>JABSTQ010010220.1:0-165851 GCA_013358835.2 Ixodes persulcatus
GGTCTATACTTGTTTTGCTCCAGTCTTTGTAAGGGGGACGCTGTAATCCGATTCTACTCAATTATGGTGTACTATAGTTCGTTTCACCTTATGTGCGAGCGAAGCCGACGCTACAAGCGCGAGCATGCTGCTTGTAACAGCGCCTGTACTGCACGAGCGCACGTGCGAAGCCGGAACGCTCAGAGCGTTGGGCTCGCGCTTCTAGCTTTGACTTTGCTCGCACATAACGTGAAACGAAGTATAGATAGCACTATATTTGCAGAGCTAGTCTTCGGTTTTTGTAGTTCCATCGAAATATATTTCAGCTTTTAAGTTACTTGTTATTTAGCATGTAAATTTACAAGCTTATCTAGATTGAAGGCAGCAAATATCTTGCCAGCACTCATGGTACGTGTTTGAAGTATATTGCGTTAACATAATTGACCCAACCTTTGATTTTTATTTGTCAGTGCCTCAAGCGAATTGTGCATGCTGGGATTGCTTTTGTTTGGCTGTTTCACATGATCTACAGCACATTTTTCACCTTTCTACTGAGTGCAGCCCTCGCCGAACAGAAGCTAGCATCGACTACGCCAAGGTTCCAGTCCATGGCAGTCTGCAAAGGTTGTTGATGGTAAGCTGCCTTATATATACAGCTGTGTAAGAGCAGCTTGTCCTGGGTGACAATTTAAAATGCATTTTTATGTTTTAGAAAGTGAAATTTGCATGGGCATACTTGCAATGTGAAACCTTACCAAGCCTGTTCTGAACTTTTATCCTCTTGAGATTTCAATACAGCCGTTCGTGCTGCACACACACTGGCTACTTCGGCCAGGTAGAGACTTGATACATATGAAGGTAGACAGGTGAGTATCAACTGCTCAGTGCTGTCCATGGTGACGTTCTCTCCTTATCAGACGACTTACCACACTTGGTTCGCAAGGCATTTGAAAAGGAGAGCAAGTCAGCTGCTGCATGATGCTCCCTGTACTGGGCAGTCGATGATTGCTTGTTCACCTTCGTATAGATCACGACTGTACTTCAAGCTTGGCAAGTGTGACACTTATCTGATTCAGCCTAGCAGTGGTGTGCTGAGCGGTATGTGTAGAGCTAGTTGACTTGTGTACAGACAGTGGCTGTGCAGTATAAAACAGACCCAATTGGGAACTTTAATGCAACCTTCTGTAGTCCCATTGATGATATGATTATGATTACACAACGTTTTATGGCGCAAAGAAAAAAATAACGCGATGTAATCGGTTTTCTAGACTGCCTGTGCGACCTTCAAGCTTGTCTTTTTACGTTCTGCGCAGTGAAATGCCCCCTATAAGCAATATTTAGGGAATCCTTGAGCTATATGCTGAAAGGAGTGAAAGCAGCAGTCCCGGCCGCATTCTCCCCTCTTCTGTATACTGTGCAAATGCAGACGGACGCGCACTTCGGATGCTTTAAACCTAAGGGCCCCTCATAAAGCACACGGCTTAATAAGCATCAATTATTGTGAAGTGTTCGAGGATTTGACTTTTAAATGTCATGCACATAGGAAGCACAATGGTGGTGTAAAGTACGCCGAAATCGTAATGGTGCACTTTAAGTAGGGTGACCAGACGTCCCGTTTTGGCCGGGACAGTCCCGTTTTTGAGGTCCGCTTCTGCCGTCCCGTCTTTTTGCACCAATGAAGAACCATGTCCCGTTTTTTGTCCCAATAAAGAACCATGTGAGTTAAAGCGAACCGCAACTATGTCTACTCGTTACAAGTATATTTTACAAAAATTACCGTAGGTACTTACAAAAATTACCGTATGTGCTTACAAAAATTTACCAAGAGAGTAAGATTTAGAAGTGTTCTTGCCCACAAACACTCATTCTCTCGCGAAGACGCGAGTGTAGAAATATTTCTTGAGCTACCGGATATAGCACTCATGTGTGATTGAACTTCACATATATATATGTGGGAAGACTTTTACAACCGAGTCTTGCCGGATAAAGTCCTGCTTAGGAAACTTCGGTTGTCGGCAAAATACTCCCACACCAACAATGGACCCGAAGCAGGACCTTCCAAATGAGTGCATGCAACTGAACCGTGAGTGTGACTGTTCCCTAGGCCCTGAGGCATTAGTGCAATATGGTATTGTTTTGAAATAAGAGCAGTTCTTTCATTAATTTTTTTCGACCAATCTATATCTTTAGTACCCCTTCTTCCACTGGCTGGGATGTCCCGTTTTCTACCTTGAGGAATAGGGTCACCCTAACTTTAAGGTTATATTATACAGGGTATGTTCAGCGAAATGCGGGCCAAATCGTTTGTGCCAAAACTATACATCGCACAAAAAAAAAGTCTTGTGTTGTTTTGGTCCTGAGCCAGGGGCCTATTTAGAAAAATTATTACAAAGCAATGTTGCTAATAATGTGTATGTGGGCTAATTCTTGTGTTTATTTTTTTCTTCCAATTACAGCATACACGGAGGGTATCTTCAAGGAGGAGGAGTGGATCCCCGCCCCTGCCCGTTTCGATCTGGATGAGCATCGTACCGGCGTGCGGTTGTGCATCACTACTGCGTGGTGCGCGTTAAAGACCTCAGGCTAGCGGTTGTACCACGCTGGCTAAATTACTCACCTACAGCTGAGACAGCAGACGCCCACTGAGGCAAACTAACTTCCGACTGTATAAACATACACACATTGTTTTCTTTTTTTTTGAGAAGGAGTGGGATTATGCAGAGAGGCTAGTGGGTTTTTCTATGGGTACGAAGCTGTCCGAAGTAAGGTCAGAATGGAAAAAGCACCACCAAGTTCCGCCTGGTCCCAAACAGCCACAATAATGAACACGGAATTCAGAAAAATAGTAATACGAAGGACTTACGCAGGCAGCCACACTTTTTGAGTTCGCAATGACATTTGATTATGATCACAAATATTCCTGCTTTGCTCAAGGTCGCCTAGTTTACACACCATATTGGTGGTCTTTAGCGCAGCAGGAATATTTTTTATCAGAATTAAACGTCATTGTTAACTGAACAAATGTGGCTGTCTGTCTAAGTCCTTCGTGTTTTTATTCTTTTTACTTCTGTGTTCATTATTTCATTTTTTTTTCTCATGATTTAGTCCTTTGTGTTTTTGTTTCTTATGTGTTCATTATGTTATTTTTAACTTTTATGAGGTTTTAGTTAAATATATGTCCGGGAAACAGTGGTGACCTCGTCGTGTTCAAGGAGCAGTAATGACCTTTTCATCTTTTATTGCTTCCGGCAAACAACGGTGTCTGTGTGCGTGTGTGTGTGCGGCGTGTTAATCACACGGGATGATTTGGCGACCGAACGGAAAGACAAGGCCAGCGAGGAGCGACTGGGGGACTTTGAACATCACACGGTGCAAGGAAGGACTTCAACGACGAGGCTAGCAAGCAAGCCCTTGTCAAAACTGCTGTGCTCGACCGGAGAGTTGAATCAGAACTGTGACTCTGTGAGTAGGATTCAACGACTTTGGAACTTTCGTATAGTTTACAGCTTAATTGTTGCCTTCCGTTTGTTTTATTTTAATAGGTGTGTTTGTGCTATTACATTTTTAGTCTATTTTAATGGTTGTCCGTGCTATATTACAGTTTTGTTTCTTATCATTTTTTCTTGAACGGGGGAAGTACTTGTTTAGAGTTTTGGCGCTTTTATGTATAAAACTTTTTTTGCAAACCATATTCTCGGTCTGCTCCCTCGACAACCAATCCCGCCAAAGGGCTGTGACTTTCCGACGTCGAATGATATGTTACAATGTTTCCTAACTAGCGATCGCCTGCATTCTATCTTTGTAGCATACATATTTGTCAAAATGACAAATTCCGATCCAGGCCAATAAAGATTAGTCAGTGGCCTATTCTGTAGATATATCTACCTAAACACACGTTTGGCAGTGTGGGATAGCAGTAAAATGTATATTTTGTGGATATTCATAGAACTGCATTATATGATCCCATGTCTGGACCTGGAAAGTATGGTACCTGCCCCATGGCAATAATTTTCATGTGAAACTAGAAGGAGCCTCACTTGAAAATTGCTTTATATGGGGTGGGTACCCTATTTGCCAGGCCCAAACACGGGATCATATAAAGCAGTATATATATGCTATATAAGGAATTGGGCAGATATGGGTATATAAGGAATTGGGCAGATATGACTACATCCATCCAGATACGGCCTGATTATACATATCGGGCCATATCTGCCCAATTCCGTATATATTCATATCTGTATTTTTTAATATAAGTCCATATATGACATTTTTGTAAGGGACATCACGGAGGAATGGAAAACCACTCCGCGAAACCAAAAGCCGCTCTCAAAAGAACAAACTGGAAGCCGCTGTTTATGGCGTAGCGTGCAAGAAGGTTAAATTGCTTGCCACCAGATGGCAGTTGCAAGTAGCTAGGCTAGGTGGCGCTAGGTACCGCCAATTCATGTTCTACAAAAAATATTTTTATTTCCTCAGGCCACCATTACGCATCGGGATCGTCGGGAACCTCTGCTATACACACATGTAGACACATTACGCATACAAGCATCAGGCGAACATACATTCAGCGCAAACAAATATATGGCACATAAAAACACCGATACAACGGCACATTACCCCGAACACTACACCCGAGCTCTGCGTTTCCGTCTTTTATACTGGTCGTTTTGAACGTACGGAATTTCTCTGTGACTCCCTAAGCAATAAAAAAATATTCCCAGCATGTTCACTTTTTTTCCCAGCAATGTCATGCCACTGAGAGTATTTTGGATGGCTCAGGGGAAGAATCTCTTATTAAAAAGTAAACTCTCGATCATGCCGTAATTATTTGAAAGCCAATTAATCAAGCCGCTCTAAATGCGGTTCGAAGCCATGAGTTTGTTTTCCCGTACGGCACGTCGTAGCCTGCATTTCTATAGTAGCGTTTGTTTTTCTATTTGGCTGCAATTGTCGTCTTGAATTAATCTCTGTAGAGCGGATATTCATTCAGCTGGAAGTGATGCTTCACGGGCAGAGAAATCGCTTTTCGATCAACTTGAATGCAGTCAAAGCCGCGACTTGTGGCAGGTGTTAAGTGTACGGAGCTACGCCGTGGCGAGCTCGAAAACCTCTAGCGCTCATCCCAGCGCGCCACTTGGAGGGCAGTTTCTCGAGGAATCGTAGTATTTTTAATCAACAAAATAAAGAATAGCTTTTTTTTTATTTTACCTACTATTCTTTTTAATGCTAAAATTCCACACTGTAAATATACGTACTTTCCGTCATAATTTTGTACTGTTCAGTCCTTTCCCCGTAGCGGAATCGCTCTCGGCGAGGAGACAGCCGACAGTCCCATTGGCCACTGTACGATAGGAGCTTACTGTTCAGACCTGCGTTCCAACATGACTATCCGCACGTCGATCGATTGCACCTAATCTTTCAAGTGGTCTTAAACTTTTTAATGAAAAGCGGAATGTCAGCCTGCGACACCCTGCCCCCTCCGATCACGGCCCGACCAGCGGCATCAATGCCCGACAGTTTACGTCATATCATCTTGTTGTTACACCACTGATACGCGAACACACGGTCACATCGGCGATAATTTCAGTCTTTTGTTCACAACCCACAACACTGCCATCACGATGTTGCTGGTATGTTGCTGACACGCAGAAATACAGAACCACGTTGAACGCCGGTTGGCACTCGGCATCGGAAAACAGAACCGAACTCAGCACGGAAGGCACACAGGCAGCCGGCAGCAAAACCCGCTTGTCTTGGACGCAGTTCCTGCGATTTCCATAACGTCGAAAACGTCGACGCAGTTCCGCGTGGTTCCGCTACTGTAGCAACTGTAGTTCGGCCAGTTCGGCCAGTTCGGCTAGTTCGGCGTGGGTCCCGCAATCCGGCCGGAGACGGCCGTTTTACCCAGTGTACGTAGCGCTGCTGGCACTGTTCCGGAACCTCGCTGTTTCTAGCGGCTTCGTTTGCTCGTTTGATAATATTAGTGATAAAAACGTCAATGCAACCGAAATGTTCTGCACGTTTGGACTAGAAGACGGAATTACAGGCGGACTTCGCTGCCGCTGAAGCTCAATCAATTCAACATCATTCATAAAATAACGTGCGCGACGTGCTCGAAAAACGAAACCGAAAGAAGATGAGTCGAGAGGGCGAAATCTTTCTCCCGTCTGCCTGGAGAAGGAGAAAAACGTTTCGTTCCTCCCTGTTTCTCGTGTCCGCTTGAAGGGCGCGTCAGTAGACGGGAGGAAGACGCGCCGTTGCTACCTTTTTCCTCCATTTGTTTTGTAGAGTGCAGAGTGTCCGGTGGCAAATTTGGAGCGCGAGGATCTGGTAGCACAGAGCATCAAAGAGCCATTTCTAGGGGGACGTGGACGTCAGCGCACAGCTTTTGCAGCGGCGCGGACCCGAAATAAACTTGTACGCTCGGGAGAAGTGTGTTTCGGCGCCTCGCCGCAGCGGGGCGCCAATCACGTGGATCTCCTCTCATCCGCTGTTTGCCGCTCCACCTTTTTCATTTCGGTGGCCGGTTCTCGTGGTGATCTGTCAGGCTTTGTCAGTATATAGGGGGATGTGCATAAACATATACGAAACTATAGGTCTGTTCGATTCGGCCAGAAAGTTCTGAACTAGTTCTGTCCGAGTTTAGAGGAGTGCAGGAGTCGTACAGTGGCGGCGCAGAACCAGTGCAGCCGCCGCGCTAGGACTGGCGCTGTGATCGGATTTCCGAGCGGAAGCGCAGAGTGTCGTCTGTATCTGTTGGCTCTTGTTTCTCCACGCCACGTTGTATGCTACATTTAATTTGTCGCGGTTTGATGAGACCATTCGTGTTTCTTTATTTTTAAAGTATAATAACGGAATATTTTCTGTGAATATTTTTTATTCGAGTGTACTAAAAAGGTTTTCTGCACGAAATGTGTTTCTGTCTGCATTTTTAACGACCGTTCGGTTCATGTAGTTTCCGTAAGCGTTCGTGTCCTTCACATTCATTTAGCACTAGTATATTCACTCCAAGTCTCTCGAGCTTCGCAGTTCGACGATAGGTTCGCGGCATCAGGATGATTTTGCGTCGGGAGTCACTGGCGGCAGCGCGCGGTCGGTAGCGGTCATCTCGAAGACGAAGGCCTGACGTCAGCGTTTTGGCCAAGACAGTTATCGATCGTAACTTTGGCGTCAAGCTGAAGCGTTTATTCCGATTCTCAAGAAAGACCTGCGCGGAACTACTAAGCCAATGCCGATTCTCGGCGTTTTTCTCAGGCCCGTTAGTGGGCGTCCACAGATACCAGCGCACAAAGCATGCAGTATTATGCTCAGCTGCGGGACATGCGAGGGCCAATGTACTAAATTCCAGACCTCTGCCATGTATCGGAGTCGTCAGTATGCATCCGAGAGCAACTGAAGGTGGGGACTATCACGAGTGCAATGCCTTTCCCGTGTCTGTAAGGAAGAATATCAACACTTTGGATCCCCACATAGCATCAAATAGAAACAATTTACGTGAGACAATATTTCAACACTTACCAGAGGGAGCCAAACCTACACGAGCAGGTGCCTAAAACGCTTTCAGAATATCATAATCAATGAAATTCCTACCCTCGGTTATAATCTCACTTCCACGTCCACCGCGGGTACGTTATTATCATAAATGAGAGGAAACGCAACCTCCGTATTGGCGTTATTGTTACACATCGCAGACATTTGAGCAAGAGCTGCGAAACATGGCACCGTGAGCAGAGACGGACGAGGAGTGTCGTCTGCTATCACCGTCTGCTCTTGTCGTCTGCTTCTGCACGGACGTTGAACTGACTCCGGAGCCGGTTCAAGATTTTGATGAACTGGATCTGAACTCGTTCAGAACTGCTACGAATCGAACGCGCCAGTGCAGCGGCCGTACAACTTCCGGTTGAATCGAATGCAGCAGTTCCTGCACTGCTGAACTAGTTCAGCCAGTTCAGGCGAATCGAAAAGACCTAATATTTCAGACTAAGTCTGGGCGCGACC
Source organism: Ixodes persulcatus (assembly GCA_013358835.2). Lineage (NCBI taxonomy): Eukaryota > Metazoa > Arthropoda > Arachnida > Ixodida > Ixodidae > Ixodes > Ixodes persulcatus. The sequence goes on from JABSTQ010010220.1 coordinate 7,981, forward strand.
GACGCTGCGGTCTTATAAAGTCCACCGAGAAGCACGAAAAGTGCATCGTCATGGTTGGCTCGTAGACTTTGTGCGTTTTGCTATCACTGGGTAAGCCAATCACAACTTAACTCTGCAGTTTTTTTTTTCTTTTTTTTCTTTTGCGTGATAGGTTTAGTCGATAATAACAAACGCACAAAGACACCAAGAACCGTGACGAGACACTTTTGTTGCTGGCTGATTGACTTTATCTGATTACATGGCCGGTTGGGCTCGTACGTGGTGTAAAACGAAGTAAATAATGACAAGAAACATATTACTTTGCAACTTTTTTTTTATAAACACTAATATTTGAGGGAAATCTGGGGATAATTTATTGTTTTGTTAACACTTATCACTTCGGAATACGTAGTTGGTGGTTCCTATCTGCTGATGCCGAAGTACTGGTTGCAGAGCGTTAATATATGCGAAGCGCGAGGTCGTGTGCTTTTTGCCGAGGGGTTTCGATGATGTCAGAACGCCGACCTCTTATTGGCTGATTGTGATTGAAAAACAAAATAGTGGGTAGAAGTCAAGGCCTCTAGCACTGAGGTCCACCCACCATCCTTCCAACCAAAGCCAATCGGAGCATGGCGACATTCTGACGTCACGGTAACTCCTGCGCAGGAAACAGGCGACTCACTATCCGCATAGGATATGCTCTTGAGTTGCCGCGTCGTGCGTTAATTGAGCTTTGATACTTACTGGTAGCTAAAAAAAAGGGAAAGCAGTTTACAACTCCCGTTAACGCCGAATTAGAGCGCAGCTCTTGAGGAGGAGGAGGGAAGGGTACTGGGGGGGTGGGTCAAATGACATCGGGGGGGGGGGGGTCACGTGACCTGGGGAGTCACGTGACGATAACAATGCCGATGACGTCATCAGTGACGATGACGATGACAATACCGATGACGTCATCAGTGACGTCACGAGTCCTATAATGCACCGCGCGGTTACGCCGACGCCGCTCAAGCCGGAAACGGGCGCCTAAGAGCTGCGCTTTAAAACGCAAGGTGTACGGAGCCCCCAGCATCAATTTATCGCGGCGCGTCCAACCAAATTGCTGACTTACCTGATAAGAAGACATGCGATAACAAAGCACGTGGCGCGATACGTTAATGTAATGGAACGTCGTGGATTTGATAATTTGTCAGTGACAATAATGACGACAGTACACGAGGTGGTTTAACTACAGTCTTTAATTTTTTTGCACATGAGCGTCGAGTATATTTGTGACGAGCCCAAGAGGTAGGCGAAAATACGACGCGCTTTGCTTAAACGTCATATTGAGACATAATATTGGGTTCAGGTGAAGGTTCCCTGCCCATTTGTCTAAAAAAACCGTCAGCCTTACTGATAGAAGAAACAACCGTTGTCATACATTAAAATTATATCTCCAGCGCTTAAAACTGCGCCCCCCCCCCCCTCCTCAGTACCTGTCACTTATTCTTCTCGAGCTTTTTAGTTATTACTCCCAACTTTCCCTTCAATAAACGGTATCCGTGTTAGTCTTTATTAAAAATGATTTCCAGGCTAGTGTAATTTTAAGAAATGAAATATAACGTGTTCGATATTTTTCTATTAAGAGGGGCGGCACACGGCAAAGAAACTTACACGAATTTCGCACCCCAATGATATTGATAAAAACAGGGTAACCCAGAAAAAAAGCCGTCTGAATAATCTGCATTTATTCAGACACTCGAATTTAATCAGCACTATTGGGTAAATCTTAATCTTAATTATGCCTTCCATAAAATTAATTCACTCACACTCACATATTCAACGTGGGGGAAATGCATCATCAGTGTTTTTTTTGGTTTTTTTTCTTTTTCGAGCGCAGCTCTTAGGCGCACGTTTCCGGCTTGAGAGGCGTCGGCGTCGGCGTTGGCGTTGGTGTCGGCGTCGGCGTAGCCGCGCGGTGCATGATGGGTAAATTTCCCCGCTAAATTTAGTGGAAATTTTCCCTGCTAAATTTAGTGGAAATTTTTGCCGGAAAATTTAGCGTAAAAATTCCCCGCTAAATTTAGCGGAAAATTTGTCCCGCCAAACTTAGCGGGAAATTTTCCCCGCCAAATTTAGCGGAAACAGTTCCCCGCTAAATTTAGCGGAAACATTTCCCCACTAAATTTAGCGGGGAGTTCTTTCATCTAAATTTACCGGGGAAAATGTTCTGCTAGATTTAGCGGGGAAACTTTTCCGCTAGATTTAGCGGGGAAAATTTTCATGTGACCTTGGGGTCATGTGACCCCCTTAAGGTAACGTGACCCCCCCACCCCTGTGGTCATGTGGCCCCCGTGACGTCACGGGGGTCACGTGGCCCCCGTGAGGTCACGTAACCTTCGTAGCGGAGTAACACGCAGGATAACGAGGTGAGGAGAAGGGAGGAGGGCTATACCCTCCCCTAGTACCCTTCCATCCCCCTCCCCAAGAGCTGCGCTCTAACTCGGCGTTACTGGGAGTTGTAAACGGCTTTTATGTTTTTTTTCACCGCAAGAAAATAAAGTAGCATCCTTTAACGCCTACTGTCTGCGCAAATTTCGCGCTGGCGGTGCCAACTAGATATGAACATTCCACAACTAAGTGTTTTTTAATCAAAAGTTGCAATTTTCTGAAAATATCAATAGGAAAATGTTTGGCAATTTTCTGGAAACTGGTGCCCAAAAACTCCGTGCCGAAGAGTTCTTTTGGCCGCCATTTTTTATTTGAAATTTGCAGGAAATCGCTTGTAACTCTTGAATAGGACAATGTCTTGTTATCAAAATTCGGCATCTACTGGGTGATTCAAGGAGAGGCCAGGCTCTTTAAATCGACCGCAAAATTCGGTTTTTTAAACTATCGCGCTAAGACTTTGTGCAGCGTTGCCCACAGATGGTGCATTTTTTTTGTAAAATTTTCAAACAGCGAACTTACCTGAGCGAAAAGTAAAGAAAAAAAAAAGGCTTAGCTCCTATGGAAGCACAGTGACGCCACCGGTTTTCAAGCAACACGGCGCCGTTTCGCAGGGAGACAAGAGATGGCGCAACGATTGCCGCCAACGAACGAGCATACGGCGCCTAGAGCCGGCGTCTTTAGCAGACGATCTTTTCGACTCAAAAGTGTCGCGCGTTCCGCAGGCGGCGACAGTCGCAGAAACAAAAACAGGCGCGCTAACAACAAGGAACTGCAGTTCCTTGTCTGCTAAAGACGCCGGATCTCGGCGTCGTATGCTCGTTCGTTGGCAGCAGTTGGCTTCGCGACCGCTTCCGCCATCTCTTGACTCCCGTGCGAAATGGCGCCGTGTTGTTTGAAGAGATGTGGCTTCGCTGCGTTTCCATAGGAGCCAAGCCTTATTCTTTCTTTACTTTTTCCTCGGGTAAGTACACTCTTTGCAAATTTTACAAAAAAAAAAAAAGCACCATCAGTGGGCAACGCTGCACAAAATCGTAGCGCGATAGTTTAAGAAACCGAATTTTGAGGTCTATTTAAAGAGCCTGGCCTCTCCTTGAATCACCCAGTAGTTCGAACTGCTATCGCTACATTTGGTGGGAGAATGAGCGTTCGGTAAGGCATAGGTATTTTTTTCTATGAAAAAAACTATAATATGAATCCTGTATACTTTTAGGGGGACATGCTCTGTATTATTAGTTTCTTTTTGGGTGCTCGTGCACATGCCTACGACACCGATTCTAGATTAATAAATCAGTATTAGGTGTTATATATAATTTGTCCACTGAAGTGTCTGCTGAAGAATAATTGAATTTAAAGCAAAACTTGATGCATTCGGTGAACAACTGGGTCAAAGTAAATCTGACAATTAATCATCACTTTAACTGATTCAATGGCGTGTCGCTGCCGAACAAAAAGACGAAAAGCGAAGCGATGGGTTTTGCGCATGCGCAGTACGGTCCAGTCTCATTGTCTGCCTATTGCCATTAAAGCTGGACCCCGGGTAAGTAAGATAATAGGAAATGAATAGATACTTTCTGACCTGAACTCGTACACTTTTACACCACTTCTGTCTAGAAAAAGTTAGACTGTGGCGCCTTTCTTCACCAGATTAGGGGTTTTTCTCACATCGCTGCCTTTTTATGCGATGCTTTGTTGTTTGTTTCCTCATACAAAAAGGCTCTAACATAAAAAAACATAACCCGAAAGAAAATAATTTGAAATGCGGTTTATATATTTGATAACAAAAACTTAAATGCAAGCAAATTGAAGGACTTTCCGAGAGAACAAGAGAAAAAGTCCGTATTGCGGAATGTATCAAAATGGTTTCAGGAACAAAAACATATTTCACAAAAACATTTGTGCTTGAGATTCTCGCTGAACTAACCGTCTTTTCTCGCATGCAGCTAAAGCCAACTACTGCGTATAATAAGGTCACCTTACGCTGCCGGAAAAAAATTTAAACTCGCCTATGAGAATCGATATTTGTTTATCAACGGACAGAAATAATTTATTGTGTTTCTTTTCTTTTTTTAGGAACAGAAACTTTGCGATATAAGTTGAGGCGATTCAAAACGCTCCCCATACAGACCAACTGATTGGCCCCTAAGCCAGCCACTTCGAAGAACTGGCAAAGCTCAGTAGACTCAAAGTGCAGGACAGGGGTTCGAGCAAAGCGCCAAAGTTTCCAGAATGAGAAACACCAACAAAGATAGAGGAAGAGATGGAGACAGTGGCTTCTGTTTCGGATGAATAATGCATGGATGTTTGCTGCCCGATGCGATAGAGCTCCTTCTCAGAATCCCCTTGAGATGTCGATATGTGGATATCCATCATCGGCCACCGCTCCTGGGCGACGTCTCGGATTGCCCGCGTCGGCTCTGGCATACACGGGAAGCGTTTCAGTCCTAAGCACAACAGGGACGGATCATTCTCATCACGTGCATTATGCAGGCCCTCTGCGATCGAATTTGCGCACTTTTGCCAACGGTCCATTGGTTCGCAGGACAAACCAGAGTGAATGACGGAGTGTTGCTAAGGGTTAGACAGCTTTTTGTCGTCGAGCTCTATAGAAGAATACTCATTATATTCTCCGTGTTTGTTTCAGAGATTATGAAGATAAGGTTTAGATAAAGAAAGTAGAATATATCCTCGTCGCGAGACTGCACACTGCAGTAACTTCATCACAGCAAGGCAATCATTTGAGAGGTACCATGTTCCGGTGTCTTTAATAAATATACCTCTAATGTATTTTTTTTTTTTTTTTTGCGGGCAGGGAAGTGATTACCGTTGTTTTTGCAGGACGTCGGACTGAATGATGTTTAATAAAATAATAAAAGTACGGTATTCATTTATATTTTCTGTTCCCTAATAACGTGAATATTTATGCGCTCTACCCCTTTAGTTTTACTTGGGCCCTAAGTGTATCAAAATAAACAAATTTACATACCTGCCGAAAGGCTACAGAGACACATGAATAATTGCGAGTAATAGTCGAAATATAATTGTGTCTCCAGAAAATAACCTTCATAAGTCCGGTGCGATATTGCAATGAGTAAACCATTCAAAGGGGAAAAAGGAAGTACTTTTGTTTAAGTTACGAATATACTTCAAGTTGTTTTAAAAGATTAGTTCGAATGGGATATCGCAGGGTTATACCTAGTTACGACACAGCAGCGAGATGTGGTATATCATAGCCCTATATTTCATGTCTAAGGCGGTAAATGGCGCAGAGCCATTTAATACGTACCCCTATTCGTAAATCCTACTTAAGTAGGGCTTGTTTTGAACAAGGCAATATACGCGTCTTCCTAACAAGCAAAGAAGCCAGCATAAGCGAGCAACCAATGTTCTTTTCATTTTATGCTTTATATCAATAAAATCAAATATACCGAAGTTGCAGAGTAGCATTGCATGTTACAAACCGTATTCCATAGAAAGTTACTTTTGCCTATACGAAAGCAAAATATTGAGAAAATTTCACCTTCGACGTACAGACCGGATTCCACTTAAAGAAAAAATGAGTTAGGAAGATAATAAACTCTTGATTCACGTCAGTTAACTAGAAATAATAATAAAAAAACTGGAAAACGCTTCACATTCATAAGCATGGAATGAGAAAAGCTTTTTTCCCCACCCGATTGTTTTTTTTTTTTTTCTAAGAAGTGTGTATTGTTTACATTGCTTTTCTCCTGTGGTCTCATTTCGGAAGAGACGGCTCGGCCTCTCAACAAAACAAACAGAAAACTCATCATCTCTTAGCTGTAAACGCACCTGTAAGGCGTCTTCAAAACAACGCGCTGTCGTCCTCATCCACATATTTTTGCTTCTTTGGGGGGGGGGGGGGGATAAACAAAAATGCGCAAAGTGAGGTCAGGGTGCGTCCCGTGGAAAGAATATGGCCAGACCAAGTTATAACTAGGGTTTTGTGATTTCGATATATACCAATGAACCTCGGAAATCCACTCCCCACACGGTTTTTCTTAACTGAAAGAAAACCGGAAAAGCAAAATTTGAGAGGTACCTGAATGAGTAAAACTCGGGCTTCATGGACGGAACTATTTAGCTTAATTCTTATTTTGTACCTACGCGGAATATATCGTGCACTGAAATGACCTACGAAGCTGATATTTTTCATCGGGTACCCTAGACGTTATCTCGTCTTTCTGAATTTGCTATCACCCGCTAAATCACTCACGCAAGGCGAATGCCCGTTATTTTGGCCGTTTTTTTTTTTCAGATCGTGACTGGTCTAGCCCCCGATGAAAAAATAAATGACGTTTACAATTCTGTGTAATGCGAAATTGGAGCGCAACTCTTCAGGAGGAGGAGGGGAGGGTACGCAAAAAAAGCTTTGCACCTCCTCCCCTCCGCACCCTTCCCTCTTCCTCTCCTGCTCGCCTTCCATTTAGCAGGAAATGTTCGCTAAATTTCCCTCTAAATTTAGCGAAAACTTCCACGCGAAAATTTGTGGGAAATCTCCCCCCCTAAAATTCCCGCTAAATTTAGCCGAAAAATTTGGGCTAAACTTCCCGCTAAATTTAGCGGGGAAAACTTCCCCGGTAAATTTAGCGGGTTAAGTTTCTCCGCTAACTCTATCGAGAAGTATGCGTCGCGTGGCCTCAACACCAATTCAGTTTCCCCGCTAAATTTAGCGGGGAGACTGTGACGTCCCATAATGCAGCGCGCCTGGTTACGCCGACGCCGACGCCGCTCAACCTGAAAACTGGCGCCTAATGGTACGTTTACACCTGAGAAGAAATCCGCTGCCGCAGTAGCGGATCCGCTCCGGCGGTGGCGGCGACGAGCGGGTTACGTTTACATCTATTTCATTCGAGCGGCCGCGGCTGCGCCGGCTGCGGCATCTGTTCTCGTAACATCCCGTCGAATATGACGAGAAGGCTCGAGAGTTCCCACCTCGGCTGTCTCTCCCGGACGTTGCTGCTCCCGGAAGTACGCGTACTCGTGACGTAGGCAGCGTCGCGCTGCGCGAGAATGTCACTTCCGGTCAGCGAAACGCCTCGTTCGGCGGCAGAAATAGGTCCCGGACCTATTAGCGGCGAGATGTTTTAGTGGCGCCCTCCTATTGTTACCTTTCGTGACGTCATTACCTTGCGAACAACAAGTTCGATGGTGCTTGTAAGGAGCATGGTGGAAGCTAGCAATCATTGCGCTCTTAAAGCAACACTACCAACACCGTAGAAATTGAAGTTCTTCCATTCCTCTTATTTCCGTCGATGAGAAATCCTTTTCTGACGTCATAGTCAGCATTCGGCCAATCGCGGAAGGCCGACCACAGCGACGCTTTCGATCGCGCACGTCGCCAATACGGCTCGCCGCCGCGTTTTCCGCCGAGCATTTCGCCCCAGCGACAAAATGTGGGTGGACTCGCTGGCGGATCCGCAAGTGTAAACGTACCATAAAAGCGGCGCTCGAAAATGCACAAGCAAAAGTAGCACCCTGACGGTGTACTTTTTATGCTGTTTAATTGGTTCTATGGGTTCGTAGCTTCGGCCGTGGTCGGACTTTACGTTACGCTGTCCTGTGGCTCTACTCTGGACATTTGGCGACAACGTTGGCGAGGCATTCGGCGCCCTTGATTGGCCCGCGCCGCACTTCACCTTGGTGCCGGCCAATCACAGCCGGGGAATTTCTCGCCAACGTTTTCGCCAAGTCTTCAGATTAGGGCCGCTTGTGGGGATTGTGACAATACCTACAGGGACCAAAGAGATGTCTCCGACGCTACTTCATATTCGTGCATAGACAACATTGGAAGAAGGCCCCTGAAGATGGTCTAATGTTCTTCCAATTTCTATGAATGAATTCTTGGTCTGCAGACGTTTCTTTAAAAGTATTGCACTCCAATTAAATGTTTTGCGCATGGCATACGAAGAAGCATGTCTGTAGTTGTTGACAACCGCAAAAACGAAGCAATACTGTAAAATATGTTTTCAAAAGAGATATGGGGTATATCTATTCATATAACAGTTTGCTCGCAAATTAAATTGAGGCATATCCTAGTCCCTAATTATAAAAAAATTAACCAATGATAAAAAAAACAACAAAGGGCGTATTTAGTTTATTTAATCGTCTAATCGTACTGCAGAAATAAGTGAAACGAACCCAGAATGCACCACGAAGAAAGAAGCGTAAGCATGATAGACCACGGCCTGCGTTTTCTTTTTAAAATAAGTGACTATAGTACCCGTCTGAGGAAAATGTGTGCTATATGTGTTTAAGCTTACAGAACAACCTGCGATGCTTCTTTAAGATTTTTATTCCAGAAAGGAACAACAAGGAATTTCTTGTTCCTTTCTGGAGAAAACAAGTCTCCGGCTTGAGTGAAAAAAATATTATTTGTATAAGAAATGTATTGGTTCAATAAGAGTATATGATCAAGTAAGGTCCCATAAGCACAAAAAGAAGCCTATGAGAACACTTAAGAATATATATTAAACAAATAACAAGTTTCTTAAACTTCCCATATAATCTTATATTGCTTCTATATATGTTCTTATCAATTTATTATATGTTCTTACAAGATCTTATTTGATCACACACGCTTGTTGGATCAAGAAATTTCTCATGCAAACAACATTTTTCACCGGGCGCTGACAACATTTCTTTTCACACCTATTTTTCCCGTATTTGTTCTTCGGAGTTCTTTTGGGCAATTCCGCAATCCGAATGGCTCTGGAGCGGTAATGCTTCACAGCCATTCCCCCAGCGCTTTTGTACACTCTCAGTGACTATTACACATTCAGGAATAGACTCGCTAATTCTACTTAATAGATTTATTGCGACTATTTCTACCGAGATTGTTTAAGTGCTTCGATGATAGCGCTGAATGGCGTGTCTTGTTATCGTAGTGAGATTGCAATAAAACAACTCTTTTTTAACCATAACTGCGGGTATTTCTTTTGCTTTCCTCCTAACGTTGTGGTAATCGGACGCGCACAACTTGAAAACGCGCACACACACACACACACAAACACAATAGCTATTTTTTTGTTTTTACGAAATAAAAACATTTGATTGATCGACCGCTTTTCTGCATCAAGGTCTGACGTGACAACACAATGGCTAGCGACAACGGTTCCCAATTGAATTGCTTTACTCTGCGAAGGCTCTCTCCGAGAAAAATAAATTAAATGAAGTGAATGAAATGCCTTAATACGACACGGGTCCTCAAGGAGTGAGGTATAGAAAAAAAAGAAGGATTTCAATAAAAAATACGCCCTTTTCAACTTCGTCGTGTGGAGTGTTTGACGCTTGGAAGAAACCCCCTTTGCAGAAAGCTTTTCCATAAGATCCCTCCACTTCTTTTACTGAATTCAAAGCGGGATTCTTTTGAGATGTCTTTTTGCATTTGGCTTTTTTCGCGCTTCGCTTTTTTTCTTGTGTTACAAATTGGAATATTTTTTCTTGCTTGTACCTGCTCTTTATATCAGAAGTGTGTTGAAACCCAGACACCAAATGTGTCATAATGTAGTGTAGAATAATGCAGAAAAAAAGGCAGCATGAAGACAATGAGAATGACGACTCGAGCATATTTTTTAAAGATTTTCCTGAAAGAGAGGACGTTTTTAATAGCATCAGCCTTTTTACCGCTGCCTCACTATGCTTAGCAAATAAACGTGTGCAGCTCATTGATTTAGACTATTAACGTGTGCAAGCAAATCAGTGAATAGTTAAGCGTGCGAACTTCTATAACAAATCACAAATCTAGAAAACAATTAAGCATCGTGACAATAATGAAAACGAAAATAACTGGGGAAGCGATTTATTATGTCGCTTTTTCTATGCTGTGTGTGGTTATCCTTCTCAAAACACAAATCTGGTTTTGTTGCTTTTTTGTGTAAGTCACCAGCCGAATGTTCCGAGGAAGAACAAAACTAGAGGTAGAATGTATGTTAAATCGTATTGAATGATCTGATGATTTCATGATGCCTGAAGTACCATTCTTGGAATCTTTTGACATGATTATTTAGGCAGCACACAGAGAGCTAAAAGATAGATTTGCTAAGCAATGAAAATAACACGACCTAAAAATCTCCGTAAAGAAGGCCACCTTCTTTCATATCGCGACGCATATAAATTCAGATATTTATATTCTGATATTCAGTTAATTGGCGTATAATGCCAATTTAATAGAGTCCAGGCCAACTTCGTTTTGATTAATTTTAAAACGTACCAAAATTTCAGCTCAAGTTGTAATATGGAATAGCGCATTTCATTTCTAAAGGGCCACTGACAACCCTCAATGGTTTATTATTTAATATCCCAAACGTTTCAGTATAGAGCCACATATATTTTTTTCTAGCAAGTCAACGAGCATTTCATAATAGCACACCACAGAGGCAAACGTTCTACCCTCACCATGCCTTTTGTTGTATCTAAATACATCAACTTTAGACGGCTGAAACAGCTGCGCTGTGAGTGATCGAAAAATTAGCGGTGACACCGGTGATCCTATATTTCGTGGACAAGGTAACTTTTAAACTAAGAGACGTGTGTTCGGCCAAGCTTGGTTTGGTGCCATTCGACGATGTTTGATCTTCCGCAATGTGATAATTCCCCGACGAAGACGATGATTTAGAAGGAGACTGAGCGAGAGCGATAAATAGTGCCCAGATTATCTTGAATGACTCCTCCGTTTTGGGACAGCAGGACACGGCAAGGTGCAAAGAGTTATCCATCTACGACTTATACTCGAGCTGGATCTTAATTTTTCCTTTCTGTGAATACGCAATTAAAAAAAAATTACGGAGTTTGATGTCCTTGTGCGAGCGAGTTCTTAAGGTATTTCCTTTAATTTTAGGGGGACAATATCAAATATATATATATACGTTGTTCTGTCATTGGCACTTTAAGTTTGGGAAAAAATGATTTGAAAGCCAAATACCGAAACTACTTCTTTCGACGAAGTGTATCCACGTCCTTCATCGAAGAATTAAGCACTTTTATCGCGTACACTTCGTGATAGTATTCTATTCAAGGCCGCGAGTGCAGACTTGCTCTCCTTATTAATTAATGACGCTCTGGCCTCATTGGCTGTGACAACTTCTTTATTCGTGACTTTTTTCCCCAATAATTATGTTTATATCTGCTGAACGTTCCTGACTCCGCAGTTGAGCAGGGGAAACATGAGCTATGAAAACGGGCGCCGTGCGGCAGTATCATAGCAACCCGCGCAGGCGTCTTTACGTCATTTCCGCGCGGCGCGGTGTCGCTCGGATCTGGTCGATACAGATAAGGCCGCGCCGTGCTCCTATGATACGTACAGAGCGCGACACTGATAGCGCGAACAAGCGATCGCCAGTTTTTCCAGTTTTTTTCTTTGAAACCAAGGGATGCCATCCAAGTTATTATTGCTAGGGAAAGAGCTCGTTTTGTTTTATAATGTAAGCGATAAAATTTCGTGCTCCCTAATACTATTTAGAAGTAAAATGCGAAAATGCGCCGATGTCGTGTTCGCGCTAACAGTGTCGCGATGTGTACGTCTAACGGCGAGAGGTGAACGGCACGTGCCGCACTGTTTCACCACTCATGAGTTCCATGCTTTGGGGTTTTAAAAAATATTTCTAATATAAAAAACGCAAAAAAAAGAATAAGTATATTACCCGTTCTTTTATAAAGTGAAGAAAAAAATTCTACGCTTATGGCAGTTATTGTATTGTACCGTGTGTCCCAAATAGCGGCAAGGCTCTTTAAATCGACCGCAAAATTTGGCTTCTTAACCTATCGCGCTACAATTTTGTGCAGTGTTGCTCACAGACAGTGCATTTTGTGTAAAATTTGCAAAGAGCGAATTTACCCGAGAGAAAAGTCGCTCTTTGCACATTTTACGAAAAACAAAAATACATCACCTGTGGGCAACACTCCACAAAATCGTGGTGCAATAGGTTAAGAAACCGAATTTCGGGGTCGATTTAAAGAGCCTCTCCGCTATTTCGGACGCCTGATATTATAGTTGTTTTTTGTTTCGTGTTTTTACTGACGATTTATTGGCAATTGCAGAGGTATATCTTTTTGTGGGTAAATGAATTTCTGCTGGTTGTTTGAGCCTACGCACGAGTGGGATTTGCTTTTGAAGGCCAACACAATTAATATTAACTGCTTCAAGTGTATGCACTCTATTCTATTTTACGACATGAAAATTAATTATGGTAGGCATAGTTTTTTTGTGCATTTTAAGGTGTTTGGCCTCTTCTTGTTAACGAACGAATTCTCGAAGGAGGAAAATGTGAATATGCTTACTCTAAAACACGTCCAAGATATTTTGAACTCATTATTTTACGAAATAATAGCAAAATACATCGGTGCAAATAGCTATTTTCAGCGTCACTGCTATAGGTGTGGGCTCAAGACTTGGGGGGGGGGGGGGGGGGGGGGGGGCAATTCAGCCTGCTTGGCAATGAAGCAGTTACTTCACTACGAAAAACACAATACCGTATTTACTCGAGTATAACCCGCGCTATTTATGAAGAAAACCTGAGGATTCGCTTTTTCGCGGAGCACGAGGATTGCCAACCACCGCGATCGACAGAATGATGCCAGCTGTTTACAGGATAGAGATAACGTCCTCGCGCAAAGATACCATCTGTGAAGGTTGCATTTGTATGGAAAGTCATGTTCTTGATCTAGTTATTCGCTATTTCATTTATGCGCAACGCCATGATTGGCTGTATATGTGCTTTGCGGGGAGTACACAAAGGCCTTGTTCATAAATAGTGCGGGTTATACTCGAGTAAATACGGTAATTGATGCTAGTTACGTCTAAATCTATAGTGCACGAAGAAGTAGTAAAAGTGCATGCTACCAAAAAATGATAAATTTCTGTCTGACGTCAAAACGGTCCTTTATTTTGACCAATTTAACCGAATTTGTAAATTCCGAACTCGCCTGTATGCAATCGTTAGACTGACAGTTTACAATTCTCGATGATTAGGTTCAGATAACAAGGCGTTTATCTGCTCTGCTCTGGCGCCTGATGTCTCTGCAGTGAAACGGTAGATTTTTTCCAGTTACGTTGCAAGTTCCAACCTGAAATATTTGTAGTACATGAGTCAGCAGGCATTGCATGCATTCACACCGATATAGAGCATGTGCATAGAAAAAGAAGAAAATCTAGAAGTGAGATTGGCGTTCTTTACCGGTGTTTCCAGAATATGTCGTCTGCGTACAAGTGGCACCAATGCAGCCGGTTATAAAAGAACCCACTTTTTCACATAGTAAAACGTTTTTCTTCAGAAAACAAAAACGTTCATTTTAATATGGGCAAAATTACTCCTTCTGTTAGAAATCTACTGTCGCTTCTGTGAAGTGACTGAGTCATTTTTGACACATTTTGTGCGAATATTCGATTAATGTAATTCTCGCCCCGTTTTCCGAGGAGTCACATAACTTTTCTTTAAGCTGTTTCTTGCGGTGAACTATGTCAACTGTAAAAATGTACCCGCAAAACTTGGCGAAAATGCGTTAAAAAGATTATAAAAACCATCACCAAATATGCGAAAATATTCCACATTTAATTGCTGTTCAGAACTTTTTCTAATATATGACATTTTTTTTATATTTTTTTTCTCATACGTACAAAACCCCCTCTCCATTCCCTATCATATAATAACACAGAAAAAATAACCTAGAAAGTCCACCATACTTTCGTTAGTTACTCCTATAATTAACGCTCGACTTCAATACGCACCCAGGCCAATCAACCAAGACTTCCCATGTACGTTCTTCTTGAGAACTACATGGTTTGCAGAGCATCCGTCACGCAACAAAACCAGAAGAGGACGGCACAAAATACTTCACAATCAGAATACGAGAGCGGAGACTCACTTTACTTGAGTACATTTTCCTTTAGGGTTTTATTTCCCTCCCGACTTCCGTTAGACACGTCTGTCCACTTCCGGATCTCGGAACCCCGTAACAACGGGCCGACCACACGCGAGGTGGATCCAGGGCGCAAGCGATTCCCACCAGCTCGCACCGCCCCTGTCATTCCGTCTCTCGGCTATCCCGCCTCACTTGCCAGCTTGGCGGCGAAGCCCAGTGACAGGGGAGAAGAAATCGATTTTCCGTCGTCTTGACCATCCTGCATCGCGACGATATCATGCACTCCCGATGCCAGAATTCTCCGTCTCGTCTTTTGCTTGCTGCTTCTGACTTGCTAGGTTTATCCTACTTGCTTTATTTCTTACTTTCTGGGGTTATTGTGGGCTGTTGGATCGGATCCTGCGGCATTGCGATGCTGCCGACTGCGCTCTGATCCTCCCAAAGTCCTAAGCCTGTTTCAATGAAGACTTGGGCTTGTCTTCCGACGAGTGATAGAGGGGGAAGTAGAGCATCCTCGGATTTACTCTCAGAGTGTCGAGCTTGGCTCCTAAAATAAATAGAAATCTCTGCAATACTTTTACCTAATAAAAAACATGTCGTGAGATGTACAGTTGTATAAATAAAATAGCAAGGGAAACATTCTGCCGGTGTTGTTCATACATGACGACAGTGGAAACTGAGTAGAGGCGAATAAAAAGCATTCGGAAATATGATATTATTCTTACATTAGGAAAATGTTAGGGAGGATACTTTTAAGGCGTGCAGCTTTTGCATGTACGGTTTTATATGAAGTTTATTGTATAATTTTATGATTGAGACATTTCTTCTAAATAAATATCTGGGCGACACTGTTCACGTTAATGAGTGCAGAACTGAATTTGTTTTCTCTCGCGAGTTTTACGCCACTGGCGGATTCGCCATGAACGCAAAGGATGAGAATGAAAACACACACACACACAATTTACATGAAAAGGAGATGAGAGAGTAATGTACATTAGGAATTTTGAGGTGGTTCTAGTGAAATCGTTTAACTTGTTCTCATTGAAAGCAATTTGACATAATTCAAAATATTTAAAAATAGCTTTTAATCTTTTTTTGGGATATGTACTCTTATAGGCCGACGCAAGTTTGAGGACGCTGTAAAAAAGAGAAGGTATAAAATTGACAACCTGTGTTGAAAAATAGTCCTTTTACAGCTGATTGAAAATAATTGACGGTTATTAAAACGACCATACGCAGTAAGGTTAACAGACGTCAGTTTGAATCCAAAATATGCTAATATGTATAAGCTTCACATAGTTTGCAGTTTAACATGCCAGTTTAAACAGATTCAAGAGTTAACATGCTTATAAAATAAGAAATATTTTTGTTAGATTAAAAATAAATATTTCTTGTACCATGCGTTCGAGCCACGTGTCAATCCAATTTGAATCAGCAAGTATTTTTTTTTACATCCTTATGCTGTTCTCCAAAATCAACCTTAGAATGTAAAAATATTAGAGTCAAAAATAACCTAAAGTTAAATCAAGAGCATTAAATAAAATCAGCCGTACGTAATAACACAACAAAAATATAGACCGACACGCTGTTTACAAACAAGCCCTCTTGCCCACACCAGGTGTGGGCACTGCGCGTGCGCAGAAACCGAATTCGCGTGAAGTGAAGCGTCTGCGCCGGCGCAGTGCCGTCGACAGCGCCACCGCAGCTGCGTGACGTCAGGGCCGCGTGCCGGTCTATACGTTTAGCAAACAATTTGGTACCCTTTACTGTTCAGTTTTCATTCAACACTTTCATTAAGTAGCCATAACTTTGGGGCCGTGCAACAATATTGATGGCGAATGTTGTTTTTGTTTACATTACACGAGCTTAATGGCACTAGAAGGACTCAAGTGTACTCGCAAGCAACGCCACTGATCATAAAGCTTCTTTGTAACCAAGGAATTTCAAGGACAAAAGCGGACATTTTCTTCTCTCCTTCGCAAACTTTGATGGCGAGGGTGTTGAAATCGCATAGCTGGCATTGTGAAAATGTGATCCCCTGGATTTTGCCATCAAGCATTGCTATACACCGGTGACGACATTTAGTTGCGTCTCAGACACTGGACACGAACGCTGCGTGTGCATTCGATTTGAGATCGCGACTATTAATTCCTCGACATGCATTCGGCTAGTGGTTCGCGCCGAATTGCTGTGATTACGGAAATAGCTGCACCTTAATATTGTGCGGAATTCAGGCCGTGCCCGGTGCTTCGCCATGCCGATCACCTGACCATGATAAGAATTGGCGGGCTATAATCGGCTTCAGGTCACATGGCCGCGTGCTTTGATTGCTACATGAAGGGGTGAATTCTGGTCGCTCTCCTCGAATTATATCCGCTACTTCCGTTGCACGCAGAGGAAAAACTAGTGCATGCGTCATGGATTATGAGTGACAAAAATAATTTTATGTGGCGTGTAATAAAATTATAAAAATCGCTGCGTCGCCCTTTCTAGTGTATCATCTATCAATATTAAGAACTGCTTACGTGAAAAAAATAATTTTGATTTTATTCGTACTACGGCACTTCAATCTTGTAGACGATATTTAAGTATATTTATAAAAATGTACACTCACCTGAAATTGACGCCAGGTAGGCAATGGCAACCAAGGTCATCATCTGTCTATCACACATGCTGAAAGTCTTCATCCGTGTTGCAGTTATGATGAAAAAGCGGCGTTACACACGAGACAAATTTGTTTTGCCGATCTCGAGTAGACAGAAGAGCACAGAGCACAGACGAAAAAAAAAAAACGTTAGGAGTGACACCAGCAATTGAATTCAGACTGTTCAGTGGTGCTCCGTAGACTTCCAGAAAAAATAGAGATTATTCCTTCCGCCGGAATTATATCAACAATATCGAGGTGATGTACTTTCGGTCATTAAACTTCATTTTTTCTTGTCTGCACAGCGAAATGTCCAATGCTCCGATGAATTCGCAAGCTCCAGTTACGTTGAGTTGTGCACTAGTTCTGGTGAAATTTTCGAAGTCTTGCAACTACATTTTTTCGTTAAGTACAGCGTCAAAAAGTGCAGCCTTGAAGGGTCTGTAGTTTCTTGTCTTTCGCTCACAATATCTGCTTCCTACGTAAGCCCTTAGCATTAGGGGTGTAAAATATAATATTGTTTCAATATTTGAAGGTTTGCAACGGTTTTGTTTGGTTCTGACTTTTTTTTTTTGGTACAGACACTAAGCCGTCAATTACTCTTGACGTGGAGTGCAGTTTTCGGTGGTTTCCTTCTCTTCAATCCACGGCTTTTGCTTCAGGCCCCGTTAAACCTACAGAACATGTTTGCAAATCATAATATGGAGAACTCTGGGACCTCAGTGTCGTTTGCCAACTTCCCGTAGTCGCCAAGATGTTTTCACCTCGGTGATTTCCACGCGTCGGATGTCACGTGTCTTCAAAGGTTCTTACGTTTTTGCCTCCTTAAGGTAGATCTCTGCTCCATGCTTCTCTGGCACTGTGGAAAAGAAAAAGAAAAACACGCGGCTGTGATTAGTTTTCTTTTAAGAAATCTGAGGAAAGCACTACTCACACGGACGTAATTATAAAACGAGCAAAAGCATCTTCGCCAACTGTCTTGTCAGGCCGATTATGTTGTTTTTATTTATTATTTAGGCCCACTTCATCCCGATTCGGCTTCGTTTTGTAACGATCGACGGTAATTTCAATACTTGTATTAAACTTCTTTTTTTTTTGCGTTTATGCTCGATCGACGTTCGTATACTGTAGCCTCGGGGCACGCATGCGCTATGTACCCTAGGCTCTCTTTAAGTACCAGTGTTACCAAGCACTTCATTGATGACGCTTGGAACCAAGGAATGCTTATCGTCCTAAAGATTTTTTTTTTTTTTTTTTTGGGGGGGAGGGGAGAAAAGGGGGCCGAGTTCGTTGATGAACATTTTGGGATAAAACAGCGCAATGGGACACGAACGAAGTAAACATGAGGAAGAACAAGGCTGTGTAGAGACTCGTCTTTACTTCGTCCGCGTCCTGCTGCGATGTTTTAACATGCAATCTACTTATTGTGAAGATAAAAGACGAAATTTATCCACCAATCATGTTCTTTCGGATATTTATTGTAATTGATTTATACCATACTACCTGTCATTTGTAAAATAGTGCAAACTAAACAAGAACGAAGAGGCACAGACTCCACAGGGTATACGCTCCTGTCGTTTGTGTGCATCTTCGTACTTGTTCAATTTGCGCTATTTTATTAATGTCAAGTTGGAACCAACTAGCCCAATCGAAATTCGTGTTAAACCATACTATCGCCCGTTTCTCAAATGCACCAGAGAAAATAAAGGAAGATGGGTACTCTGATCTTCAGATTGGGGGGAGAAAAACTGACGAATATATTTTAATAGCGTATTTTTCTAAATTAACCCGTGGACACTACATCTCTAGATACTGATGTTCTGTCCTGTGCAGACTATCTGCATGTGCGCCGCATACGAAGAAGTGTGTTGCAAAATGGCTCGTAAACATAGAGGTTTTTCGCACTGTGAGGTCCCTTCGCAGTGCGGATTTACGCTGGACATTAGTCAACCAGAAATTTGAGACTTGCAATGTACCGCTTTTACCCTCCAGGCCCCGAGTTGCGCCAAAGATGACAAAGTGGATTAAGACTGACCTTGATGGCCCAAACACCAACTGCTTACGGTTGTAATACCATCACTGCCGGAAAATATGTGACTGTAGTGTGTTTCAGAAAACGTGGCCGGACGTCTCTGAAATAAGGCTAGAGCGTTCATAGCAATTTTTAATGTTTATCTATGAACGTAAGTCGTAGTAACATTCATATTGACGACTATGCAAAATGAATTGCTATTTTTCGGAAAATAAAGTTGTATTACTTTTAGTGGAATGAGAGACGAACGGAAATAGTAAATTGTGCAAACTATTCACTGAATTCGAAGTGTCCAAGAAAACTACCTTCTTTCAGCAAACATTTTGTGCTTGCGGACTACACACTTGGTAATAGACCTATATACTGTATATAGTTAGTCAAAATTATTTTTAACGTAGTTGTACCTTATGCCATGTTATGGTGGGGCGATGTCCTCTTGGAGCTTGATTATTATAAATAACATTTTCTTTACTTCAACTTGAGAGTTGAACGAATTGCCTATATGATCGACTTTGAAAAGCCTTCTGCGAAGCGAATGAAGGATATATCAATTCGACACAATTTCTCTCGATTCAGCGAAGTTTCTTTAGCTTTTTTGACCTCGGCGGGCATTCTTTTTTATCTGTATTTATCGACAATATCAATTCGCCTTTTACCTGCACCGACACAAGCAGTACATTCACGCCAATCTCATTAGCGCATTCCCTTATCGAAGATAAAAAAGATAACTAAAACATACTTTCATTGAAGGCTATCTCTGCACTGCCAAAAAAAAAACAAAAAAAAACAACAAAAAGATTGTAGTCAAAAGAGACCACATGTCCGCACTCTCCAAACGAGAGAGTTGCTATACTTTTTTTTACCTTACAATGTACTGCGATGAACGCAACGAGTTACAGGAGCCAATATATAGCTTGGAGATTGTCACGTGTCTTCCTGCTCTCCGCGACTCTCAGCCTTACAGAAAAATCACGGGATGTGGTACGAGCTATGGACTGGCTCCCGGTGCTTCCTAGCGCTCATTGAGGTCTGTCGTCAGCTAAAAAAGGGCATAACTGAGGAAACATAGTCCTTGGAAAGGAGGTAGGGAAAGTGAGGGGGAGCCAAAAAGGAAACGGAAGGAATGAGCAAATGGTAGAAGCACTTTTTTTCTTTCTCCTCGAGCCGCTTTCATCGCCGACGCGGGGCCTCGTACACACGCAATCTCCAGGTTGGTTCGGTGTCTCGTCCAATTAGAGGCCTGTCCTTCCTCGCTTCTACAGTGTTTCCCCGGCCAAGATTCCTCTCGCCGAGTGTCGGCGCTGCCCCGCGCGCAATCCTCGACCGCCGAGGTGGTCCGACACTGGACGGACGCCAGCACGGTTTCGCTCTGGTCGGCGTCAAATTAGTTTCGAAAGGGTCCGATTGGACATTGGACTGTCTGCGCTGTAAGTGGTTGGAGGTGCAGTCAGTTCCCATTAGTACGAGAACTACCTTTGACGGTCGCGGAAAGTTATCTCATCACGTAAGCGCGTCGCAGTAGCTTCGCTTAAAAAAAGAAGAAAAAAAAGTCTGTGATCTGACTTTTCTTTTGTGCACGTAGACAGGCAATCAACGTGAATAATAGAATTCTTCCAGCGAACAAAAAAGCTCAGAATACGATCATACTCACCGAGAACTTAAGAGGCAACTCCGGGTAAATATTTCAAACTTGGGATTACGAGAGTTTTCAGCTAAGTATGTGTTTCTGAATTACAAGGTATAATTTTTCTTCAATATTGCTTGTACTTTTATAAATATCACATCTCAAAGTCTTGTTTCGGGCGTCTGCGGCAAAAGGAAACTTTCTGCCAGAAAGGAAGGACAACTCAGATCATCAGCTGTACGACCGAGACGCGATGTCACGGGGGTGAGGCGGTACGCGTCGTCCAGTGTTGCTTGACTGAAAGCTGACGGGCTTACCACTCGCTAAAAAGCAGCTGGCTGCATCTTTAAAATTGGTTTTAGTGATGTATGCGGCATCACTTTGAAGTAATATTTCGGCTGCGATAATATTTCGTGCCTCTAAAGCGGTACCTGCAGTCATTTATTTTGGTTTCGTCTTTGACCGGAGTTGTCCTTTAAGAAGCGTACCCATGTCCGATTATTTTCGCTTTTTTTGTTTCCGTGACTGGCACTTCGGCGTTCTTATCGACGAATCGTATTGGCTCCGGAGCAATAATTAGATGCTCGGGGCTTGCCGCGCCTTGCAGTTCTTAAATTGTCAGTGACTATAGAAACGAAAATGCGATGTGCGCAGAGAAAAGAAGATGGTGAAATATCACGCTCGTTGCACCTGGGTACATAGCATCTTTTAGGTCTAACTGATGAAATATAGCCACGCTTCACTGAGTGCGAATGAATATTGGCAATAATTTTCTGGAATACCTTACAAGTCTAGAACCCTCTATGAACTGGGTGCATTGGACTGATGGCGTCAGGTACCAATTGGTATTTCTATATAATGCTCTTCTCCCTTCTTCAATGAGTGTTCATGGTAATATCCAATCTTCATATTTAGGTATTTGTTCCACGAGTAAGGTGAATCAAAGAGCCCATACTGTTTTTAATGTAACAACGTTGTTTCAGGCAATTAACTTCAAAATAAAGAAGCGAGGTGAGTGGCGTTAGGGGTGTCTTGCTTGCACAGGAACTCGCGCATCGGATGCAATGCTCATGACTAAAAATTGTTATTAGGGGTAGAATGAACAAACGTGTACGGGTGGGTATATGGATCGGATGTTAAAATTCGTAGTCGGGAATGTTTGATCAACCTATACACCTGTATATATATATATATATATATCAAACTTATAGGGCACAACACCTGCAGTCTTCTAGAAATTAATATATTTTCACATTTTTAAACACTATAACAGGAAGGAGTTATTTAAATGTGAGGAAAATTGCATTGCTACCCAAGACTTAAGATTATAGTTTCTAGAGCTTGGTATGGGATAATTTAGTACCTTCTCGTCCCTCATGTAGAACGATAGAGAAACGCGTCACTCTGCACAGGCCTAATGTGGTTGTAATTCAAGTCGTTACTTTGTGCCAGAGTACTTCTATTTGGCGTTGGTATGCATTCTCTCACGCTCGCTACATAATTTCTAAAGCGCCAGGTTTGAACCAAGTTTGCCACATATGAACTGAAGAACCATCAGTGAAGCCTAAATCTGCCACTTATTTGGCAATTTAGGCCCAAATTCGCCAAATAAAAACCCAACAACAAGAAGTGAAGCCACACTCTTAGACTTGTTTGTTAATTTTTAGGCTGAAAGATAGATACTAGATGCCAGCCAGACGACCAGCAGTGAAGCCGAACTCTTATACTTGTTTGTTAATTTTTAAGCCGAAAGATAGATACTAGATGCCAGCCAGACGACCAGCAGTGAAGCCAAACTTTTGCACTTGTTAGGCAAATTAGGGCCAAGATACCTAGACTCTGGCAAAGATAGGCACACTTTGGCTCCACGTTGTCTTCGGGCTTTTTAAAAAATCTAAATATCTAGTCAAAAAGAAATTATGGCCGAAAGAACTGGGCTACCTGGGTAAGTTTCTTTGCGAACATTCCGGTACTTGCGAGGCCGTTGCTATCTTAGTTAACTGAACCGTGTCGTTAGATTGACCATTTCCCCAGTCTCACTTGCAAGTTCATAGGTTCAGTGCTCGCGCTTCGTCTTCAATAATCGCGACTTTTTTATGTATTGATTTATATTTGAACACCCATTTCGGCTCAAGCAAGCGATGACTGAAATGCGCATTGGCTTATCCAACATAGGAGAAACCCCATGATGTCGGAATGTCATGTAAGTATAAATCCTTGAATGCTTCGAAAGTGTCCACGTGCTTCTTGTCACATACTTGCCAAACCCCACGAAAAAGATTATATCATAACGCCTTTCATAAAACATTTTTCGAATGTTAGAGGACATTTTGTGGTGCAAGAAGGATGAGGGAACTGCACACAGCCCTATTTGGTGTTTCCCTTCTCCGACTTGCTTCACAACTAAGATTAAGAAAACGTTTTGTGGGCACTTGCTTTACCCTACACTTTTTTTGCGTATCCGCAGCCTTCAAAATATCACGTATTGGCCTACAAGCAGGGGTTCCTAGCGCTAGCAAGATTTTCTTCAGGGCACTATTTAAAATTGCTATATACTAAAAAGGAGATCAGTGCTTGTTTGCCATACCTTCAATATTCCCTTCTCGACTTTACCGATCTAGTATTCAAGTGCTGAAATAAACCTCCATCAAATTTCTCAATATTATAAACAAACTGATGTCTTCAAGTCCACTCACGTCCTTCATTTTTAATGTCGGCCCGCAAATCAATAACTGGCTCACGCAAAGTTTGACCTAGATGCCAACATTCACAAGTTTAATATATTTTGTGTTGGAAAGAACTGGTACATTAAATCAGTGAACAGACCCATACTCTTTCTTGAGCAGTAAACATCGAAGGTTGAAGTGACGTTTATAGTTTAATAAAACAATCACACTAATATCTAACCGACTTGAGTAACCCAACGTCAGCCATAAACGAATTAAATCAACGTATAAAACTTATCATGTAAAAAACAAGAACGGCTACCATGCCTTCGTGCCACTAGTTGTGTGCAGTGCAGGCGAAAGCAACGCCAGGCGAGGAGACAAAAGGCGAGCACTAGGAAGGCGGGACGGGAGAGGAGGTTGATGGAGAAAGGGAGAGCGCTCAGAACTTTAGAGAAGAGAGAAGGTTTCTTTCCTCGTCCCTAGCCTTCCTAGTGCTGGCCCTATCTCCCCTCGCCTGCCGTTGCCTTCGCTCATACTGCACGCAACTAGTTATACGAAGTAATAGGGCGTGCCATAAATCGAGCGCTGTCTTTGTTTTTGCCGCCGTAAATCTCGCGCTATGCCCGATTCTAGAAGCCTACAGCCATATGCCTGATTCTTGTAGAATCGCAAATAGTACAGTGAAGCCTGCAGTGCTAAGCGAGATTCTAGAAGCTGGACACTAAATGAAAACAGGACGGCCAGGATCAGGTTAGGTTGTACCGGTTTAACCCATCGCATAACAACCTTCTTATACTACAAACCATAAACTGATTTTGCGAAATGGAAATCTTCTATAAAATTGAAGACATTCAGTTGGCCAAGGGTTAAGAGTTTTTGCTCATTTTTTTATTCCTAGACAACCAACGTGTCAATAGCTATGTTCCCTTGTTCACTGTGGGAAGGATTCCAGAAGTTGGAGAGCAGCAAAGAACTGGAGCCTAAGTGAATGTTTCCCTTAATTTTCGTGCAAATTTCCGATTCAGAAAACAATAGTGATTGAGATATGGAAAGTGGCACGACTCTTCTCCGGATGTGGTAAAGCAATCGACTTTCTTGAAACGGAATTTCTAATATATATATATATATATATATATATATATATATAGAGAGAGAGAGAGAGAGAGAGAGAGAGAGAGAAATCATAACACTATATATAAAGTCTTGAAAAAGGCCGAAACGTCAAAGAACTTAACGAGTAATATATTATAAAACTCTAAACAACCGTCTAAAGTACGTTTTACTCACAATTACACAGCAGAAAGTCTGTGTAATTGTGCCGAACTATTTTTATTGTAATCAGATTAAGTACTAATAAAGCAATATTAGTCATATTCTTAGGTTTGAACGTCTAGCGTATTTAATGATTATGTGTACTCTAGTCTAGAGATGACTTCTCGAACGACAGTGGCTAATGCAAGTTCGTCATATTATTAGTCACAGTAATTTGTATTCAAGAACATTAATGAAAGCATACAAGAGTGTGGGGGCAATCAAAGTCAATAATGGCAGTACGGATAATAATGATGTGTGATGATAATAGTGTGATGTTAATAAATTATAATAATATATGTCGATAATAATAATAGTCATGGCAGTACAGATGATATTGTCTAAATAATCAAAGCCAATAATGATAGCACAGATAATAATGATTTGCAATAAAAATAGTGATTATAAAAAGTATAATAATGCGATGATTATGATAACGATAACACTGATGGAAGTACGCTTAATAATGCCTAAATATTCAAAGCCAATATTCATATCACAGATAATTAGGAGGTGTGATTATAATAGTGTTCATAATAAATTAGAATAATGTGTAGAGGATATTAAAGATAATAATAAGGCCAGTGCGGATAATAATGCCATAATCGTGAAGATGATCGGACTGGCTCTCCAGACACGACGCATCATCGCCGACCTCCACCCCACCAAGCTTGACTTCGAAATATGAAGAGTAAAATTTACCAAGTAACAATTATCTGTTCTATCGTGGTGGAATATTCATGAAATCCGTAGGAGCCCTACTGATGCGATTCTCTCAGTAAAATTTTGAAAGCCCAAGTGATAGCAGTACCGTGCCAGCTTTGAAATTTGAAGGATCACGCCTCGCAAAATATACATTTCTAACAGCAACAACCTTTCATTAGAAAACGAATGCCGCTGTTCTTCGTTTTACACCAGATCCAAGTGCGGCTGATGCTAAGATTCAATGGTACCAGTCACGCAGATCCACAAGTGCCTTGCGACGGCCTCTGTCATCGTTTGTTAGTTTGCCCAACCCTTCCTAATTTAAAAAGCCAAAGTGCTGAATTTTCCTGCGCTACTAAAGAAGGTCCCCGTAGGTCTCGTATTGGGCATGACTACGGCATCAGCGTTCGACTAGGATTCGTGTTCTCGCTGATTTATTTATTTATTTATTTATTTACTTCCTTAGGGCCCGAAGGCATTACAGAGGGGAGTGGACGGAACATCTATATTACAACACATAGTAAATTAGGCAGGTGAAAGAAGAAACATCAAACAAACTTTTTGGAAACGACTCCTAGCACGACGCTGTCCCCGTAGTCCTTTCCAATCAGTGGCACTACGTTGGCCTTCTTTAGTGACGCAGGAAAATGTAGCACTTATGCTTTCTTATCTTGGAGCTGTTGACTTGCTCCCACCAACCACACCAATCACTCACAGTGAAAGAACCGTGGTTCCGGGCTTTTTGTGTGATTGGTCTAGACGCTGATAGCAAACGAACAAAAAAGTCGAGCGCCGAAACGAGGCATTTAATACGCTGATGGATTGGTCACATCAGATGATAGCATAGGGTTATCCTCAGGCCTTGTGAGAAACATAGCATAGCAAGGCGCTGAGGGACCACTTTAATGGGACTTCTTAGGGTTCCTTAATCGCGAAATTGGCCGAGCTGTTTTGTCCCGCTCGTGGTGCCGCTTTGATGAGGGGAGAACCAATTCAGGAGTTTAGGCGACATATAGCGATTGTCCTATGTGCCTTGAGGTTCTAACCGTAGCAAACCGCAGGAGAGGCCAACCAAACCAACGCTTACTCGGCAACAATGTTTGTGACCCTGCGAGCGACATTGTTCAAACTAATTACACGAGGCTAGTATATGACAATTCACTAATGCCCACTGTTACATACGAATTCCGTGTTAGGTAACGAGCAGTCGTAGCACTAAAAGTGATTTGACTGAATAGTCACTGCCCTCCAAAGATTTTTATTTGATTCTTAATACAAAAGTGAAAAGCTGGACTATTTTATGGGAACATTTTTCCCGACGGCAGAGCGTATTTTCTGCATAAAACTTTAAGAGCCGCTATGGCGCGTTAGAGTAAACAAAGAAGTTTTTTTTTTTTTTTCATAAGAATGTGACAAAACGACAAGATTTTTTTTTTTTTTACTCTTGGCTACGCAAATATAAATCTGCAAAACATTCGTAATCCTTAGGGTTCCCTCAGTCTGTTTCTCATCGCTGAGACAGCCGTCTGAACGCAGTGGAGGAAGTTTGCCAGAAACAACGGAATTCGCAAAGTCGCCTGTTCCTACTAATTGAGTGATATCCCGCTAGTTGCTTTAGGTTTTGCTAGAGTTGCGAATGAAGTTTCTTTATTAATGCTTTTTGACTACTGTTGTGAGTTTCTAAAACAATTACGAACTTTTCTCCTATACAAAAGAAGCATTTGTTTTGTTACAAAAATATAGGAACACATGGAGTCATGTGAGGGCGATCCTCACTTTGTCGCCCTACTTGAGTGCACTACAAATCTCCTGATCACGACTTAAAATAAAATTACTTTCATCTTGATACATGGGAATTACTTTATTATTATTCACACACCCAATACTTATGCAAAAGTCATAACTCAGCTGTAACAAAACAAACAATACACATCAAATACATCACGCTTTAAATGACTTCTACCCGGATTTTTTTTTTCAAATGCATCCTCCAGAAGATGTAAACTGACGAGTGTTATAAATAGTGGCAGTGGCTGATCATCTTATAAGGTATTTAATACTCGATGATATTCTTACTTTCAACATTATTACTTACCTGCTCCAGCCTCAAGGGTCACACTATGTTTAAAAAAAATAAATGTACACAGAAAATATCAAAGGTAAAACTTAAAAATTCAAAGGGTTCTGTCAACAAATAGATTTGCACGAGCGAAACAAGAGCAACACAAGAAGCAGAGACAAAAGTGTATCTCACCATGGAAAGGACAAAATCCACCCGAGAAATTCCCGCCGCAGCAGCCACGTGTGGCGAGACTCACGGGCCGCTATGGATCGGTGACGGCCTTTCCCGACGTCGGCTAGATCCACACAGACGCAGCGCCGTGAGGCGACTTCAAACCGCGGTTCGAGCGCGAGATTCACACCCTCCCCCTGCGGCCCGCGCTCCTTCGATTTTTTTTTTCCGCCGAGCGAGCGCCAACTGGTGGACGCATTGCGAAACGGGGCTCTCCGAAAGATCGAGGCGCGCAACTTAATTGAAACCGCGCATCAATGGCAGACTTGCAGTTTGAGTACAAGCGTGGGAGGAGCTTGAAATTCAGCCAACACCTCCTAGATAGCAAGGCCGTAATGATGAAGTGGTGACGTCAGCATCAGAAGGCCTGGATGGAGCTCACATCGGAGATGAACGAGGCGTGAACGTTCGGCTAACACTAGTATTCGGTCAGTGAGAACACCGGTCCCAGCCTTAACACTGCCGCAACACTCCAGCCGATCACTGCACTTTTGGCAGTGATTGATTCACTCCATCACGTCGTCGCTTTGGCTGCCGTAGAATGTATTGCGAAACGAAGGATGAGAGCTACCGATTAAGCTCCGATTCTAGTAGAGGGCCCATTGCAGCTGTTGTTGCCAAAAAGGAAGACGTCGATTTCGCCACTCTTTAATAAGATTCGGTAAAATTAAAATTGCAGCGCCGCCTCACTGAAAAAAAAAAAGGCAAGCTGAGGGATTTGCAGATATTCAAACAGTTCTGTCCGTTATAAAAAAACTGACAGCTTAAGAAAGGAAGAACGTGAAGTCTCTTAAACTTTCGAGCATCGCTCCGCTGGCAATTAGTTACTGCGGCATTATCAGATAAGATCACCAGAGAACAAATCACTAGTGAAGAGGTGTGAGCATGATGTGGCACGTCCGTCGCTTATTTAAGCCATCGCCGCATTCTCTACTTCGCGTCCCGTCAGGCTAGAGCGCAGCCGACCCCATACGTACACATGGGTTCAAATAAACATCGCCAAATGCGCAAGGTCACGGCGTTCGTCCCCTCTCTGTGCTTGCGCGATCATCGGCTAAATAATTCAGCAGAAGTAAATGTCGCATTCACTTGTTTTTTTTTTTTAAATTTAGTGCGTGTTTTTGCGCGTTTCTATGTACTGTAGAAGTTCCCTGGTCGTTGTATCTATAAAATGCCGATTAGGCGGGGAGATAAACGGACCCTTCTATACTTCGTTTCACTTTAGGTTAGGGCGTAGCTGACGCTACGAGCGAAGGGTGCGAATGAAGACCATGCGCCAGAAACGCAGTAATAACCACATTAAAGTTTTGAAATAAAAGTGATCACCGGGGCAACCAACTGAATGCGGTGAATGGCCTGTGACGTTTTCTTGTCTCTGCGACTACGATTGTATCTTTTTACTTGTTTACTGTCTCTAATTTAGACCAAAAAAAAAAACAAAAAAAAAACAAGTGTGCTGCTCCACCCTGCTCCGTGCCTGTTTTAAAAATAGCAGCGAGCAAATGCATGTTTGCGTCCAAACACGGAAAGGATCGAGGTCATTTTGCGTTCTAGTCGGGCACATGTCACTGACTGCCTACCAAGGGAGGGCCATGTCTATTATGTTTACAGTTCTTGTTTCGTGATGAGTTCCTTCGACGTTCTTGTCATTCACTTGCCGCAATTTTACTGATAGTGCAGCCATAATACCTTGTTAGTGATTCGCATAACCGGGGTTTTGAGCTGTCACTTACTCTAGTATGGGAATGTCACAGACTATTTGCACAGTTATACGATACTAATAATTCGGCCCGCCGCCTGCAGTGCTCTGCGATTATATTCGGGCACCCGTCTCAACCTATTGCTGAGGGCAGGGACTTTCAATGCAGTTCTTAATGTGAGATAACCATAAACGCAGCAGCCCATATGAAACCAATACTCTTCTTATACCGACTCCAGTAAGAAATAGGTTGGTTAACCAACCAATCCGTCAAATAAGGAATGTTTGGATCCACAAATTACTCAACAGGATGGTTCACTCATGCTGGTCACCACACTGGGCCAGAACGATCCGGAGTCCAAATGAGGGCGTTGAATTATTTTACGAATTTAGGTTAAGGATGTGGATGTATGCCATTTCTATACAGGATTTTAATACCAGCAATGACGCTAGTCAGTGACCGCCGCATTTGTTTGGAAAGAGGGTTCATTTGACTGAAAATAAAAAAGGCTGTACTTCTGCATTTCCTGACATTTTTTTATGTTAAACAAGCTCTAACAAAAAAAGCTTTAGCGCCAGAGTTTTTTTAACATCGAGAATATTTGCAGCAATATTAGAACATGAAGCACCCAAAATCTTGAGATTTAAATTTGTAAGTCCCTCTTTCATTCAAAAAAAAAAAAAAATCGTTTAATCACTGCGTTATGGAAGAAAATGGCTCGCATGTTGAAGGAACCAATTTGCAGGATGAAGCAATGCCTGAGCAAAAAGACGATAGCAAATTTTTATTTACACACCTTTTTTGAATACGTTGAGGAGCCTCAGATTGAAATACAAATTGGGATTTGTATAGTTGCCGTAGCAAGTCATATGTCGACGCAATCCCCTATAAGGTTATGTATGAACGTTCTAACGTGAATGAGATTCAAACCAGTACATAGCGAACAAAAATATGCTTTGGGGGTTTATATTAGCGTTTAACGCCTGAAAGGTCTTAGATCATATTGAATTTCCTGGTCTATCATTTATAAAGCGCTCGCAGTTTTAAATGACAGAAACTAGCTATTCATTGTGAGTGAGTCGATATAAATGAATGAAAAGAAGTCTGTGCCACAGTGCATACGAAACTATCACTGGATTGGGGAAGATACGACCAATAATTACCACACGAAAATATGGGTTATATATCCATAGCACTCGGTTTTTGCCACGTGGAAGCAGCAAACGTTGAGTCATCAAAGTCACAATATAATTGGACAGTCAAGCCCTGCGAATAGCGCTGTACCACTATTCCCCGTGTAATTTGACGAGCTTCTTTTAAATAAAGCGCTTGATATAGGTATCCGAACAAACGGTTGTTGGTCCTAACTTATCACTCCAGAGCTGTCTCTGCACTTCAAGGCTCGTTTCGGTATATGGTGGTCTGCGGATCGGCGGTCATCTTGCACTACAATGGAAATTGGCCTGAAGATTTAGCGACATATGCCATAGCGCAGGACATTATTAAAACAAATACGATCGCTGTTTTGTGTGTGCTTTCGTAAGCAGAATTAAAAAAAACACCTATATGATATTGTAGTGGGATGTTCTACATCCCATTGTTTTTAAGAAAATAAGAAAATGGTGCTTAGAAACAACATGCAGGGCTAAAACTCCATAAGACGCAGGCGTCATTACTTCAAAGCAGGAGGCGTTGTTCAGTACCTACAGTTGCCTTAATTGGTGTTGATCGATTGTAGGCCACACAAGAGATGACAAAAATTCAAAATAATATTAAGTTTCTAATCGAGTAATTCTTATTATATTGAACGTAGAAATAATTACATTTTCAGTGTAGAACAGCAAGTCATTTCCTGCGCCATATCAAAATACGTTTAGTTTTTTTTTTTTTTAATTTAAATTAAAGAACTAAGAATCGTGACGCTTAACGCGAAGTGTTTAGAAAACCGCTAATAGCGTGCGCTGCCCTCCGATTATATAAAGAAAAGCTTTAAGGAGTACGAAACTCAAACGACCGTGCAGTTTCGTGGACTCGGAAGCAAAACACAAGAAGCGTCCCAGTCAGGAGATCGAGTTTTGCCGCATCCCGCCCGCCCCTTAATTGAAAGAAATGCAACGTCTCCGGCCTGCTTAACCGAAACACATGGCTCCCCAGCGGCACGAGAAAAGTCAGGCTGGCGTACGCAAACTATGCCTTTCATCAGCGACCCTATCTTCTCATTGAGAGCGGGGATACGACGAAAAAATACGCAAAGATTGAAACGAAGTGTGGCCCCGAAGAAGCAAGAGCAGAATGGGGAAAGGGAGGCTGACGCCGCTAGCTGGAAAGTGGATTTTCTCGCAACTGTTTTCCCCAAGGCACACCTGAGTTGTGAATAACTGCGTCAGTGCAGTCTACCACGCGGTGTTTTCTTACTGCTTGGCTTCCCTATTTGTTGCTTTCTTCGTTCGATAAGAGAAAGGGGTTGTAAAACCGAATACCCAAAGCTGAAAACAATATAAGAAAACGAAAGGAATGTTTTTGTTTCTTTATTTTTTAGCCAGAATATAATCTTAAGTGGACTGCACCAAGATACCTTCGATAACGTAGCCTGAAATAAATACCCAACAACTTCCACTTTGAGAAACATCGCGATACCTCAACGGCTTGAGGAATAGATGCTGGCATTCTATTGGCTCCGAGGTCCCGTCACCAACAAATATATGCTGAAAAAACGTTGAGTGTTCAGGCGAGCTGGTGGATGTTGATCATGAGACGTTCTTTTCCTCTGTCTTTTTTTTTTTTCGACCAAGTTTCCCTGATTTTACCACAGTCTCGGGTTTTCTACATCATTGATCGACAAATATATGCCGCATTTAATTTTAAGCTCCATGGCTTCTTGTGGTATTTGCACCGTGTGAGTTAACAACAACTAAAACGGAACGGCTTGAGCCAACAGGACAACGTACGGAGTACACCAGGTAAGAAGCGTCAGAGCATAGTCTGATGCTAGGAGGCACACAAGCACGGGTATGTACATTATAAATTGGTGGAAATTGCGCCTAGCACTCAAGGCTGTCAGACGTCGAGACTTGATGCTTCGTGTGTCGGTTGATTGGCCTGATTGAGTTGCAGTGTCGGCTGCGCTTTGACATGTGGTGGAACAAAGCGCAGCTAGTCGAAACTACTCGAAGTAAATGCGAGCCCAACCGGTTACCAGTTGTTCCCATGTTTACCTCTATGAATTATTTGCCAGGATACATACGGGGCATTGTAAAAAGAAAAAGTATGTAGGCGGTCTGGCTAAGATTCATCAGACTCAAACTCAGAGACACGCAGATATAAATAACGTATAGCACGTTTGGAGGTAGAATATAATGGGAAGTATGGTAGTGGGCGCAATATAGCCCTTTTGTAGATGTTCATCAAGCAACATTGGCGGGCGTCATCGCTTGGACACGATGCGCGTGATTGGATCCGGGTACTCGCCGAATGCTGACGTCACACTCGTTTTCAATACGAACTAAGCCGAGTTCACAACGAACTGATGATGTAGCCCTCATGTCCAACACATGCTCAGAGTATGCGCTCAAGCAATGGCGGACAGACGATAGCGTGGACACTGTTGCAGCAGTTTCTACGTATACATCTATTGGGAAACATTATGGATAAACCGTCGTTTATGTTACATTATTGTCGGCTTTTTTTCTTACCGTTGTCTGTTATTAGCCATGAAGTTCGGGAACCACGGAACGGCCGATAATAATTAAATGAGCAAAAACAAAAACTGATAGTGGCGTTTGAGTGAACCAATAATAGGCAGGCATCTCAGGGACTGATACACGGTTTTTAGGACGACTTGAATAACGTAGCTGCACATGTATAGTTTCAATTTGAGAGTTCCAGCGAGTAGAGCGCGCGCGCTGCGGCAAATTTAGGACTTCAGACTGCCGTATTTACTCGAGTAATAGCCGCACTGTTTATAAAGAAACCCTGAGGGCTTCGCTTTTTCGCGGAGCACGCAGATTGCCAATCACTGCAATCGACAGCTTCATTCCAGCTGTTTACAGGACAGAGATAACGTCATCGTGCAATGATACCATCTGTGAAGATTGCATTTGTATGGTGAATCGTGTTCTCCATCTGGGTATTCGCTATGCTATTTATGCGCAACACAATGTTTGGCTGTATATGTGTTCTGTGGGAAAGTAGACGCAAGGGCGTGGTTCATGAATAGTGAAGCTATTACTCGAGTAAATACGGTAGTACTTGGGGGGGGGGGGGGGGGGGGGGAGTGGTTAGTCCCTGTCACTTCTTTAATAAAGGACAAAAAGCTAGGTTTGCTCGCCTGTGCTGCGTTTTTATAAAAAAGCTATATAAATATACTCCGTGTCACTAGGTGTGTGCAGTGGAGGCGAAACCAACGCCAGGCGAAGAGAGAAAAGGCGATCATTTGAAAGGCGGAACAAGAAAGAATGGCAATAGAGGGTAAGGGGAGCACGGGAGAGCACTTAAAACAATAGCGAGGAGATGTGATTTCTGTCCTACTCCCCCCCCCCCCCCCCCCCCGCCATTCTGGTGCATGCTCTTTCTACTCTTGTATGGCGTTGCCTTCGCCTGTACTGCATCCAACTAGCGACACGGAGTATAGTTGTTTGCGGCACCTCTGAACTTTTAAACCGTCTTCCGAATCACGTGCGGATTAACACGTCAAGGTTTACGGCGAGCTTACAGTTGCCTTATTGAATAAGCTCGCACACCCTTCGTGAAAACAGCGCGAACACTCTAGGTTGTAGACAAAACACACGGGATGAGTGCACACTATGAAATGACGAAGGTTATAATGCGTTAGCATTTGTACGTACATAACCTATAAAAGCTGGCGGCGTCCGTCTGTGGGCAAACCGCTGGAAAGGGAAGCTCGCCGCGCAGAGAGGAGAAGAATAGTAAAGGACAAAGGCGAGGGAGAGACGACGTAAGGGGGCGGAAGCCAGTGCGCTCGCGCATGCAGGAGCGCGTCTGAACTTGCAGGTGTTGCAGAGCGCGTATACCTTGGTTTGTGCTACAAAATGGAGTGCGAGCCAAGTACTAGAGCTGTTCCAAGTAGGCGGCAAAAGATGACGGATTGTGAACGATGTAGATGGGCTGCCGAAACCGGTGGTCAGCGAAAGTAGCGGATGACGCTGTTAAGTGTGGCAGCGGACAAACGAGGACCCTCAAGGCCGGGAAAAAAATGAAAGGAAGATTCTTTGCTCGGTTCTTAGGGAATTCGTTAGAATGACCCTTGGGAAACGCCACACATGTCTCCTTGGGGAAAAGCTAACACTGACCCCGTAACAAAGCCAAAAACAGGCAGCAAAAATGAAGTAAACAAAAGAGAATGCCAAAACAGAAAAGCGAAGAGGTCAGCGTAAGCGTTTCCCAAAAGGGGACGTGTGCGACGTTTCGCTAACGCATTCTATAAGGATCCACCGATGGACCTTCCTTTATTTTTAAGAATAAACACAAAAACGATATTTTCTTTCATGTCAGTGTCATACCGTGCAAACACATTGCATTGCTATTAGTAAAAGCGTAATGACAGGAGTTAAAAAGAAAAAAAAAAGCTAGCCCTAATTCCAACATGTAAATTCACTGTCTAGTAGTGCCAACGAAGGCTGACGGACGCCATTTTTCATTTTGTATTCCTCCACTATCTCTCCAGACAGCTGGTGTTTGTGCTTACAAATTACTTCTGTGTAACTTTTTTTGCCTCGCCCCCACAATAATGACATTATATAGCAAGATGCGTGTAAGCAAGTCCTTTCAACAAACTCTCGTGTTCTCTTAACCGGTTGTTTAAACACCATCCTGTTTGGCCGACATTTAGATGCGCGGACGTGAAAGGTATCTCATAGACTGCTCCAACGGTTCGCGACACAAACTTTGTACCATGTTTCACGGTACAACCGTGAATATTTTTCCCTCATTCTTTTTTTGCTCCTTTCTACGGCGGGGCAAACCTGGCTCAACTTGTTTTTGGCCAAAAAAAAACAACAAAAAACGACGCTCACTTTTTATCTTGACGCTTCCCCCTTGAACCCATGCGATATGCGGTGGGCGTTAGGGTTGGTAGCGACCTTCTCTCTGTTTTCCGCATCTTTCTCCCCGCAGTACCTCCCGGCATCTATCTTGATGCTTTTCGTTACATTTTCGGAGTTTGGGCTGAAACGCTTCTCTTCGTTTAGTGCTAGCAGGTTTTTGATAACGCAGACAAAATACAAGACACAGAAGTACCATCTGTTTTATAAGCTCTTCGTTCTCCAGTGGACCGCAGGTTTTCGCCTCGGATTACAAGAACTTAAAAGCTACGGTCCGATCACGTCGGAAGAACGCATGCAGTCAGCATCTCCAATGTTCGCAACCAGCAGCCGATCTCGGACGAGCAAAAAAAAATCTATGTATGTGTAAACGAGCAATTTTATCGGTTCTTCATGTAAGCACTGCGGAGAATGTATGGTTCTTTAACCACGAGTAGATGGTACCACAGACTAATGAATCTTGACGAGGGCGAGAAAGGTTTTGATGCATAAACTCATATTTACATGGCAAGATTAATAGCAGTTCACTTTAAACAGCAGATAACAATTATTAGTCACGTGAGAATGTCACGCCCTGGTTCCTGTGGTTCTCACACGAGATTTCAGGACGCAAAATCAATCGTGTCCTTTTTTTTGTTTTTTTTTTTTATTTCCGGTTCCACAGTGGCATTGCAAAACTTTGGGGTGAGGGCGACGTTGTTTTTTGTTTTGTTTTTACTTGTGGAAATGCAACAAAAATAGTAGTAACACGCTGTAGACGTTTCCTGCGTTAAAATCGTAGAAGGTAACCTTTATATGCGTAACTGAAAAATAAATTAAAGTCTTGTGTTTTGCGTACAGCATAACTGCATCTAATTTATCTAGACTAATATCGCTAGCTCTGTAGCATTCATGACTTGATTCTTTAGTACAATAAATAACGAATATTTGTTCAATATAGCTCTCATGTAATTATATTTAGATATATGTAACGAACTTTAGGAGTAGCACGGGAATTCTTTACTACTTCAATATGCAAAATGTAATATATTTTTTGAAAGATATTCTCAAAATGACCAGAACAGTCTTGTAGTATTACTAACATCATATCAGGAAACGTTTACTGGATTATTTAAAAACAAACTAGGATTTTTTCCTTGTTTAATAGATGTTGTTAATGTGATTTATAGTTTTTACAGAACTTTGTAAAAGCAGCTGTTGATTCATCGTTGCGTTAAGCACTGTTTGGTTTTACGTTTTCTCTCGGTTCATGGCTGTCAATTCCCTTTGTATTCATTTCATTCCTTCCATACGTCTCCAATTACAAGAATGCAACTGGAATATGACAAGCCAGAAAAATTTGTACTGTATATTTTTTAGTAATATTAACACATTTAGACGTGCAATCGAGCCAATAGTGGGTGCTTGAATACACCTTTGCTTGTTTTGTTTCCTGCTGCGACCATGTTTTCCTTGTATTCTTATGACAGTGAACCACTTTCTAGGGTTAGAGCTGTTTGTTGAAAGATTAAGATAAATGTTCGTAATATTATGTATCTTGCGAATAAATATGATTTCATGATGAGCTTGTGGCGTTCGGCTCCCGACGCCCGCCTCAATGAATAAACAAAATCATTCAGATGTTGAAGCCAAGTGTTACCTTACGCTCTGTTTCCACACTCGCTGGGAACTTAAAAATGCCAACCGGGCGGAACAGCCGCGCATAGTGCTTGCGCTGGTCTGGGGCATACACTAATTGGGCGTAGAACCTGCAATAGGCCATGCAGTGTCACAGTTGTTGGACTCCCATCAGCTATTGCTTGACTTTAACCACTACGTTTTTTTAGGCATGCAGCACAATCATTTAGTTCAGTTCAGATTCCGAAACAGAAACAATACACAAAATACCTAAAATCAAATAGAGCATATAGGCAACATTTACAGCGCTTATATGTACCGCAAAATTAAACTACTCATCGACGAACGCTCATTTTTCGCCCTAAAGTTGCGCTAAAGGTACGAAGCAGAAAAACAGAAGTTATGAGTGATTTTGTGTAATTTTCGATGATAAAATGGCGGCCGTCAGAGCTCTTTAGCGTAAGTTATGGAAAACGTTCGAAATCGGGCGCATGTTCGCATTGATATTTTCAAGAAAATCGGTTATAAATTTCGGATAAGATAATCGCTTGTGCTGAAAACTTGGCAAACGGTTCGAACTGCTAGATTTACGTTTCAGAGGAGCATGAGAATTGACTGACATGTAGTAATTACTATTCCGGTCAAAAAGCAATGTAAAACTTTTTGGGAAACGCGCTCTAGGTAAAAAGGTTTATGGGAATAGTAACCACCACGTTATGTTTTTCTTTTCCTAAACCACACTTTTTTTCAAAGGCAGCCAGGTGGTTTTGTATACGCCAAGAGTCGTCAGATGATTTTCTATGAAGTGCCGTCATCATCTCAGGGGTATGCACGTGGAACAAAACAGAGTAATAGACATTCTGGTGACTTTCCAGGAGTTTAGCTTTAAGGTGTGGCAGTGTCTCCATGTCCAAGAGAGAAGAGAAACTAGAGGTAAAATCAGCTGTGCGGCATATTGCTTCTTCTAAATTACCTCAACTTAGGGAAGTCTCTTTTAAGGTTTGCCGGTTAGAAATAACCAAATATTACAAATAAAAACATAGAAATTTAAAACCACACTGAAGCAGCACATGGCCACTATACTGGCTATCCTTGTGCATAAGAATTACATAACCTATGGCGTCTCTATACATTAAAATAAACGTATATCCACTCAATGTTCGCGAGGTTTTCACTGAGAATGCAAATGAAACCACTAACATGCTTACCTCCCCGCCTGTCCTTAAACACTGCATACTATTTGCAAAACTTTAAATTAATATTACAGCTTCAATATCTCGTTTTAAAGTGCCCCTAGGCAAACACCTGAAAGAAAATTATACGCTGATAAAGCGTATGCCTCTTAATATCATATATATTAATTTGTTATCAAATATCTTGTTTCAAGCTTTTAAAAATGAATGCCACATCTTATTGCGGTCCGCCGTTTTTAACTCCTAGGGCATTAATACACAGAACACCTATCTAGCGAAACGCTAGCTTGTGAATCTAGAACCGAACATAATTTTAGATCCATCCATCTACGACTTACAAGTCATAAGGTGCACTGAGACTATTTTATATAGTACGTAAAATGAATTGTCTTGCCATAGAGGCCGAATAATTCTGGCATTTTTTTCATTCCGACGTCCGAATCTACCTAAACCCTCTAAACTCTCAAGACTGCAGATTATCTAAAAAACACGGATGATTCGAGTGATTTCTTTAACGGCCTCGTCTATTATCTATGTCAACTGACTGCAGTGCAAGTAAAATAATCATTCGCGTGTGTTGTTCACACATGTAAAGGAGTCTTCTAAAAGAAGAAACTACGTGTCGTGTGAAATTCTACGACTTCGGCCCACCTACCACAACGAGTGGTATTCGTTTTATTTAATTTATTTACCTTGATGCTGCTTTATGGGGTATTACACAAGGCAGAAATAAAGACATATTTTAGCCACAAAAAAAAAGAAACACACAAAAACAAGAAAAATCAGAGCATGGTACAAAAGGTAAATGGCGATAACAACATGTTAACAAATCACTATACAATTTTACAACTCGTTCATATTATCCAAGAAAACACCGAAAAGTTTACAATACTTAGATGCGTTAATGTTTATTACAAGGTTGTTGATAGATGAATTTCAATGTTCATTAACAGAGGTATAATAAAATTTGCGAAAAACAAGGATAAAGTGAGGATGAATTTGATTTTAAGTATATCGTAAACCCTAGGGGAAACTTAATTTTGGGCGCTGAGAAGGACCATTTTCATCTGAGGATTGTTATAATATATCTTAAAAAGGAGGGCAACTTGGGAGAGCCTTCGGCGAAAAGTGAGTCGAGACCAGTCCGATTACGAAGTAAAGTGATGCTGGTATAGGATGAGTGGTCGGAGTAAACGTACCTTAGTGCTTTGTTTTCAGTTTTTTCCAGTTCGTTAGAGAGATCATTTTGAAATGGTGACCAAATCGGCGATGCGCGTTGTAGGCGAAAAAGAATCAGGATTGTTTAAGCTATCCTTTTGATTTCGGGTGAAAAGAGTCTGAGGTTAGGTGTATGTACGTGCTAATGTCTGATAATGGTATTGACGAAACATGAAAACTCCCCGCTCTCTTTCGCAACTGCCTTTCGTTCTTGGAAAGCGTATCTGACTGGTGTGTCCAGAGTCCTATGCGGAGCTAAATTTCGTTTGCTTCTTGCGCATTGGTTGCGGTGACGTCAGAACGCGGAGCTCAGATTGACTCTGATGGAGGGATAGTGGGTAGACCTTAATGCGATATCGCCAATACAGTATATGGTTGCACTACTTGAAAAAAAGACGTGGACAGGAATCTATACATGACGTTTTGGGCGGACGCCATTCTTCAAGTGATAGACGCGAAAAATGGCAAGGAACAAGCAAGGGTCGTAAACGTCACAAAACTAGGGTTAGGTACTTTGGCCGAGAGAGAGGAAAAAGCGAAACCGTTGGAAGACGGAGTACAGCTTTTTCGATTGTCATCTATTGCAGTATGTAACAAAAAAATTAAAAAAAAAAACGGGACGCACAAGCGACACGGCCTCTCGAACTTACCTTATGGCGTCCTCCGCGAGAACACGAAACCTAGAATGGTCCTCGGGGGTCTCCGGCCGCCACACCCACGACTACAACGGTTACGATAAGGCGGAAACGCGGTTCGGGATTGGTCCAAGGAAGCCCTCCACTGTGGGTGTCGGCTGACGCGTGTTAACATAAGAGACGTTTGTGTCAAAGGGATAAATTTACAGTTTTGTTAACACCAGTAAGGACAAGTTATTGCTATTCGTTTTCAGTGTTAATTTATTTGCGTTCTAGTCCACAAGCCTTCCCAGCGCCGAAACCGCCTACGCGGGAAGGTTGTTCGCAAGCCGGCACGAACACTAAGAGCTAATCCCTCCCCCGCCCTCCCCCCCCCCCTCCAAAAAAAAGAGAAAACGGACATTTTGAAACATTGGGTAATCCCTATCGATCAAGCCCACACACACCCTTTTTTTTTTCCATTTTCCTCCTCCCCCTTTTTCTTTTTTTCTCCATTCCTCACGGCAACAGCCCCCCTGATGAAGAACGCTTTGGGACTGGATATAGGTATCCCCACTATACACAACGTGATACAGGCTAAAGAAGCCGGAAATGAGAACTGACGTAAATAAAGAAAAAATAATGGCGAGAGGAAAGAATGCACGAGAGCAAACGATAAGGCTCCTAGAGGTAACAGAAAGTCGAGGGCAGGAAATAAATTCCTCGCAAATCGACTACGTCATAAAAAAAGCGGCAACCGTGCTGGGGGGCGACCATCTGTGGTTACGCCGTCAAAGTCCTGAGCGATCATGCACTCGCGCACCGCAAGTACCGATCATACGGCTGTGCAAGCGCGCTCGTCGCTTCGCCTGGGCAACCACAAAATGGTAAAAAAAAGAAGATATATTTGTTTTAAACTTCTAAAACATTTAGTACGCGAAAGAAAGTTTAGTGTAGAGTCCAAGCGGGAA
This sequence comes from Ixodes persulcatus, assembly GCA_013358835.2. NCBI lineage: Eukaryota > Metazoa > Arthropoda > Arachnida > Ixodida > Ixodidae > Ixodes > Ixodes persulcatus. Next base: position 48,911 of record JABSTQ010010220.1, read on the forward strand.
TTTTCTTTTGAGGTTGAAGATAAGACGGTTTTCCTCTCTCTTCTGCACGTGAGAGGAGGGGAAGCTTGATTTGATAACACAAACGCGTATGTTTAGCTCAGTATGGCTGGAGGTCGCGAAATGGTTAGCATGTGATTATTGTTATGAAGGAAGGTTTTTCTGACAATCTTCGGGTGACGAGACGTAGGTGTTCAAGGAATCGTTCGTGCAGCCGTCGGTTTGTTTCTCCGATCTACAAAATGTCAGGGCAGCTCGTGCAGAAAATAGCGTAGATAGCATTGGCCGACTTGCAGGTCTGGTTGTCGGGTATTTTGAGTTTAAGCGGTTGCGGGGAGCCAAGGTGCCTGCAAGTCAGGCATTTGGAGCATTGCAGGGCGTGGCGCCAGGTATGATGCCAACCGGGGCTGGGTTGTTTTTCGTCTTCAGGCTACTGTTGACAAGAATAGTGCGGAGGTTCGGTGGACGGCGGTAAGCGACGGAAAGGTCGTTGGAAATTAGTTAAGAGATGTGCAGGTGAGATGTTGCAGACATAAGTTTGTGTGCTTGTTTTGGGACTTAAGGTCGGTACGTAACTATAAGGGTTTCTTTTGTATTTAGGGCGTCATGACTGGTAATGCCGAAGAGCCGTCGTTTAGCCCTCTCGAGCAAGTGGAGAGGGTAGCCCGGTCGAAGAAGAAAGAAATCATTTCGGTCACCTTGCTCTTACAGTCAACAAAGTTGCTGCATATGTGACGCAGGCGGAAGAACTGTGAAAATGGAATGGAACCTAGATGTCTACCGCCTATCCTTTGACTCAAAGTCAATTAGAAATCAGCCTTTTGACGTCACCGCTACCCCTGCGCAAGGAGCAGACAAACTTGTGCTCCGCGTACAGTCCTTGCGTCGAAAGTTGCACCGAAGTAGCAACAAATGAAGCCAAAAGAGCCTATGTCACGCTGACGGCTGTCGCGATCCTGAGGGTTTATTGCTGAAGTTTCAGCAAAACGTTCGGGCGAGCAGACGTGTCGCTGCCGTTGCCGTGTCCCCATTTCCTGAGCGTTGAGGCTTCCATGGACTCCAAGGCTAGAAAGTAAGCTGCAGCACGTTAGGCGTCTGGCACGCTCACCTCTGCAGCTGAGCCACCGCTAGCAACATGGCAGTCAACAGCGTGATACTTTTTATGACGTGATCGGTCATACAGTAGGGGATCTTGAGAATGCTACATTTACACTACTCGTAGACGCGATGCAGGCGCTATGTTAAGATTGGCGAGTACATTAACCTTTCCATTTGGGGCATCATGTTATTCCGGATTAAATCTGACGTCCACCCATCATTGTCCCGAAGCCAGATGCGGGTGAGGGTAAAGACTAGTGTTTAGAAAATGCTACAGGGCCTTCTACGTTTTAGGTTTATTATCTTTCTTTAGTTCAATTTGGCTCTGGTTTCTTGCACTTGTTGTACATGGTGGTCTTAACTCTTCTCCAACTAAACATGCCTGCATGTAGACAGATATCTATTGTTTGTATGCCACTGCAATCTGCATTTAACGAGTTGAACGAGTAAGAGTAAGGTGAACGCTCGTACAAGGCTACAGATTATGATTATAATGCAATTAAATGCAAAGGTGCAAACACTGATTTAAACAAGTGGACGTTTTACAGACACGGAGACTGAGTAATAATTATGAAGTTGAATTGCGCACGCCCTTCAAGAGGAAGAGATCATTTCAAGACGCTTAATTTGTTTGCTTTTGATATATTACTTTTTGCCCGGAATATAGAACATCTGTACCGATATGTAGTGTTATAAACCGGTAATTGACGGTTATGGTGTGCAGAATGTAGAATAGAATGTCTCCGTTTATTTAGCCAATTAAAACCGGAATTAGATTCACACTTGTTTTCTAGGCACGAGGACGCAACACAAGGAATAAAATAGTATTTTCTTCGAAAACAAATTAAACAATAACCCATGACGGATTCGCTTTTCTCTGGTTTTGATTTTAGTCTTGCTGGTTGCACGTGCCAATAAATGTGCACCTAATACCGAGTATAGAGTGAATCAGATTGGTTTAACCGCTGGACAATAGGGTTACGAGTTTTCAGTTGGAGCAGCAGACGCCTGAAAATATTTAAGCTTGAATATATTACTTGTCTTTTAATGGCCGGAAGAAAGAACCCGACAAGAAATTATATTAAAATGAAAAGTATGAAATAAGAAATACATACGAAATTTAAATCAACAAACTGTACATCTACGCACAGTAGGACTTTCGGCTTTCCTTATGTAATTCAACTTCACTATGTAGACCAGGCGTTCAAATGCGCGTCGCTCCGAGCTCACATTTAAAACACTAAAATTAAGAAACTTCCCGCATTTTGTCTTGTAATCTAGTGGTTGGTACTTTTATTAACATATTTATTGATCATCGCAAGTAGTTTTGGTAAAGAGGAACACTCATAAACAAGAACATAGAAATTAAATGCGAAAATTAACGTACCCATAATAATTGTGGGCTATTTCCTGAGTCTGCTGGTCTGAAGCAAGCCTGTACGGTCATGTTTGAAAACCTATTTTGTTACAGTGCGTATTATTCTACGCCCTCCGACGCTATGAAATATTCCACTAAGCCATTCCTCAAGTTAATGCTGTGCAAAGAGTGAGAAAGCAATTAGTGTAATGACCAACTATTTTTTTATTCAGTACAAACTGCATTTGATATATTTAGGTTTTCGTACGTTAATCTTTCTGTTTCATGTGTTTCTGTAAAGGGGTTCTTTTTCAATGTTAGTTTGAAAATGTTATACGTTCTGACATTTTTTTTTCGGTTCTTATTACATTTGTAATAAACCTTTATATAATGACCCGGAAACGGGATTTTCACTTTTTCATGTATGTAAATCAGTAAATAGTTAACTGTTGTATATCATAAATAAGCAGCGGGGGACGTTTTTCTTGTAAGTAAGGCTCAATTTGTAGTGACGCATTTTAATTGCGCGTTTCCAATATTAAATTTGTGTGCTTTACAGAATACCATTTTGTACTATGTTGATCTTGTACTAATCGGGTTTATAACTGAAAGCAATCGAGCCCAAGTGTTTTTTTTTTCTTCAGGTAATTGTGCTTTGGCAAAATCATTTTTATTCAGCCGCTAAATCAGCTAGTTTACCTTTTGCATATCAGTGGTACGTATATCCCTTCAAATAAAATATTAGTCTCTAGGGACAGCTCCTATGTATATTACACGAATGTACACGAGACAAAAATAAATTAAGTAAAAATATGCCTGCTCAGAATTCGTGAATTTTTACTGTAATTTATCAAGAGTACTGTCTCAATCTACTCGCGATAATGTTCCTCGCCATAGGTTTAATAGCATCTGGTCTATTTAAAAAGATCCCTTGATTCAGACCAATTCGGAAGGCCTATGAAAAAAGGCGTCTGAATACTACATACTTTCCGCCAAACTCGCGCATTTTCCCCAGGTAGACTCCCTTTTCAGATCAGACTAAAAGGAAACCATTAATTGCAACGAAAACCGCAGGCACGTGGTCCATTGATAAATATCTTATGGTGTACGTCTTTGGACGTAGCCACCTCTACTGCCAGAGATACTCACGCCTCGACTGCTCAGGAAGTTGGAATCAAAATCACAAAATCCTCAGTGAGGAAAAGAAGGGGAGGAACTATAAACCCCACGACTACCGCGTTCGCGAATCATCGGTCATAAATCAAAAGTGGGCTCGCAGTTCCCAGATATCTTCACAGCTTCTAATGCAGACATTCCTGAGTGTGTCTATTTGTAAAAGCCAGGGAGAACTTTCCCTACCTCTCTCGCACGTTCTGCAAATTCAACCTGAACGAGAAGCCCAGAGGGATTTTCCTCTTTTCTCACTCTTTCCTCTCTCCCGCGTTTCTGGCTCTAAACACGGCGCGAACCTCGTTAAGCCAGTCGTCGGATCCGCGGATTGGGAGAATAATTAATTGAACTTTTCAGCATCCTCGGTTTTTCCAACAACGAATTTTTGTTCGTGGCTGTTTGTTTGAGGTTGCGATTATGCTTTGTAGCCTTTTTGCTCCCGCTCGTTTGAATGTGTTTCCATTTGAAAGCCACAATCGCAAAGTCATTATGACGCGCCAATCGGTTCCAATTGAGGACCGTTTTTGTCCAGTAAGAACGAACTTTATCCATGAAGCGACCCAACACAGCACGGATCCAGGTTTCGTCAAAAGGGTGATTTCACACTTCCGCCTCACTGTGTCATCGGAGAGCCGCCGTTCATAAACTGCATTAAAGTCGCAATAAATAAGTTGTGAATGATAAAATTGAGAACAAAGGACGTGTCAGTAGTTGCTATCTTAGTTAGTCACGAGTATGTTGTGCGTCGCATCAGGGGAAAAAGAAAGTGTCCTGCTTATTTATGGTCAAAAACAAAAACATCTACCAATATATTCACGTGCACAATTAAAATAGTCTATAATACGCGTTTTCCATAATAAAGAGCCAAGGATGCATGTATTTACCTGGTTTGTCTACAAACATTTTGTCTATAGAGGGTGTTTGTTTCACTTTTGGCAGCCATGACATGGGGAAACGAATACTTGCCGTATTCAAGAATGAAAAACAACGCAAACAAGACGAAGGACCAAGAGAAGGCGCAGACAGACAGAGCGCTGGCGTAAACACTTGTTCGGAAGCCGCTTTGCATTTCTTTCATCCTTCACGACGTTGTACACTCTAAGAAACACTTGCGCGTCTACTTACCCGCAAAACACTCAAAAAGATAATTTCTGCGATCTACGAAGTCAGGTCAGCGAATGATGAGGCGGAACATCTCTTTAGACCTCAAAATTAAGCCTGCGTTGTGGCATTGCGCAATGCAGAGTGTCATGCTTGCATTGTGTAATATCAAGTATGACGCTCTGCACTAGGTGTAACAACACACACTTTATTTTTATGTCTACACGGATGTAACCGCCGCATCATTCACTGAGCTAATTTCGTAGATCGCAGAGATTGGTTGTTTTGAGTGTTTTGCGGGTAAATAGGCGCGCGGGCAGCAAATCACCGCAAGCAATTGATAAGTAAAAGGGAATGACGAAATCTTGATAATGATTCGACCCCAGAATGCGATGGTACAGGGACAATCAACGTGACGTTTCAGTTCTTCACTGTCCCCGTGCCAATCGTATTTTTTAGATGTAATTGTATTCTTAGGTTCATCATTTGCTGGAACCCTTCAATTGTTCGACGTCATTGGGTGTCTCCTTTTTCCGCCTGACTGTTAACTCCGATACTTTTATTTACACCGCAACAAGTACAGGGGAACAGACAGCCCAATCATATCACTATGGTTAAAGGAAAACTCCGGTTGAAAACGAAACCATAATAAATGACTCGTATCGACTTAGTGACCCGAAATATGATCACAGCCAAGATCTTACGTCAAAGAAAAGCCGCATACTCCACTCAAAACCGATTTTAGGGATGTGACCAGCTGCTCTTTAGCGGACGGCAAGCGGGTTAGCTTTCAGTCAAGGAACACTGGCGCAGCACCCTCCAGACGTCACGTCGCGGTGGAGCTGCGATTGGTTGGTTGTTCCGCGTACCGCAACACATTTGTGACGTCACGTGGCGGCCATGCGGCTGATGATCCGTGTTGCCCTCCCTCTAGACGATAGTTTCGGTTATTCCGTGGACGCCCGAAACCAAACTTTCAGCCTTCACATTTATACAAATACACAACATATTGAAAACAAGGTATACCTTTTAATTCAAGGGCACCGCCTTAGCTAAAAACAGTCGTAATCTAAAAACATATTGACTGGAGTTGCCCTTTAAACGTTCCTTAGTGTTCCAGCATCATCCAATAGCCGTAATTTGCAAATCAATCTCCAATGCAATATTTAAGTTATAATTTTTCATGTGGATGGAAGCTGGATCTTGACTAAATTAGAGGGAACCTAAGAAACCTTCCTTATATTCTCATACAAAAAAGGTTGAGAACAGAACGTATAAAGTAACGGTTCGACGCAAAGCAAAAGGCAGATAAGCACTTGCCGAGGTGCAGTCAACACTTTGTCAAAATAGCACTTTTCATTTGTAAATTTAGAAATGATAAAAACAGTTAAAAGAGGACGCTCAAAGGAGCACCAAAAAGAAACAAAAATGAGTTTTTAAAGTCTGGTTGGAACACGCGTGTCAAGAAAATAAATTTTACGCGAAAACAAAATATTAGAGCAATATTGACGGCGAGAGATGTATTTTCAAATTCAACGCGCAAAGTTTATGACGTCTTGGAATGGTCATACACTCTTTCCACCTCGACGAGACAGTCATACACTCTTTCCAGAAAAACGTCATGGCTAAGCCGATCCACCTCTCCTCCACGAGTCTGAGATCCCGAGAGAGAAAACAAGTGGAAAGGAGGTGACTACCGACTAAATCGCGTCCCGCGCCGTCCATATTGCTCTAAAAAACATCTTTTTGCGTGGAATTAATTTCTTGACAAGCCGTCCATATTGCTCTAAAAAACATCTTTTTGCGTGAAATTAATTTCTTGACAAGACTGTCTCATCCAGACAGGTTAAAAACATTTTGTTTTTCTTTTCAGTGGCCCCTTAAGACTGCTCACGTGAAGGAATGCGAAAGCATTCCTACATGCAACGGATTCCTACCAGAACCGCAACGAGTATTCCTATTCCACATGGCCCTCCAGCGCTTACATCACGCTCCCCCAATGGGCAGGAGCGGCGAACTTCGGCGGCTCCACCCACGCCTTCCGTGATGGGGCATTTGCGTTGCTGTGCTTTTCTTTTTATTTTTTTTTATTTTTCTGAGTCGCGTCCGCTTTGACCTTGAGCGCCCCGCCGACTTCCGCGACGATCGACGGATCTGATTTGATATGACGCGTCGCAGTCAATGGGAACGCGTCGCAGCCATTTTAACTGCCGTTTGTGTATACTTCGTTTCAGCCAACGTTACTAGAACCACTCAGTTGGGAAACTGCCATAGAGCCTCCTTGAAAAAAGTGGCCCCGATCCGTACTCGATAACCGAGCTAATGGCGATCGCAACGCCGCTATTTTTCCTGCAGCGTCCACACTGGGAACTGCACGGCTGCACGTATTGGTTCAGGCCGAGTAGGGCAAGGCCGGTGGCGCCATCTCGCAGGGCCATCTCGCAGTAGCTATTTAAAGCAACTTTCATGTTTGAACTCGTCGCTAAAGGAGGGCGCTGTTATCGTATTTAGATCGGTCTCGGTAACGCCAGCGGTCCAAGTTTCAAGGGTGAGTTCCCCAACTGAGTGTTTTAGTAACGTTGGTTTCAGCTTAGGTCTGAGCACGGCCGATGTTATGAGCCGAAGGGCCAATTTAAACAGCGAAAGAGGCACAACGTCATGGCGTGCTCTCTGCAGTTGATAGGACCAGCCGGTATTCGCCGTCTCTCTGTGCGTGCTTCTCCGCCGGCTAGTCCTATCAAGCGCAGAGAACACGCCATGACGTCGCGCTTTTTGCGCTGTTTCAATGGCCCTTCGACTCATAACTTCGGCCGCGCTCAGACCTAGGCTGAAACGAAGTATAGATGCGTCTTTTTCGCGGTCATAGCCAATGCCAGCTGCGCTCCCTGGGACAGTTAATGCTTTCGCTTTATAAGAGTGGGGATTACAATAATGATTTTATACACTGAAGTTTTCTGGCTGTTCAACGTCAGTCTCTGTGATACAAGCATATTTTTGTAACAAGATTGCAGAATAGGGTTCCCACTATGCCGCGGACTATGCGTCTTAGAAGAATACCTTTTCTGTTTTACAGTTATGAAAAACAAAATTACTCATAAGGTGCAAAAAGATTATGATTGAACAACAAAACTACAAAAACTTTTAATGAGTTCAAAAATATCACTCAAAATTAAATTGCGATGCCGTTATCTCGCGAAACAAAAATATATTTCCGACGATGTAACTTTTCCTTAACATCGAAAACTTTAGGAAATTAATGTTTTAAATTTTTGAAGTCTGAAGCCAGAAACCTTTGTCCTGCAAGACTAATAAAAAATAACACTTTAAGCAAGACATATTAAGGGAAGAGAATATATATAAAGAGAAAGTTGAGACCTGCTGGCACCCTTTGAAAACGCGATATAACTGTAATCTGAAACCCGGAAGTTTGATGAGAAATGACAAAAGCAGAAATCTACGAAAATCCACGAGTTTTAACGCAACGAAAGAACTTGCGGTTCAAAATGTTTTTTTTTCCTTGGCGATGACGGAGGGGCACTTCGATATTAAGCTTATCTTGCTTTTTCTCTTCCGACCTCCACAATATTTCTTTCATTATCCAGCGTTTCTCCATATAGGAGAGATAAGGACGAAAGAGCTAAGTAGCGAAAAGTAGTGCCGAAGTGTTTTGTGCGGGTGCTTTCTTGTTCAGAATAACCTTGCAGGGGCCGTATTTCTTTGAGGGAGTGTTGTTAGACTGATCTTATATATTTATTCTTATATGATAATAGTTCTTGTACACAAGAATAAAGTATGAGTTATTTGATAGGCAGTTTTTCTTAAGGGCGCCGCCATCTTAAAATATCGTCACTTCTACGGGCAGAAACATTGTTTTGCCATCACCACGACAATAGGGCACATTTAGAATTTAAGCGTAACCGCCATTCATTCATGTGTAGTCTCCCATCTTTTTTTTTTTTTTTTTTACGATTTGCAGATTGAAGTGTTTAATTATGTTTTCGTCACCCTTACCGGATATGCCTACCGCGTGGCTGGAGAGGAGAGTAGGCGAAAAATATCTATATTATAGGCACTTCCAGCGAGTTGGGTTTTACTTTCATAGCAAGAACCCTATGTTTTCATAATTATAACATTATTTAGTGTTCGAATACAAAAAATACCAACGATAAATATGCATGACAGTCGGTTTGATTAAAGGATACACCGGTAACACTTTCCAACTAAATGTTGTGGGGTCATGTCCAGTTAATCCCAACCCCTTTAATGTGATTATCCCGCTATATAGACACATTTTAGGGGAATAATTGAGTAAATATTTTATTTGGTACCCTTAATGTGAACAAGTCACATTATAGTTGTTCTTTTCCGGGAGGGGGAGCAGAGGGTGGGGACTGAGGTATTCATATTAATGAGGCATCACCATACCAGAGACAGCAAAATATTGTTTTTAGGCTCTTAATGCTTTTAATTAGGACAACTTTGGGAATAGATTAAGACTACTTTAGGAACAATTTTCTACATTAAGCGTTTAGCACCATAAAAAATATTAATTACCTACCAGTATACGGTAGAACACCATATGCAAATTCTGGCAACGGTTCTTTTCATTTCATCTATTTTGATTCATACCTGGCGGAAAACATAGAGAGCGCCACTTTGTCTAGGGGGCATTAATGTGCCTAGAAGCCAACACTGTGCTTAGGGAGCGCGGGGGAGAGTTGTTCACCCCCGGACAAGAAGACGTAAGTCGCGGCGGCGATGCCCACCCGGGCGAAGAGAAGTGAGGCCTGTAGTAGAAGGTGCACGCTGCGGCGGTGTGGACCTCTCTTAAACACCTAGTAACATTCCGTTTGCATTTTACTAATAAATGTTGCCTCCCTTTTCGGAATTCTTGGCTCCGTGTTGTTCCTCTGGGTTGGACACGCAGCAAGGTAACTTTCCCAGATGGCGCTCAACGGGTTTTGCTGCCATCTTGTGGGAATGACGGGGGTCTAGGTTTTCTACTCAGGGTGAGCGTTTTTGCAAGCCCCTGTTCACTATTCTTGTCGCGGTGTACTGCGTCTGCATTGTTTTTACTAGAATCGACATGACTATTGCTGGAGTCACCATGGCTTGAGTCTAAGCCGTTTTTCGAGGCGTGTATTTCTTGTTAGTGCACGAATATTACGTTCAAGTGCAAGCATTTGCTCGTCGGCCTGGTGTGTTTCGTTTCTTTCTCCCACCATGCCTGGCAAACTGCGAAACGACACGACGAATGATGAGAGCGCTGATGACGCCCAGACTGAATTGCTTCAGAAGGTGTAAAACTTGTGTGACTCCATCTCAGAGCACTTTTTCGTAAGCAGGCACGCGAGCCGGAGCTGCGTCCACATCTTGGGGTGCCCTTCCTCACTGGCTACAACGACACCAAGTCAGTCGCTGATTAATTGAGTGAGCTGGACACCTACAAAGCCGGATTAGGCGCATCGGACTCTCTCATAATTAAGAGGATACCTCTGCTTGCACTACAGTCATGTGCTGCGTGCTGCTTAAGTTTGCAAACCACATTCACTAGCACAGCGGAGTTTGAGCGGAGATTCCGAGATGAGTTTCCGCCCCCTCGCCCCTGGTTATGAGCATCAAATTGGTTGCTCAAAACGCAACATACGAACGAAAACCTCGTTCAAAATGTTTGAACAATACAGCAACTCACAAGAAGGGCGAAACCTGATGCCCTCGAGTCGGAGAGTATGACTCTGGTTATAAGGCAATGTCACCCAGAATTCCACGCATGGGAACTGGGAATTCCACGCACGGGAAATGCTCTGCTAAGATACAAGGCAGGCAGCAGTTTATTTATTGTTCCGGTCCTTGCCAAAGCAGCTATCACTGTAAGTGCGTAAACGTGGGACCTGTCGAGTATAAAATCGTGATGCAAAGGGGCTCAAGCCCATTCAAATGCAGTGATTGCACTCGCACCTCACTGTGGTGGTATTGTACCTCACTGTGGTGGTGACTCACTATTGCACCTCACTCTGGTGGTGACTCAACGAATTCCAACGAGGCCACCGGCAAGGCAAGTAAAAGCGACCACTCTTCGAAAGAAAATAATCTGCAAACCACTGAGGACTTGATTCGGCAGCTGATGAGGAAGGTCGACGTTCTTACTAGCGAAATCTACTATCTCAAGACAGAATGCCAAGCCTCGCGTCAGCAGGTGGGCATGTCAGTTGTGCGGTCAATTGCCTCGGAACGGTACGAGCTCAGCCATGGGCGTACCAACCGGGGGTGGGGAGGGGGGGGGGGCAAGGGGGGCGCTTTCCCCCCCCAGTTCTCAGAGTGGGTGGGCAAGACATGTGTCCCCCCCTCCCCCCCTGAAACAGCCGCCACTGGGCAGGGCAAACACTGGCCGGCGGCGCTCAAGAAATACCAAGGACACCGCCCCCCAACCCGCGGGGGCATATTTTTAACGCGCAGGCGATACAAACCACAGCAACGGTGCTCACGCCCGATTGGCTGGTTCGTGGAGATTGGTGCTGCCGCCGTCAACATAGGCAGCGGTTACAATGCGAGTTTCCGAAGCGGAAGCATAACCTAGCGCTAAGATGTCAGCCTCATACCTATCAGACCCGGGTTCAATCCATGGTGTGGGCTTACTTCTTTTATGTTTTTTCCTCGAACATTTTGTTTTGTCGAGGCATTCGGCGATATTTACGACATTTATTTTTTTTACGATTAACACTGAAAAACAAAATGTTGTTGACGAAATATCGCTGAACTAAATCGTATGGGACTCTATTTACGGAGGTGCATGGGAGACGGCGCGGCTTGGGTTGCCGGCTGGACGCCGCAAAGCGGCGTGTACGGGGGGGGGGGGGGGGTTGAGTGGGCTAATCGTTTTGTAATTAGCAGCCGCACACTGTCGCCGCGAAGCGGCGTGAACGCAGGCGCGGGGGTGGGTTAACGCGCGGGTTGACGCGCTTCGAGTGATACACGCGCCGTCCGAATCCGAAATATAAAGGAGCTGTGCAACGATTTTAACGTTGAAAGATTTGGCGTTTTCTACTTTTGACATTGTTAACTTTGTCACAAAGGACAGAAAACACACCTCCTTCTTTCGAAATGTTGCGATTCCGCCGCGTAATCGCGTGGCAACAATTAGAATATTCCTCGACCTGCAGCCGCGAGCGGCGGCCATGAGAAACACGCTGCATGACGTCAATGGGGGGGGGGGGGGGGGTATTGTAGACAGATAGCAAGTTGTGCGAATACCTGCTCGATAAAAGGTAACTTTTCTATAAATCTTGTCGTTTCAACATAAATATAAATGCGTCAAAAACCTGGTATCATCGACAAAACTTTTATTATACGGAGTTTGCAGTGGCGCCATCTATCCTTGGTCCACAAAACCGTCAGCAGCGGAACAGCCGCCAGAAGCCGGAGGGGGAGGGGGAACAGGGCCGGACGGGTATGGCCGGACCCGGATGAGACTTTCCTCCTTTCACCATATTGTTCGCGCTGCGCCCGCCAGCACGTGGTCACGCGGTCGCGAGCGGATGAGTTCTCGCTGCTCACTGATGGCTCTAGAGAGAGAGCTTCATCGGAACCCCGCGTGACCCCCATGGACGTCACAGAGCACGTGACTCGGAAGTGAGTGAAGGAGTTGAGAGGCGCCGAAAACCTCAATCTTTGTTCATTTTTAAAATAAAGCTAGGACATGCAGGCAAAAGCTGTTTTTTGTTCTTTATTTCACAAAGGTCTAGACACCAACCCCCACATTAGTTAAGCAAAGCACAGAAACTGTTGCACAGCTCCTTTAAGTTCGCGCGCGCGTTGCCGAGCAGCCAATCCGGCGTGAGCGTCGTTGCTAGGGGGTCTATCGCCTGCGCCGTAAAAGGAGCCAGTGACCAAAGCGCCCTGTGCGCATACACAATTGGCCCTCTCCTCCTCCCCCCCCCCCCCTTCTTTTACTACGCCTACATATTCGCACGCCGTAAACGTTAGTAGATGGACCGAATCTGCCGATCTTCAGATTTGGCAAAGTTCCGCACATGCCAAAATTTTGAAAGAAAGTTCGGCAAAGATTCGGTAAAAATTTGGCAAATGTCTGTGCACGCGCACGAACGCGACGGGCCATGGATCGCAAATGGACGCCACGGAGTCGCGCGGTTACCATCGCGCAGTTTTGTACAACCAGCGGTTACGGCGAGGTGTGGAGTAGGCGACACGGTAACTTTGCGTTTGTGAGCTTTTGCGAGTGTGGTTCTCTTCAATATTTTCTGCCTCAAGAACAGAAGATCGACCAGTAATTTACGCAGTCCACTGTGCAAGTGACAAATGATGCGGTGCATTCTGGATAGCGTGATTTTCATTCGACCTTTCCATTGATGCAACGAGGTCGTTGAAACGTTGACTGACAACTGACTATTACGCTTAGTGTGCGCAGCCCACTGCCGTCAAACGGGGCAGAGTCACGAGAGCTTGCCAGAATGTATGGAATGCTGCTGACATCTTCGTCATAATGTGATACATGCTTTCTCCCTTCTTTTCTTTCCTTTTTACGTACTTTCCGTAGTCTGTATATTCTGTACATTTATTTCTCTGTTATGTTTTTTCATATGTGGTGGCGGGCTGGCAGCAGACATGTACAAGCCACTCAAAAAGTAATTAAGTTAAGTTACTGAGTATTAGCCTCAAAATTAATTTGAGTAGAGTAGAAATTACTCAAATAGAAAGTAATTGAGTAAATTACTAATTACCGTAAAAAAGTAGCGAATTACTTTTGAAGTTACTTTTATTTTTTCTATGCTAACAAGGAAGTACTTACAAAGGTTTTGATGCGTTAGCGAAATTCTGCTAGCCGAATATAAAGCGGCTTGTGTTTTCACATAAATGCTTTAATAGCTGGTTCTGCTTCTGCATGCCTAATTGTTGTGTACTTCTTTTTAGTCAAGGATATACTGCGGATGTATCATTTCACCTTTGAGGTTTAGCACTGCCTGAGCTTGATTTTGCAGACAGTGTTTGATTGCTTACGGTGTTGCGTAAAGTACGTCTAAAAACTACCTGGAAGTACAAAGTAAATGAGAGGTTATGTACTTCAAGTAAAGTAGTAAGTACATCGGGTGCAATGTACTTGAAGTAAAGTACTATAAATACAGTGTACTTCCAAAGTAAAGTAGAAGTACTTTTTAACACACTCTTTCAGAATGCCCTTTCATTCCTATACAACGTTTTTTTTTTTTTTTTTTAATTGGCCGGTATGCATTGTTTTCTGAAAAATCGGAGGTGCATCAGTTTTTTTCGGAAAGAACGGCGAATTCGGAAATGCATAAGTTTTTTTTTTTGGAAATGGCGGCAACTAATACGCCATAGAGTAATTGCTTTATTCTCGCTGCCGAACCATTTAACACAATCAACTTATAAAGCACTTATTTGGATTGGTTTTATAGCCGCCATTACTTCACTCAGAGAAATGACCAGATGACGTCTCGAAAGACAGCACAAGCTATACAGGAGCACCAGATGAACTTCAGAGCGGGTGCTGCACTTTGTTACCTCTTTTGAGTGAGGATGTTGTGTGTATACTTCCTGTAGTGGGCAAAAGTTGAAGCCTGGGCGATTTGGTATGACATATTTAAAAGGTTAAAACAGCGGTTTTAGGCTGATTTTCTTCTTTTTTGTTCTCAATTGTGCGTATATATATTGCACCGTTGCGTTAAATAAATTTAGTTGTGAGTCAGCGCTCTGTCTGTGTCCTTCTTTACCCTGTCCGTTGTTTTTTGCGCTGTTTTAACCTTTTAAGTAGTGGGCAAGGATTCCTACATTGTGGAGAAGCGGGGACAAGCCCTTTCTTCAAATGCGTCAAGTCTCCTTGAGCTTCGGGACACAGAGAAACGCCAGTCTTCGGCGCTAATCCCACAGTTACTTGGCCTCTCTTGCGTTTTGTCTGTTCGCTACCCGCGCCTCATAGCAGTGTTGTTGCAGTGGGGAGCTCGTTAAAAGTTTTGGGGGTTTTGAACTATTCAAATTACTTTCTTCCTCCCCCCCCCCTTTTCTATGCCACATGCTTCCCCCTCTGCAAATATCAGCTGATCTTCCAACATCTTATCTCTGTTGATAGGCAAAACAACCACTAAAATTCGTACGTAATTTGTAATTTGAATAGAAGTCACTCGCAAAAGTAGTTGAACTACTAATAACCAAAATAGAAATGTAATTAAAAGTTACTAAACTACCCAGAAAAGCAGTTAAACTACAGTAACTTGAGTAAAGTAGTTGAACTACGTACAAGTTTGGCTGGCAGGAGCTCTGCGTAAGGGTTTTCACTTATCTGCCTAGCTCGCACACCACCACATGGGCCCCTTCCAGTATGTGCAAATAAAATTATTACTATTATTATTATTATTATTATTATTATTATTATTATTATTATATTATTATTATTATTATTATTATTATTATTATTATTATTATTCATTATTATTATGGCATTCCCATATGTCGTACATTTGTAAAAAGATTCGGAGCGTAAGTTGTTTACTTTTCAACAACAAAGTTTTTATGCCGTTTGCGGTAAGAAAGTCTATCGCGCATGCCCTGGGCTATAGCATAGTTAGGTACGGTATAACGATTTTTGGTAACTGTGCAGAGCTATGGAAAATTAAAATCGATCGTATTTTGAGGGCCATGTTAAAAAGCGTTGGGTATAATTGGGATTTTCCGACTGATATAATGCTCTCGAGGTACTACAGATGCCGAATTTCTCTGCTCTTTTTGTACAAAGTGTAGTACTTCGTCACTTTTGGAGCAATGGTTTCAAGCTCCCCTTCGTCAGTCATAAAAGTCTCCGACATACGTCACGTTTTGTAACCCCTCGTTGTGTGACGCGCTACGGCAAAAGAGTTCGCTCGTATTATGTCCCCTTCATCTTTAACACACTTCCAGAGAGCGTCATTCAGGCCAGTACAAAAAAACAACTGAAGAAATTGATGAAGAGTTCGTTTCTTTATTATTGCTGCAGCATTGTTTTCTCTCTTTATTGTTCTTCCTGTTGTGTAATTCACATTTGAGTATGAGTTGTGGGGTCGTGTGCCACAAGTCTTCTCTGACTTGAACAGAACCGTATTTGTATCATGTACATATATTTTTTTTCTATGAATATAGCGTACAAAGTGTGTTCGTGCTATGAAAAACTATTACATTATCCACAGACTAATCAAATCGCACGTTTTTCTTTGCGAGCCAATTGTGTTGTAGTTTATTTCGGATAGTTTTTGTGAAACAAGTCTGTGTGTGAGTGCGTGTGTTTTGTGACTCATCTACAAGACAAGCCTACTCTTCCTGACATTCTCTCTAAGGAGACTGACTTATCGGGTGACTTCTTATATTTTGTATGCCCATGTGAATGCGTGATTTTCCTCTTCCTTTTATTTTACAATGGTTGAACTGATCCCACAAACCTCTGTGGCTTTGATCAATCCCGGAACTGAAATGGCATATTTGCACCACAGAATGAAACTATTATTATTATTATTATTATTATTATTATTATTATTATTATTATTATTATTATTATTATTATTATTATTATTATTATTATTATTATTATTATTATTATTAGAGCTATCTTTACAATCGCTCCCAGTTGGTATCTGGTGGAGGTTTTCAAAGCTCACGAACCAAACTAAAAGCAGGTGTACCACAAGGTTCAATTTTGTCACCCCTTTTGTTTAACATCTTTGTCAATGACATCGCCAACTATGTACCAGGATGCAAGATTTATCAGTATGCAGACGACACTGTGATCATGTCGCAACATATTAATTACGTAGACTCGATTCGCCTAGTTACAGCACCATGCGACTGCAGTCATGGACTGGTTTGAGAAAAACCTAATCGCTATCAATGTAAAGAAAACAAAACGAATATGTTTCTACAATCCACATAAAACAATCAATCACAGCATTCCTTTTATTTTACACTCATCTGCTTGTAATCAGTGCGCCTGTGTCCCCTTAGAGTACGCTAGTAGTGTTAAGTACCTTGGTATATTTTTCGATAGTGGCCTAAAATGGCATGCCCATTTAGCATATATTTGCAAAAAATTAAGAAGCGCCAGCTGCATCTTATATCGATCCCAATGTCTCATGCCTCTTTCTGTTCGTAGGGTTATTGCTCATACTCTTGGGTACAGTATCCTTCGGTATGGCATAACAGTTTTTGGTAATTGTTCCGCTTTCTGGAGAGCTAGAATTGACAGCATCCTTAAAGCAATCCTAAGGATTGTCTCCTATAACATGCAAGTACCTGAGACACCACCCTTTTCGACATTCTTCAACTGCCTGACTTTCACACCCTCTATGTTCATACAGTTATTTTGCGACATTTCTGGAGCTCTGAATTAAAAACTTTAAGCTCATCATCTCGTGCCCTCCGACACGTGCAGCCTTTCCAAATACCTCTTGTGCATACCCGATACGGTGAAAGTACGCGAGCATATTACGTTCCAAAGCTTTTCTCACAGCTACCGCCCGAGCTTCTAGGCCTTACCTCGCTCCGTAAACTTAAGAAATCACTTAGAAGTATGAGTTTTTGATGATCTCTGCTTTACTTTGTTTAGTGTTTCCCAGTGTAGGTTGTACTTGTGTAGCCTGGACGTCCTGGACAATCGCTCGTTGGACGCCGTGTACTGCAATTTTGTTTTTCGCCTGACTTTTTTTTCTTTTTCTTTTCCTCATCAGGCGCGACACTTTGGTCTTTGTGATTATCGTTATTTTTATATGAAGTTCTTTTAAACCTTATCTATGTACTTGCATCAGTATTTGGAGGTGTGATTCTGTGTGCTGCATGCACCCATTTGCTGACTATGACCTTGGGACATTCTAAGGATATGTGTATGTCAATCTGTCTTATTTTCTTGTTGCATACCTGGTAGCAATGTTTAAAGTGTTAATTTTAGGGTAGCATCCCACAAGCCTTGTTTTGGCTTTGATGCGCCCGCCACGCGAACATTGCTGTGCTCCATACAATAAATGTATTATTATTATTATTATTATTATTATTATTATTATTGTTATTATAACAATCTTGTTTTTAGCTCGCAAGTAGTTTGTGCCAAAACAGAATAATATTGCTTTTTAGTTCGCGTTATTTCACGATTTCCATGTATCTGCATAAAACTAAACACAGAACTATCATGCTCGACGTTAACCATCCGACATTCCTAACTCTCCCCAACTTCCTAAACGTCCGTGTGTGTCCTAACACCAACAACTGGAATTTTAAAGATTAAAAACGGCACGTTGCGAATATGAAACGCATACTTTCATGCTAAGCTGACGTCAAGTGACTCAAATAAAAAAACATGCATATTTACAATATTGTTATCTCTTCTGGTGAAGGCAAAGGAACCGTTGCATTCGTTTTCGCGCACGAAACGGTGACTCCCAGAGAAGGTAAAAACGCAGGGATTGGCTTTTTTTTAACATTGTAATCAAACTTGCAGGCGTGCGCTGATGAAGCCTCAAATTGAAAACTCTCGTAGCGTGATTCGTGACTGCGCCGGCTACTACCCAACCTCGTTGTCACGCCACTTTCTCCAAGCAAACACTAAAATTGCCAGTAAACACACAAAAACGACATCCATACTATCTCGTAGAATATCACCTTATTTAGTCATAACTGTGTCAATAGGCACTACATGTATTAAAGTTAAGAAAAAAACATTAACCTTTTTTCGTCAGAAAAACTAAATATCAATGTTAAGTCTGGTAACTGTGCATTTTTGCCGAATCATTGCCGAATCTTTAAAAAAAGTTCGGAAAAAGTTGAGCCGAATTTTCGATTAGGCAAAAGTTTGGCCCATCACTATTAAAAATATGCGACCCGGGGGGGGGGGGGGGGTCTGGTTTGCCACCCCACTCAAAAACAAGTTGGTACGCCACTGTCGGAGACCGTGCCTGCGTATGCTGCGGTAGTGAAGGACAATCAACCTACGAGCGCTTCGGCAAAGGTGACTGCCAGTGAACGGCTACACCGACGGGACGTCGACAGGACAAATTTGACATCACAACGGGATTCAGAAACCGTAAAGAATGCCAAGGCATCAGCTGAAGATGACGACGGATTCACCAAAGTGGTAAGAAGACAAAAACCTATGATAAATACGAGAGTTGCTAAAGATTTCGCCATAACGGCCGTTCCTGGTCACCCAAGAACGAAATCTTTATTTCTGTCACAATTGGCGCCAAACACAAGCGAAACGAACGTTGTTGCAATTGTGGCTCCTGTACTAGGAGACAAGGAGGTGATCTGTACGAAGCTGAAACCGAGACACCAATCGTACTCGTCCTTTCACTTCTCTGTGGCAGATGATATGTTTGAACGTGTCCATGCACTCGAACTCTGGCCGAACGGCAGCATCTTTAGGCAGTTTTTGGCCGATTCTAACCATACATACGTTTTGGGCTTTCAGACGAAAACGAAAGGAGGAATGCAGAAGAAAGAATATGAATGTGAAAGTTTATTATCAAAATGTGCGAGGGCTAAGGACAAAGGGAAGTGAATTCGTGCATGGCCTTCTGACAACAGATTATGACATTGTGTGTCTGACAGAGACATGGTTGCATAGTACCATATCTAGTTCCGAGTTTGTTTTCTTCAAATTATGCAGTGTTTCGGAGGGATCGTGATTATGCTAATCGCAACTGTATGTTAGGTGGTGGTGTGATTATTCTAGTGAATAAGAGAATCATAGCACTTCGGAGGTCTGACCTTGAGACGTATGAGGAATGTGTGTGGATTGAGGTGAGTTCTGCTGGACGTTCAAGATACCTTATAGAAAATTACTATTTTCCACCACTCTCGGACTCAGCCGTTTTTAATGACCATATTGACACGTTGGAGTCTGTAGTTGCTGCTTTCGACTGCCGGGTACATTTATATGGCGATTTTAGCTTCCCAGGTGTGAAGTGGCAATCTGGAACAGTGAATTGCAGTGACACTGCAACAAGATTAAGAACTTTTCGTTTGCTTCATTTTGCAAAGCTTAACGACTTCGCTCAATGTAACAACATTCCCAATTCGGCTAATAACGTGTTGGATTTAGTCCTCTTAAATGACCAGTGCCCTGAAGTCAATGTTGCTTGTACTCCGTTGGTAAGGGTAGACAAATACCACTCTCCAATTGCACTTTCTGCTTCACTTAGTTTTCCCAGGCCTCAAACGAATAGCTGTCCTTCTTTTCAGTATTACAGAGGAGATTATTATGGCTTGTACAGATACTACAATAATCTTGATTGGTCTGTGATAACAAAATTAAACGGTGTTGACACTGCGACAGAGCGTTTCATGGAAACTGTTTTGGGTGGAATGCGCATTTTTTATTCCCGTGGGTACAGTAAAATCTCCAAAATTTCCTTTTTGGTTTTCTCCGGAACTCAGACGGAATTGTTGCAGAAAGCTTTATTATCACAGACGGTACAAGAGGACTGGCTTACAGTATTGGTACGACAAATACAGTGTGTGTAGAGCTTTAGTAAAGAAATTATATGAGCAAGATGACATGCGGCACAAAATGAGAGTCGAAGGAAACTTAGGGACACATCCTAGATATTTTAGAAAATATACGAAGAAATACACGAAAGAACCTCGACAGGATATTACTTTGAACGAAGAGGGTTGCAATTATCACTCCCAACCAGACGTCCCTCAGACGTTTTGAGAGTTTTTTAGTTAATCTTTCTCATCTGAATCTCCAATTATTGACACTTTCCACACTCCTTGGAGTTGTGGGGATGGGATGGTAGCTGAGGAAGTCGAGATTTCTGACGTAATAGATGCAGTGGGGAAACTCAAGCCAAAGCTAGCTACGGGTTTTGATGGCATCCCCAGTTTTATCCTAAAAGGTGGTTGTAGCATATTTGCACCCGTTTTAAAATATAGTTTTGATTTGTCTTTAATGTCAGAGACATTTCCTGCCGCATGAAAAGCCGCTTTTATTGTACCTGTTTTTAAATCAGGAGACCCAAGCCATAAAAAATATATATATAGGCCGGTGGCATTGCTGTCTAATGTAGCGAAAGTTTTTGAAATGGTTGTTTGTACGCGAATATATAGATTTTTTAACATAGAATTAATCCTGCCCAGCATGATTTTATAAGGGAGAGATCGGTAGAAACAAACCTTTGTGAGTTTATGCAGTTTTGCGCTCCAATCATAAAAAACAAGAGCCAAGTTGATGTAATTTATTTAGACATGACAAAAGCTTCCGAGATGGTAAATCCTACATTGCTTATAATTAAGATGTCTGAATATGGCGTAAGCGAGAGGTGCACAAAATGGTTTCGAAGTCATTTGTCGGGACGCGCGAAGTTTGTACGCATTCAAGGAGTCATGTCTCATCCATACGTCGCTACATCTGGGGTACCTCAGGGATAAAATCATGGTCCCCTTTTATATATAATTTTTTCCAACGATATTTTGGACTGTATGAAGTTTTCTCAGATGTTGCAGTATGCTGATTATGTAAAACTATTCCGCCAAATTGAGACCCCTGGAGATTGCTAGTAATTACAAAGTGATATTAATGCGGTCAGTACGTGGTGTTCAGGTAGTTGTTTTATGTTAAATTCAAGAAAAACCAACGGCATTACATTTAGCCGAAAAAAATATAGTGCATAAGTATTCTTATATGCTGAACCAGTTGGAAATAGCAAGGAAATCTGAAATTCGTGATCTCGGTGTGTTATGGGATTCTACCCTTCGAATGGAAGCACATGTGGACGCTGTAGTTGCTTCATCGTTGAGGATGCTTGGCATGGTGTCCAGAATTACACGGGACTTTAAAAACCCGTGCAGTGCAATAGTGCTGTATAACTGTTACGTCCGCTCGAGAATGGAATTTGCATCAACCGCGTGGAATTCATTGACTTTGTCTAGACTAGAGCGCATTGATGGAGTTCAGAGACGCGTTATCCGTTTAATTTACGACCGACACCTTGGTAAAAAATGTTACTATGAATATAACTGGCTACTTTGTAAATTTCAAATGGCCACCCTGGGAGAGAGAGGAGATATTTGAGATTTGTTATTTTTGCATAAATTATTGAACGACCGAGTAGCTTGCCCATGTTTGCTAACCGATATAAGCATTCACGTAGCATCTTGCCCCCCCAGGTTTACTGAACTTTTTTATGTTCTTTGACATTCTGACCTCTCGCCTATCACAAGAATGATGGGCTTGTATAATATTTTTGAGTTACCTGCAAAAGATGTCGTTATGAATATTAGCGATTTTAAAAACGTAGTGGTAGGGCAAACGACATAGGGCATCTGCATTTCAATGTTGTCGTTGTGCTGTTATTATTGCAGTGTTCGCATTACTTGTTTCGTTGCGAATGTATTATGGTGTACCACCGGTAGGGCGTTTAGCTGTTGGTGGGCATCCTCAACTCAGAGAATAAATAAATAAATAAAATACTTGCACACCAGCACCTTTGAGACCCTTGAAGAGCTGACACGGCATGCCCGCAGCAGAAAGGAGATAATCCTCACTTAGCAGAATTATCTGCCCCCGCCACTGCCGGAAACTGTTTTGAACCCGCATGTTCTTTGACAGGCGCCGAGGGATGCCTGACACAAAGACCTCCAGGGCCTGCCGTTCGATTTGACAACTGTTCGGTCTTCCCAATTATATTTTTTTGACATCGTATCTTTTCGCGTTGTTTTCGAAAACAAATTCATACCAACCACATCACCTCTCCATTTGATGAAGTATGAGCTTTGAGGCTGGGCAATACCTGGACATGTTAACATGGAGGTTGATTATACATTGTAAATTAAGCTCAGTAATATCGATAAAAATTATCTGAGAACTCACTGGTAAAAGGCACGGGAAACAGCGTGGCCGCATCCCTATTTTCGAAAGCCTGCTTCTAGTTCATGCTACGACAACTGGGTAGGAACTGGATCCGTTATCCTTGACCCACGAATCCTCAGGGCGCTGCGAGAGAAGAGAGATTGAGAAACTCCATCGAGGAATTCTGTACATATCCTTGTGGGGTGTGTCTAAAGACAGAACTTTGATAAAGTAACGGTGCAGATGAGCTGGTGAATGTTAACCATGTTAAATAAACATGAGACTGGGGCAGAAATGAACATATAAGTCGACTTATGTGTTAATTTCAGCCCCAGTCTCAGGTTTATTCAACATGGTCAACAAAAACTTAAACGTAAATATGTTTGAAGGAAAACCGCCTGGTTTGATCAAAAAATGAAAGAAATACGGACCTTCACCTACCAAGTTCTAAACAGTTAGGAGCCCGACGTTTCAAAACCGTTTCGATTTTTTCATCAAGCGTGAATATCTGCACGTGGTGAGCAGCAGCTTCTTTTCCATCTAAGGGGGTGTTGCTTGCTACACTCACTTTTTCCTCTTCAATTGACCTAGTGCGTTGACATACGCCGATGGTAAAGTGCCGGTCAAACTATTCATATTCCCTGGCGTAGTCCGGATATGCCAGGATTCCATGAGAAAACTTTGGCGGATGGTGGTTTCGACGCTCATTATTCTGGAGTTCTCGAAATCGATACGGTGGTCGTTGTCGTCACAGAGTTCTGCAGCAGCACTTCGCTCCCGGTCAAATCTGCGCACATCATTATTGTGTTGCAAAATTCTTTGATGGAGGTTCTAGACCTCGCCGATGTAAGAGGCGGAGCCTTCAGAGCCCGAAATTCGGTATACAACTCTTTCAGCTCTTTCTTTTGGAGGGCGGTTTTTGGGTCGTGGCGTCAGGCACCCAAGCGTTGATAACTGCGTTTGGGCCAACTGAATACCTCCTTCTACCAGCGTACGCGCAAATGCTTGGCTGGTCCCCTTTATGAAACGTACGCAATGCGGGTGTTCCGGCGGGAATGCATACTATTTTGAAGCTGCAGTTTCCGATGACCACGATTTTGACAGCGGGCCACATGACCGGTGAAGCTGCGTGTGTAGCTGTTCTTTTTCAGGTCGGCGTTTACTCATCCTTCTAGGTTTTTTTTTTTGTCTCTGAGAAAGAGACGTTCTTAGCTCTGGCTACGAGGGTTTAATAACCGTGGCTTTGTGACTCCTAGGGTTGTGGGAGTCAAAGCGAAGGTAACGTCTTGTGTAGGTCGGTTTTCTTTATACTGTGAACATCAGATCTCCTTTTCGTTTGACAAGTACATCCAGGAACGGTAAGATGTGGTCCTTTTCGCGTTTTACTGTAAACTGGATGGTAGAAGTTCCAGAACGTTCCTAACCTCTGACGTTCTCATGATACAGAAGCAATCATCACGTAGCAAACGAACATATCGGGGCTTGCTGGGAATGGCTGTAGTGGCCTCTGGCCAATGGCTTCCATAGTGAGATTTGCTGTAGTAACTGAGATGGACGTTCCCATTCCAATTCCGCTGGCCTGGCTGAAGACTTCTCTTTGAAAGCTGAAATAGGCGCTTCTGAGGAAAACCTCATGGAGGCGGCACAGTTCATCACGCCAAGGCACATCCTTTCATGCAAGTCTCCCTCCTTCTACACGGCATATAGTGATGTGCTGACGTCCAGAGCGACCGGAACCCTTATGAAGAGTGAGATGATGTCGAAGGTCATCGGTCGTGTGGCCCGCCGACAAAATCGGGGTCATCAGAACCTGCATTTGAAAAAGAATGCGCAGTCTTGACGGTACAGCCGCATCTGCGTTCCTTACATAAAGAGGACCAGTGAAGAGTTGGCACGTAGGCTTACAAAAGTTTGTATTCAAGTCACCCAGGAGCCGATATCAACGCCTGGGTGCCTAATGCCACGAACTAAAGACCGCCCTCCCAAATAAAAAGCACAAGATGTTGTATACCAAATTACCTGCCCTAAATGTCCCTCCACTTACCACTGCGAGACAAATAACTATGCAACACAAGAAGGATGTACTCAAATTTGTCCAGGAGCGGAGTGCTGTTGCAGAGCACTGTGAAACCAACGACAACAGTATCGTGTTTTTCAACACCAGAATAATGAGCGCTTAAACCAACATCCACCAAAGACTTCACATGAAATCCTGGTTTTACCGACTACGCCAGGAAATATCAATATGTCTACTGGCGCTTCAAAATCGGCGTATGTCAACGGACTGCGGCACATAAAGAGGAAAAAGAGAGTGACGCAAACGACACCACCACAAAAGAAGCTCATTCTCTACACGCAGAAATAGTCGTACGTGATGAAAATAACCGAATCGGTTTTGGAACGTCGGGGTCCTAACTGTAGAGGACATGGTTGTTGAAGTTCCATATTTCCATAAAGATAGGGATATTGGAGAAATATCCAGAGGAAGCACGCGAGAGAAACGTCTAAATTGGCCAATGTATGGCAATACCAGGGTACTAATTTGGGCCTAAAAAGGTTTTACTCAGGGCGTTACTTAGTGTTAGAGTTCTTTTTGTGTTAGCTAAATCACTGCTGAAGTACCATAATAGAGCTAATCAAACCCTACAATCAGTAATGAACCCTAATTCTAGCACTGGTCTGGAAATGTCGGCCCAAATTTCTCAGGTGAAGAATAAATAACCAGAGATGCAGCCTAATTGCAGCATTTCCTCTGAAACTAAGGGCGAAAAAAGCCAGGTCACAACCGAACATCCAGACAGGGAAGCATAACTGCGGTACTTGTTAGCAAAATAGAGAAAAAATAACCAGAGTCTAATAAAATATTATCAAGCTTGTATGTACCTTGGCATGATTTTGGCTTTCAGATGTTGAGATAAAATAACAAGATTTCGCCCAAAAAACTTTTATACCTCGGGAAAGCCTTTATCCTTTTCACTGTAGAACACAGTATTTGCCATGTACGAATACTATTGTACCATAGTACTGGATCCCGGGCACCCCCCGGGCTCTGGTGGAGATGGAAACCAACTGAGGGGCCGCACACTTTAAAAAAATGGAGCAGTACTTCCTCCCTTAGAGGAGGAACATTGCTCCCCAAAAAAGGAGGAAAAGTTCCTGTCTTAAGAAGTGAGGAGGTTTGCCACCTATTTTTGCCTGAGGAGGAAAAGTTGCTTTCCTACAAAGGGAAGAAAGTTTCCACCTTTTTTCACTCAATGGAGGAAACTCTCCTCTCGCATAATTCATATAGCTTCCATCAGATGGCGCTCAAAAAAAAAAAAAATGTTGGTGAAGCGCCAATTGGTTTTTTAATGTCCCCTGACTTTTGAACACTACGTTGAAAATAAACATACATCACTGAGCACACAGGATACACGAAACACAAACAGGACACCCCACAACGGTAACACCGCAACGACACCGTGACGGGGTTAGGAACGTAGAGACGGGTCGACTCGAGTAGAGCAGCGATCTTCACAGCTACGTGATCACGCAAAAAAAATTTCCAAGATCAGGACGATTTATATCTTGTGCGCCCTACTTGTTATTAAAGTAAAATCAAATAGACAGGCGAGCTGGTTAAAGGGATACTGAACCGAAATTTTGATTTCGCAAAGTAAGGTTGCAGAAGTGTTGAACCGGACGCTACGAACTCCAAAACATCCCTCGTACATCGATATCTAAAACGGATGACCGTACTTTTGGAAAAGAAGGGCGCGATCAAGCGAGTTCTTTGACGTAACTGTCCTCTGGGAGAATTTGAGAATGAGGAGAAGCGGCCTCGCTTCTCTCCTCCTCGCTTCGGTTCACCAGCTTGACGGGACGTAGCGAGGAGGAGAGAGAATGGGAATCGTGACGTGCCTTGTTTCGTCGGCCTCGTCAGCCGGGTTCAATCGCGCAATTCTTTTCAAAAAAATACGGCGATCCGTTAGATATATCGCCGTATGAGTGATATTTTTTTGTTTTGCAGCTTCTCGCCTATCCGCCCGGCCTTGTTTAGTGAGCTCGAAATTTCGGTTCAGTATCCCTTTAAGGATACATATACATATTTTCGTGTTTGTCTGTCCTTTGTTTGTTCCCTCGCTCCAGGGTTACTATGTCTACTTGTCATGTAGCAAGTAACGCGACTAAAGTGGTCGTACTTGCCATGCTAGGGATAAGTCGCCACCTGCACTTATCGCAGCTTCAAGGTTTTATCCACCATGAGCAAGCGCGAGCTCGAAGCGGGCACATGCGGCGCAATTTTCGCAAGACACGCGCGGCGCCACGCGCCCCGCTTTTTTTTGTTAAACTAGTGTGCCTCCAATAGCCCCCGCAGCTCCGCGTTTTCTCTCCTAGCACCGCGCATGGGCAGTAGTGGGATTGCTCAAGGTGACGGTAAACAAGCCCTTACGTTGCCGTCACCGCCATTGAACATGTTCGGGGCGGCAGCGGCGGTTCGACAGCGGCTGCCGCCTCGAACATAGGGGAGGAATTTTCGTCCCTTTTTCAAGCGCCACCAAATGGCGCTGCATCTAAATCGGTGTACCAAGTGTGTACCAGGTGATAGGTGTGTACCAGCTGACAAAAAAACCACCTTGAAGCGCAGGCAACGAGAAGTGGGACGCCAAGCGCTGGACTGCCATGGCACGGTGGCGAATGAGGCAGTGCAGGGGGACCTGGGCTGGTCGTCTTTCGAAGCGAGGGAGGCGACAAGCAAGGTTTCCTACGACGGGCGGCTTCGACCTATGGACCGATGCCGCTGGGCCAAGAGGCTGTTCGCATACACACATATGACTTCTCGGCAGAGCCGTTGGCGAAAGCGCAATTACCAGCTTGAGAAAAAGTTCGACGTATCCACAGAACCGTTGGAGGCAACCACAGAAAAAGAATGGGAGTATGTATTGCGCCAGAGGGTTCGCGAACAGGAAAATGTGCAATATCTGGAGGCTGCCCGGACAAAGTCAACCCTTACAATGTATGCGGAATTAAAACAGCAATTCACGGCAGAGACGCGGCTGTAAGACAACAGCTTGGGCAGCCGCCTTTTGTTCGAGACTCGTGCGGGAGCCCTGCGCACACTGCGTACAAACAGCGCTTCGACAATTATGTGCGGTCGACTGTATGCCCACTATGCGAGGGTGAGAGCGAAATCGCGGAGCACATCATACTCCATTGTGGCGGAATCCGACCTTCTGCCACTTCTCGCATCGAAGAGGCGAACCGATTACACGAAGGTGTCCCGCCTCTAGCGACAGCGCTGGGCTTCTCGACAGCAAGCAAGAGAGCCAATACTACTGAAGCCTTTTGGAAGACCATTGAGCAGACAAAAAGACAACGGGAGGATTGGTGGCATCATACACAAAACAGGGGGTGCTGAATTCACCCCCAGGCTCGGGCACGATCAATCGAGCCCATCCGTTATAAAGGGAGCAGCCGCAGTATCATCATCATCATCACCATGAAATGGAGGAACGGGTGCGATTTCCTTCCTTCCTTTGGCGACAAGGAGGAACATCGCTTTTTCCTCCATTTCTCCTTCCCTTTTTTTTAGAGTGCGATGCGTAGTCATTCCTGAAGCTGAGGCACTAAGCTAAGAGCAACGATAAGATTCCTGATTTACTAGTGACCACACTCTTCATGGTCGGTCAGCTACACGCCCTATGGAGCACGGTGCAGTGCGCCGTGGCATGCCATGTGCCACCGTGGCGCGGTGCTGCACGCTTCACGCGTTGGGGTATCGCGCGACCGTGCTAGGTAAGCACCATATCGCGGAAACAGACATGGCAATCGGGCCGACACCGGGGACTGCGACTGTCGCAGAGCTGAATATGTCAGCTTGTACAGGCCAAAGCCGGCCGGACGAGCCAAGTTGTCGTGACTAGAGCATTATATAGCTACTTCGGAGCAGAGTAGCGCAATCTAGACCGCCATCTCTCGGCGACTAGAGGCGAACGCCCGGGGGTTTCAACTCCGGTCACAAATGCATGGGGAACGTGCGAAAATTGCTGCTTTTTGATTATTTTGGGGATGTACGGAACGACAATAGTTTTTGACATCATAAAGGAACAGTTTACAATAATTTGCGCTAAGTTATGTGCCATGTAATAACATTTTTTTTTTTTTTTTTTAAGTGACTGAGTGGCATCATGCAGCAGACGACGCGGCAACGTCACACCGTTCACGTGACCCGCTCTGGTCAATCCATAAAGACTATCTCCGCTGCGTAAAACAATCGTCTGCTTCAAAGGCCATTGCCTTAGAAATCGCATTCTCAAACTTTTCACACGCATCCAATATTATTAAAACTTTGATAAAGTGTTTAGTGCGTTACCAACTTCACGACAGACTAGCTTCAAAAAGTATGAACTTGGCGCTTACTTTTTAATCAGCCGTGTTGAGTCGATCTCCATGTATTCTCCCATAGGGCGGGCCGCCTCCTGGAACCCTGAGTACCACGTGACTCGCGCCGAGCTGCTCTATTGGCCATGTTGTCGGCGAAACACGCGGATCAATGGATTGCGCTACTCTGCTTCGTAGGAGCTACATAGTGCATTAGTCGTGACCCATTGGTGGGAGACCGCGGCATACGCCAAGGTGGCTCAGGCGGTGACGGAGGCTGTAGCTGTGGGGGTTGAGAAACTAGAAGACGCGTATTTCCCATATTCGTCTAAACGACTGAGTCATTGCTGCGCCCCGGACCCCGGGGGGGGGGGGGGGGGGCGCTCATCTGAGTGGCAGGTTCACGAAGTCGATCATCACGTCCGGATCTCCCGTGTGTAGCGCGTTCCATGTTTAGGACAGAAAATATGGTGGCACCAACTCTGAGGTTAAGTTTAAAGGTTTTATTCATTTTTTTTTCTCGTACCGTCGTGAAGGTGCGAACGAGTAAGTTTGATGATTTATATTTAAAGGTGGCAGACTAATAAACCACTACGCGATTTCGGCTGCGCTATTTTAAGAATATTAAAAACATAAAAAGGCGACATTCTCATTATCTGCTTAACTGAGGTCAATCTTCACTCGGATGTTTAGTGTGGAATGATTCTACAAAAATTAAGAAGTCCCGAGTTAATTAACTGTACAGTCACAGCGATTGCTGCGACACGTCAGGGCGAAGTCAGTGGGCATCGGCGTCGCGTTCATTTACTTTAAGGTGCGTGAAGAACAACATTAAAAAAGTCATCTGACCATTTTATTTTAATCCTTTTATTGTTGTTTTTGTTCCGGAGCTCCTGAAAGCGCATCTCCCGTCACTTGTTCGAGGAAATTCCTGTGCTACAACGGCAATTTCGTATCGGCTATTTCTTTATATTCTTCCAGAGAGCGTTTGCAGTGGTCATTGGGTACTACAAAACCCCTTAATATATAGCGGGTTGTTTACGCTGTCGTGTAGCTTTGGGGTAACACCTCCGCTTCGCACGCAGCGGCCACAGTGCGATTTCCGCTAGTGGCGAACAAACTTGTTGAATATAGACATTTTTGACCCTGGAGAGTGGGGACAAGGAAGAAAAACAAGACACAAGTCTCCAATACTTGTTGAAGTATTTTACAACTTCAAAGACGAACACCCGACAGCGCTCACTACAACATCAACCACAGACGTCATTTCTAGTTGTAGGAAGTGGCCATAACAGCTATCGCTGTAAGAAAGTAAATTTATTGCGATGATTTTCGAGGTAAAGTAGTAAACAAAAGTGAAAGAGAATGCTTGGGTTTTCCAACCCCCGGTTAGTTATTTGTGTGAGTTCTCTTGAACCAAGTTTTGCCACTTTACAAAATATATATTTAAACATTAACACGAATAACATGAATAACATAACACAATAACACGAATAACGAACAAAATGTCTGCGCTTCTACTTACTCGCAAAACAATCAAAGAGCCAATGTCTGAGATCTGCGAAATGAGCTTAGCGAATGATGAGGCGGAAGATCTGTTTATACATGAAAATGAAGTCTGAGCTATGGCATTACGCAATGCAAACCATCATGCTTGCATTGCGTAATTCCACAGCGCAGACTTAATTTAGAAGTCTAAAAGGATGTTCCGCCTTATGATTCGCTGAGCTGATTTCGTAAATCGCAGAGAGTGGCTCTTCGAGTGTTCTGCGGGTAAGTAGACGCGCAGGTAGTTTTTAGAGTGTACAATAATAGCGGTCTTTTTAGTAGCGTCTTGGTAATTTTAATACCTCCCACTCACTCAATCCACTGGCATATCCGCCTCGTCAACCCGAAAGAGTTCTTCTACGAGACATTCTCGATAGTTAAAGCGAACCAGTCGCGAGAAAAAAACAAACAATGCTGTCTAGCGGAGACTCATCTTCCACAACGAAACCAACAAAGAACATATCGTCCACCGGCATCCGCAAGGCCTATGGTGCGTCGAGCCGCTGACGCCTTAATGGCTCTATGATTTATTCAAGCACGGTCATCATCATGAGCCATTTATCAAGCGTCACGGCTTCTATGATCGATGTCCATGCGGGGCTTTGATGTGGATTGGGGGAAGTGTTCGCAGAGTCGAGAAATTTGAGAGGGGTACTTGTTTGGTAGCTTGCTGTGATTTGATGTTGTACTTTGAGCTAGCTTTGTGTCTACAGCGGACACGAAGTTGTGATGGTGGGCACATCGACACGGCTGACACACGTCGGCACTTGGTTGGAAGATATTGTTGCTGTTTGACGTGCATCAAATTTCGCAATGGAGCAAACAAAAGTTACCGTGATAATAAAAAGTGGATTCTAGTTTACTGCAGCCCACGTTTTTTTTTTGTTTTTTTTCAGACGCGATGAAGCTCTTGTCGAACCAAAAGTTTGGGCGCAAACAAGCTGGTGAAGGTTTAACATTTTAGACAAAACCCCGAGACTGGGGGAAAAAAGGACGACGCAACACCAAGTCGCTTTATGATATTTTATTTAAAACACTCGGTGTCGTCGAATAAAGACATTTTTGCGTTTGTGCGCCAGATATATACATGACGTTTTTTCAATCACAAATAAACTGCTCATCAATTCAATTTGGTTAGAATGTATCAACTTGGCTAGATTTTTAAACCGAATTTTCTCTTTATTAAGCGAACTTTGGCTTCGTCCTGCTGTGTGAAAAATACACAGAAACCACCCAAGCGTGTAAGTGCACCCTTAAACTGATGAAACAAACGACCTCTTCGCTACCAAATTGTGTTATTCATATACTTAGGGCTGACATCTGCGCACCACATCAAAGCCGGTAGTGGCGAAAATGCAATATTAACTTTTTTTTTCATCCGTAGTCTGCACTTACGTTGATAAAAGAAGCACTACAACTATGAATTTAATGTAAGCGGGGAAACGAGCTGTTGAATATTAACCGTGACAGATGCGCCGGCACTGCGGATACCTGAGTTCCTGAGGATTTTCCCGAATCGGGCTTTATTCTGGTTGCTCTTTTCACCATAGAACGTTGGTGGAAATCGCCAAACAAGTGCCTAAATTAGGATTCACTGCCGGTTGTAGCGCGGAACACGCCATGGTTAGCTCATTTCTGGCACTTCGGTAATTTTGTGCGAAACCCTGAGGGCAAAGTAAAGCCAAAGAAATGTAGTTTGGCACTAACTAATCTATTTTATTTCATTTAGTTATTATAGAACACGCACAGCGCCCCGAAGGCATTATTCATTCATTCACTCATAATTCATTCATTTATTTTCTGTGCCGATGAACGGCGAGTAGCCTAAGTAATGATGCACATAGTCAAAATGAGCACACAGAAGTCTAAGGTACTTGCAACAAATAATATCTATTATGGGGGAACAGCAAATGCTTAAAATTTAAAATAAATCCTGGTCACATTTTCTCAACTGATCGACGGCTCCTTTTAATATAGCACGAAATATCTATTTCAAATAATGCACGAATGTAACGGAACATTCTTGAAAGTGAAGAGAACAGATTCTACATATATAAATAACACACGAAAAAGGAAACCTAAAAAGCGGGCACTTATGACAAACTCTCCAAGGATGCATGGAGAACGACTGCCGCGATTTAATTAAGTCTCCAAATGCGCTAGAGGGGTTTGTCAATACGTCCCTTAAGCGAAACGAAATAAAATAATACAAGAAAGTAAACCTTTGATTCTAATCTTAATAATAGGCTGCAGTCGAACTAAAAAAAAATAATAAAATGTGGTCCTGTAAAGTCAAATTATCTCCTGTGCGTATATTTTATGCCCTTTGTTTTGTAACGAATTTCTGGGAGTTTCTAACGAAGGATAATTTAAAAGAGCAGGAAGTGCTGACTTGCCTTTTAAATTAACTTAGTAGGCTTGGACTAGTGGTAGTGCTTGTAATCTTAATATTTGCTTCGGTAGTTGCAAAAATCAACTCTAAAAAAGATATCCTCACGACCGCTTAATATGTAAAATCAGTGCATTGAGGCAGCATTCGCGAAAAAAATAAAGAAACAAATACTTTACACGTCATGAAAAAGAGGCACATTATTAATCTACATAGACTTCAAAAAAGAGATTTTTGGAAGATCGTTCCGATGACTGCAATACCGATATCCGATACCCCACCGACGCCTTTGCGTGGGTATCGTATCGTTATCGGGTGTATCGGAGGATTGAAACAATGAACTGAAACCCTCGAATAAAAGGGACGCGTCACGGTCACGGTTACCGTTAAAGATTAACGTACGTTACGTTTCGCGTTACTTTGTTTTATTTAAGAAATAAATCATTTTCCTTTTTGGAGTTACAGCGCCATATTTCAAGGAATTTGATCTCAATGCAAACACGTAACATAATTACTTCGTAATTAATACGGTTTCACCTGTATAGGCACGAACAAAAGCGCAAGGAAAACCGCGAAAACCGCAAGGAATTGAGTAACTTGGCACCTAGAAAACACGGGAGATATTGATGCGTATCTTTTATTGTTTGGAAGAAGGCGTAAGGAGTAACCTAACTACATTGCCCGTTAATATAAATATGTAAGATAAGTACGCTGTGCGTTACTTTTTGGAAACAAAAAGTAAGGAGTACGTTACTATGTGAGAAAAAATTCGGCACAGACACTTAAGACTAATTACGTGTATGAATGCGAAAGCATTCCTACACCCTGCGCATTCCTACAAGCAGCGTGCCACGTCTTCCTCTCGCACACGGCGCTCTTGGTGGTGACGTCACGCTACCCCACAGCGCAGGCGGCGCGAACCTCGCCGGCCCCACGCCTTCCGTGACGACGCATTTGCGTTGCCGTGCTTTTCTTTGTGTTATCGTTTCTGAGGCGCGTCCGCCTAGACCTCGAGCGCTCCGTCGGGTTCCGTGAGGAAGCATCTGCGTTGCCGTGCTTTTCTTTATGTTTTATTTCTGAACGCGCGTTCTTGATCACTTGCATTTAGCTGCCGTTTCGCTCAGCCAATGGGTATTTAGGTGCCGTTACACTCAGTCAATGGGACTGGGTGCCGTTTTTCGTGGTTACAGACAATGCCGGCTGCGCATTACGGGAGAGTAAATGCTTTCGCATTAAAACGTATTGCGTTTGGTAACGTTTTTGCTAGAACCGACTTAAGGACAACACTGCATGAATGTCAGTTTCAAGTCATACTTATACCGTGCTAATCTTTCGATTTTTTTTTTTGTACTTGTACCACATTCAACGCTCTATAAAAGAACAATACTAGAAAAATATGAAATGTTAACAGTAATTATCTAAGCGCTCTGTTCAGTTCAAGCATTTTGTGTTTTATTGAAATAAAACTACGAGGCTAAAAAAGCTACCTTGTAGAAGTAAAACGGAAGTAAAAAAACTGGCTCGTAGTTTTTGTTTTAACAGTCCCTCTTTAGTGACGCTTCGCATTAACACACTATATTCTAGAAGTAAACTATTTAACTTTTTATCGAGTTCGGCATCAACGTTCTACTCGTTCAAGATTATATTTTGTATATTAAAAATAAATATTCCATTAATCCCAGGCATCTAATAATAGGTGACTTCAGTTTTCAATCTAATCGAACTCGGGACTTGATATTTATACACTTTCCGTATTCTAGCTTTATTATTATTGCATATGCACGGATGTTGAAACCAAGACACAAGGCATGTGCTTTGTAATGTTCTTATTCGCTTTGTACAGAGACTATGAACCACTTTCTTGCCTCGGAAGTCATCTCGTTCTTTCTTTCAATATTTCTGCTGAGTGGAATTTTGTATACATATTTGGTTTCCTATTATAGAGGATCGCTACTTAACTTGATATCTCATGTTGCCTTGCAGCACTCGCCCCCTTAGGAAGATACATATGAAAAGAAGGCCGATTGTCCCACTTCGATGAAACTAAATTACAGTAGTCGATAGCGTTAAAAATATATTCGATGTAAAAGTGAACAGTGTCTGAGGCCATTAGTTTATCTTTAATTAAACTTGAGGAAGAAACGCGAAGAGACTGACAAACACAAACTTCCAACTGGCAGCAACATTTATTGACACCAAGAGTTCGCTTATATACAGGAAAGGGAAGGGGGTGAAAAGAGGTAGAATGGAGGAGCAGTATGCCGTCAAGGGTACGTCCCTGTCGGGAACGTGGGGTGGAGAAAGCTCTGAACTAAGAAATCTAATCTCTTTCCCCGAAAGGGCAATGGATGGGGAACCGATGTTGTCCTTTGATCGACACAAGGCGAAGACTTCTAGTATTTACCGACCATACCTCCAAGTGTGACCCCCAATTTTTGTAGTAGAGGGAAGGACGGCCGAGCAGGAAGTGCATTCCGATGCGTGTTTGGCGATCGGGTGGTGTAGAACCTCTGAACCGTTGGAGACCGCTTTTTTATCCTCGTTCGCGTGCTTTCTCAGGCGGTCGTTTAAGCATCGCCCCGTTTGGTCGATGTATCGGGTACCACAGGACATATAAATTGAGTAAACACACTCTTTGCGGCAAGGAGTGTAGCAGGTTTTGTGGTTCTTTGGGCAAGGGGGCGCCGGTCTGGGGCTGTTGAGTTTTTTGCAAATAGGTGCCAAAAGAACCACAAAACCTGTTACGTTCCCAGCCGCGAAGAGTGTGTTTACCCAATTCTTATGTCCTGTGGTGCCCGATACATCGGCCAAACGGGGCGCTGCTTAAACGACCTCCTGAGAAAGCACGCGAACGAGGTTAAAACAGAGGTCTCCAACGGTTCAGAGGTTATTCACCACCCGATCGCCAAACACGCATCGGAATGTACTTCCTGCTCGGTGCTTCCCTCTACTACAAGAATCGGGGGTCACACCTCGAGGTTTGGTCGGGAGATACTAGAAGCCTTCGTCATGTGTCGATTCAAGGACAAGATCGGTTCTCCCTCCATTGCCTTCTCGGGGAAAGATATTAGATTTTTTAGTTCAGAGCTTTCTCCATTCCCCCACGTTCCCGACAGCGACTAACCCTTGACGGCATACTGCTCCTCCTTTCCACCTTTTTTCACCCCCTTCCTTTTCCTATTTATAAGCCAACTCTTGGTGTCAATAAATGTTGTTGCCAGTTGGAAGTTTCTTTTTGTCCGTCCCTTCTCGTTTTCTTCCTCAAGTTTAACTATCCCTACCAAACCGCTCGTTCTGTCCTTACATAGTTTATCTTATTCTCTGAAACTAATTAGGGCTATGTACTTCCTGTAGTTTCGCAAACCGCACACGAGAGGATTGTGTAAGCGCAGTTTACCTAAACTGTAACTAGTCACTTCCTGCTTCGGCTCGTTTCGATCTGGATGAGCATCGTACTGGCGTGCGGTCATGCATCACCACTGCTTGATGCACGGTGAAGACTCCAGGCTAGCGGTTTCACTGCACTGGCTAAACTTCTCATCTACAGCTGAGAGACAAGTCGCCCGTTGAGGCAGACTAAGTTCTAGGCTGCATAAACGTACCCCCCCCCCCCCCAAAAAAAAATAAATAAATATTGTAAATAGGTGTATGTCGTCGGTTTACACAACTCCTGCGATGTTGCATCCCAGACTGCACATGGAAATCCTCATGGTAGAGTTCTTAACTCTGTTGAGATTAAAACTACATTAAGGTATTCAATACCCAAACAAAATGTTAATCTAAGCTAAAAAACATCTTCCTTCACGAGAACCCCGCAAAAGTACCTCGATGTAAGGAGTGGAATACGAGTAAAGAGCCGTCCAGAAGTAGAACAAAAATAGAGTGAACCACTGTGGGTCAGTCAGTTTCATTAGTGGGTTTATGGAGGGCAGCTTTATATATATCATCCAGCCAAAGCGATACACAGAAGCCAGATACATATTTAGTAAAACCGAGTTACACACAAATCATATCATAGCAAATAAATCGTTTAGCAATATGTCAAGCCAAAACAACTTTTTTATTGGAAATTTTGCGCTACATATTTTGCATGAAATCTGCAGCTTCTGAGGTTGGCACACGAGGCGAATCCCTTTGATGTTCCCTTGCAATTAGGAAACGCATCTATCTTCGAACGCATATCAGCTTTCCTTCAGAGGACGGGAATATCGAACTGTCTTAAAGCCACATCCCAATTAGTGGAACGTCAAAGACGGTTCGCCGGGCCTTTGCGTGCTACAAAACGTAAGCCCAATAAAATGCCACGCTTCACTTTCATCTCGAAATTAACATCGATTGCTTAACTGAAGTGCTTATCCTGAAGAATATTAGAGAAGAATTAGTAGAAAATAAGCGATATAAACAAAGAGATAGCGAAACAACAAAAATAAGACCGAAGTTGGTTAGAATCTTGATAATCACTTCGTATCGGCACTTTAAAAACCATGGTTTTTAGCGTGTCTATAATAGGTGCATAATGCGTCAGCGGGATTTCCTTCAGCCTAGCGGCTGAAGCAGCCACTCATAAATACAGCTTATCTCGGAAAAAACAAAAACAAAAAAGTAGTATGTACATTTACTTTAACCATTTCTCTTTTTCCACGGCTTTGTGATTCGTTAGATTTCACTTGCTTACGACACGCCCATCATCCCATCGCAGTCTTTACGCTTTTTGCTTTTTTAAAGGAAATTTTCGGACGATCATTTGACAAGATTCATACTTATAGGTGTATTCTCACTCTCGACTCGGAGGAGTCGCCCGAACGGCTAGCGACATGCGACTAGCGACCACGTATATTCACATCGCGCTTGATATGCGAGTCGCGACCACCAAGCTCCTTCTCCTAAGGTCTTGGGGTCTGCCACCGATCCCATTCGTCACGCCAGAGCACGGGCAAATTTTCTTGCAGTTTTGCGGTTTTCGTAGTCGCATAGCTGCGTAATCGGTATATGAACGACTTGCCCTCACTCGAGCTCGCGTGATACAGTACGCACCTAACAAGCACAAAGTTGCACGGATATGCTGCGAGACCAATTTGTTTTTCAGGCAATCCTTCAGGTCGGATATATCATTGTTATAAACAAATGGAAAATCAGTATTATCGTTGATTGGAGCAACCGCGGAGACCACCATGGCAACTACCGCGGACCGGTGCACCCGGGGGATATGTTTATTTCTTTATTTCTTTATTTAATTATTTATTTACTTAGAACTACCCAGAGGGAATTCCTTGAAGATCGGAGTGAGCATACAAACACATATATAAAGTATTAGTTGGAGCATTAGTAAACAGACAATATTCGTGGCGTTAGCGATGAAAGATGAACGGCGGTTCTAATTCTTCGACGTTCAGGGCATACCACTGAAAATATTACTATTTTAAATGTGGTCACATTTTCCGCAAAATTACCAGAATGCCGGATGCAGTCAAGCCAGGCGCTGACAGGCCAGGCTAGGCCGCTTTGCTATTTGGCGACAAGTCTAAAAATCTGTTAAACAACACTGTAAAAAAACGACGTGAAAATTACGCGCATTTCCGTCATCAAACGATACGTTGCAGACTCGTTTTTGAGAAGATAAATTTACCATCGTCATACCGCGCGTGCACCAGCTCGCGGGGTCCGGCGCTTCGAAAGGAGCTGCGCAGACAGCCTGCGCCGTGGCCGAGCCCACTCGGGGAACGGCGAGCTCGCCACAGCACCACTTGTCTCTTCCGCCACCGCCGGACCGACGCAGCCAACGCAGCCCCCAGCTCCGTGACTTTGTCGGCAGTTTGTTGCTCGCAATTGCTCCAAACGGAACCAAAACACTTTCAGTCGTTTCGAAAGGTAGTTCGTATACACGACTTTATTACATGCAGCGTTGGGCGGTTTCGTATATACAGATCAAAGTACACATCGAAGGGCAGAAAGCAGACGAAGTTTTGAAATCGCTGCTTAATTGAGTGTAGCTGTCCCCCGTTGAAAGCCTAAAGCTCTGCTCTGCCGCAGGCGTGATTTCCACTGCGTACACTCCAACGTAAGGTCATTGGTGTTCACACTAGGCTAGCTTAGCTATCTTGTTACCTCGTGTGCGAAGTGAGTTTTCCGTAGAAACCATGCCACTGCATCTCTCTCGGATATTTAACCTCCAGCACCCAGGCTTTCGGCGTGCTCGGCGCCGCAACCGTTTGACGCATTCGATGCGCGGGCTCGTCCGAAGAGGCGTTGTTGGAAGCTCAGGTGTAGCCAAGGTGTTACGGAGCTGCTTCTCTTTAGGAAAGCCGCAAACGACGCTCCGCTCTGCGCACGCCTTTTTTACGGATACTGATATGTGGTGCCGACTGGCGCCGAATGAAGTTGAGAAACGCTAGCGAGTTAAACGTTTTCGTTGCCACCCGTACGGAAAGGCACTGGCGCCAAAGTATACTGTTAGGCGCCGAGGAAGAGTTTAGGAAAATATAACACGTTATACTATACTAGATTGCCGTCTTGTGTGGTGTAGCTTCCTATGTTGTAAAATAAAATAAAGTAAACTTGGAGATGCCCGAGACGGGAAGAAGGAGCATCAAACAGCTTCGAGGACGAGCCGACACCGAGGCACCAGCCCCTTTCCAGGAAACCGCGAAGAGGGACGGGGAGCCGCGGGGAAAGCACGCCCCACCGTGGGGTCATAAATGACGAGCCCCTCTCTTGGACCCACGCTTGGTGCTGGCCATTCTTATTCTTCAAACGACGGTCGAAGGCGGACGTGCCTTCGCTCGCTTTACTTAAATCAGTTTTCACTAAAAATAAACCATGTTTTGTTACACTAAAAACCGACGTGACCTTTCCCTAATTCCACACTGTTAAAAAGTTGGTGCCAAAACCCGGGAATGAAGGAAATCAGGACATGACTCCAACCAGGCACGTAGTCAGGGGGGGGGGGGGGGGCATAAGGCCCGGGCCCCCCCCCCCCCCCCGAAATCTTCCATTTTGCTGGGACCTCCTCTCCCCCCTCCTACTCATACAGCATTTTGTCATGGGCGCCCCCCCCCCCCCCCCCCCCCCCCGAAACAAAATCCTGGCTACGTGCCTGACTACAACGCAGAACATCCAACGACAGAAAAGTGAAAACAACGAACGACAAGAAGGCAGGAGCCATCTTGGATAGCCATCTTGGATTCGCCAACGGCTGAGGCAACGAGCTCCGGAGCATGAAACGACTCAAGGGGAAACAAACTGCCCTGAGAACACAGGTGACCAAACTCCTTTCTGAAATTGATTCGTACATCGAGAACAATGAGAAGAACGAAAAGAACTTCAGCATCTCCTCCGCAAGGCTTGGCGCCCTCCAGCCTAACTGAACGAGGTGGACGCCGCCATCGAGCAACTGGTGCCGGAAGGAGAAGCCGAGCAAAACTTTGTGCGAATAATCGAATACAATGATCACGTCGTCACCTGTATTGCAACACTTAAGGAAGAGTTGACGGAACTCTGAGCAACGTTACCAAGAAATTTGGATTCATGGGTGATGCACATCAACGGAAACGCGAGAACGACTGCCTGCCGAGTGAAGCTCCCAAAGCTCGAGCTACACAAGTTTGACGGCAAAAGCATCTCCTGGCAAGAGTTCTGGGAGCCGTTTGAGCAAGTTATACTCACCAACGACCAGCTAACGACCTTGGACAAGTTAGGATACCTCAGGGCTGCGGTGACCGGCGAGGCGACAAGTGCCATCAGAGGTTTGCCTCCTTAATCGCTGTGCTACGAGGACGCGGTCCTTCTGCTGAAGAAACGCTTCGGAAATGAGGACATCCTCATTCAGACACACGTGCGGAAGCTCCTAGATCTACAACCAGTGCGAGACGCAGACCCGACGACGTCCGGGAACTCCGTCGAATCTACGACACCATCATCTCTCATCTCCGAGGACTGGAGGCACTCGGACAGAAGCATCAGACCTTCGGTGCTTTTTTGTTTCCAGTGGATCAGCGTGCACTGCGAAAAGAAATCCTGTTGGATTTTAACAGAACGATCGTGAACGAGCAGGCATCGGACGTGTCGACGCTGGACGCTTCAGCTGGTGGGATGGCCACGAGATCCAAGGACTCTCAGGAACGGACAACAGAGACAAGCACCACTGAACGAGGTATCGTGTCACTATTCTCATGACTGCTTACCTTTTTGAGAGTCGAAGTCCAGAGCCGCGAGAACCTAGCTGCACAACAAGCCATAGACACGAGGTAACAGCCGTGTGGATTAAGGATAGAGAAGAAAAACGAGAAGGGAAGTCCCGGAGAACGCTATCTATCCTCCGCAGCATTACTGTATCAATCAACGAAACTTGATAGCAGTTTCTTCTGCAAATAAAAAACCACGCCACAGCTGCCTGCCCTGCTGACATTACAATCGAAGAGAAGAATAGACTGTTGCGCTTGGAGAGACGATGCTTCCGTTGCACGAAACCTAATCACCGCTCGAATGAATGCAGAAGCGACATGCAATGCACAAAGTGTTCGAGACGGCATGCGACAGCGATGTGCGATCCAGGCCACACGCCAACCAAGGCAGAAGTAAACCGAAACGCGATAACGAGTGCTCCAGTGAATCTGGAATCCGCACAAGTGGAGCTGCCGGGCCAGCTGTCCTTCTCGAGATTGCAACGATCTGGTGTGCAGGAGAAACCAACATGACGTTCGTCCGAGATCTCTTTGACGGAGGGAGCTAACGTTCGTTCATTACACAGAACGCGTCCGAACGTCTCAAGTGCAAGTTCTTGGTACAGGAGACACTGATTGTCGGAGTATTCGGCGGACACCAATCAGAACGACTATTTAACAGGGTACTGGTTTCATTAACGGCAAAAAACGGCAAGATACATCAGCTCGAAGTTCTTGAAATGGACGTGATATGCGATCAGAAGATCCCTATCCCTGAACCCAACCTGAAGAAACTACTCGGGCAATTGAAGATGGCCGACACGACTAACAACAAGCAACGTAGCGAAATTGACGTTCTCATCGGCTCAGAGCACTACTGGGACTTTGTGACGGGGAAATCCAAACCACTAAAAGTGAAACTAAGAGCGGTCAAGTCCGCATTTGGATGAAGTATCCAAGGCCCCGTGAGAGCAACAGTTCAGGACGTACATTGTACGCAAACGACCGTCCTGAAGACATCCGTGGCAGAGGCTGAAGCAACAGACTGCTTGGAGCTGTTTTGGACACTGGAGTTAATCGGAGTGACTGAAGACGGAGGAGTCAACTCGGCAAAACAACGGCAGCTAAACTCCTTCTAGGAGAGCATCAAACGAGTTGGTTCCCGATATGAAGTTGCTCTTCCCTGGAAACGAAACCTGAATCTCGACGACAACATGAAAATAGCAGAAAAACAACAGACCCAGCTGACGAACCGTCTCGAAAGAACGCCGGACGTGCTTCGCAAGTACGATGCTGTAATGAGACAGTACTGTTTGGAAGGAATGGCGGAACCGGTAACGAGGAACGACGTCGACGAGCAGAAGCCGACCTACTACATGCCACATCAAGCGATGGTCCGACAGTCAAGCAGTACGACGAGGTTGCGCGTCGTGCTTGACACTTTATCGCAAGGCAACAAGTCGAGGTCACTAAACCAAAACCTCGAAAGCGGACCTAACTTGACCGCTGACCTCGTTGGCTTGCAACTGAACTTTTGAAGATACAGGATCGCGGTGGTGGCAGATATAGAAAAGGCAAAGGCATTCCTGCAGATTGTAATACAGGAAGATGACCGGGACGCATTGCGCTTCAT
Source organism: Ixodes persulcatus (assembly GCA_013358835.2). Lineage (NCBI taxonomy): Eukaryota > Metazoa > Arthropoda > Arachnida > Ixodida > Ixodidae > Ixodes > Ixodes persulcatus. Next base: position 91,562 of record JABSTQ010010220.1, read on the forward strand.
GTGCTACAAGACGACGCCAGACGCGAATGGACCGCGACCCAAAGAACGAGCTTGGCGCATGACGAGAGTTCCCTTGGGAACAACAGCCAACCCGTTCCGGCTCATGGCAACACCCAGGCATCATCTGAAGAGCATGGAGGAAGACTACCCAGACACGGCAACGCTTCTTGCGGATTGCTTGTACGTAGACGACCTCCTGACTGGAGTCGAAAAGGAGGAGGAAGCTCTGAGGCTTTAAAATGACGCAAACACCATCTTTGGAAAAAATTGTCAAGGTGCAGGCGAGCTGATCATGATGTTTTAAAATCCTGAGACTGGGAAGGAAAATGAAGAAAAATTGTAAGACAGAAAAAAGGGGACAGGACAAACGTCTCAATTGAGACGTTTGTCCTGTCCCCTTTTTTCTGTCTTACAATTTTTCTTCATTTTCCTTCCCAGTCTCAGGATTTTAAAACATCATGATCACCATCTTTGGGGCTGCTTCCATGACACTCCACAAATGGGCCTCAAATAACCAGAGTGTGAATGAACACGTCTTGAATGACAGTTGTGAGGCCAAGCGCCTAGGATTTTGGGGGGTTTATGGCGCAAAAGCTACAAGGCCATCTGTGCCAAACTAATTGTAAGGATCATTGTACTAGAGGACGGATTTCACAAAAGGTTAACGAAAAGGCTAGAGTCGGTGTAGAAGGCCAATACTACTAAGAAAATATATTACTCGTTCAAAAGAGACTAGAGGATTCTCTCCCACAAGGAGAGCAGGATGAAATGGAATATTGCCGCCCGCAGAGCCGAGAAAGCAACGCTTGGTCACGGTGTTCTAGAAGATTCCCGTTCATTCTCGCACCAGACGTAACTTTCCCTCTGCTTTATTATTCTCGAAAGTGCCAGTTCATCCTCGCCCCGAGCGCGCGACGCTCGAGCCTTCTTCGCCGAACTTTCGAGATAGTGACGCACGGTAGATAAGCAGCTACCCGCGACCTTGTCGAGTCAGTCTCGCTCGCGCTCTGTTTCGCCGCCGAATCGCCGCCTGCTTTTCTGCTGCCTCGACGCTCTTTCGTTACTTATTTTTGGTTGGCACAAGTTCGCCCATTAAACCTTTATTTTTTTTCAGTTCACTGCTCGTCTTCGTGTCACCTCCGTTCGTGACATTTCTGGTGGAGGTGCGGGGTACCGCAGCCCATAAAGCGTACCCCCCTGAGGCTTCGCAGCACAAGTCGAGTCCCCGGCTTAAGAAGACCGTACGTGGAGACGACCGAGACCCGAGGAAGCCGCCGTGATCAAGGGTTGCCCCCAGAATTCGGTCTACTGCCGAAGAAGACCCACCAGTCGACGAAGCCGACAATGAACCCCCAGTCGTCGCAGACCCCGACCGCCGCCCCCGTCGTCTACCTGCCCGTCGCCCCTCGTACACCGACGTCCTTCCACGGCGAGATCTACGAAGACCTCGAAGATTGGTTGCAGCAATACGAACGGGTGGCGCTGCACAACCAATGGACTCCGGAACAGCGTCTGCAAAACGTCTATTTTTCCCTCGAAGGCACGACGCGACACTGGTTCGAGAATCGTGAAACCTCGATAACATCATGGGACCAGCTGAAAAGAGAGCTGCGAGGGACGTTTGCCAGTCAGCACCGAAGGGAGAGAGCCGAGGACCTCCTTCGGACGAGGACGCAAGGCCCCAACGAAAGCGTCACCAGCTTCGTTCAAGACGTCCTGCGTCTGAGCGCGCGTGCCGACCCACAAGCTGCCGACGACAAGAAGCTGCGTGTCCTCATGCGCGGGGTGAGGGATGACATCTTTGGAGGCCTCGTCCGCAACCCGCCGGCAACAGTCGAAGCGTTTGTCACGGAGGCAACGAACATGGAGCGCGCCCTCCAAGCACGAGCCTCCTACTACCAACGACATCCCGGCGTCGTTGCCTCCACGCTGCTTCATGACGACATCGGCGCCCGTACCCGGGACATTCGCGACATCATCCGAGACGTCGTCCGAGAGGAGCTACGAAAGCTGCTCCCCGCTGCTGAGCGTCCGGCGTCAGCTGTCAGTCGCCGAGATTGTACGCGACGAGGTACAGCGGGCCTTGCAGCCTGAACCGCCAGTCGACGTGCCAGCCCCCGAGGAACCGACGCTGAGCTACGCCGCTGTAGCCCGCCGACCACCGCCTGTTGCCCGTCAATACCAGGCGTCATCTCGACGGGACCATCCAACGTCGCAAAACCCTCGACGCCAAGAACAAGTCCAGCACGTCCGCCCGGAGAGACCCTCGCCGAGAAAAACCGACGTGTGGCGAACGGCCGACCGACGCCCGCTTTGTTTCCACTGCGGGGAAGCTGACCACGTGTACCGGCGATGCCCGTATCCGGCAGCTGGGGCTACGCGGCTTCCACCCCGACGACCCGCGACCACGCTACGGCGAGCGACCGAGGGACATCGACGAATACCTCCGCCGGTCGCCATCCCCGGGACCGTCTCCCCGTCGCGGTTTCCGATCGCCGTCACCCCACCGCCCAGCATCGCCTCTACGCAGATCCCGCCGTGAGAGCCTGTCGCCCCTCGCCCCTCGTCGGGGAAACTAAGCGCGGCAACCCCTGGAGGTGGAGTTGCCGAAGGCGACCGTCGGAAACATCCTCCACAAACGTCGGAGGGCTCCCCCACTAGCGACGAGACTCATCAGAGCGAAGCTTCTGCGACGGTGTCGAATAACCTCGACGTTACCATCGACGGTCACGACGCAAAGGCACTCGTCGACACCGGAGCAGACTATTCCGTTTTAAGTGGGAAGCTCTCTCGCCGCCTTCGGAAAGTGATGACGCCGTGGGATGGCCCGAAAATACGAACCGCCGGCGGACATCTCATCACACCAGTGGGAAGGTGTACTGCGCGCGTGCACATCCACGGAGAGACCTGTCCCGTGAAATTCGTCGTCCTCAAAGACTGTTCGAGAGACGTCATCCTTGGCATGGACTTCCTCTGTGAGTACGGTGCGGTGATCGACCTTGGAGCAAACAGGTTGACGCTGCGAAAGCCCGTTCTACCTCCGGAAGGATCCAAAACGTCGCCAGCCGCCGTCCGAGTCATTGCGGACCACGTGAACCTGCCGCCGACGGTCGAGTGTTCTTGTGCCCGTTGTGACCGATGCAGTTGCCAGCGGGAAAGTCCTTCTGGAAGGCAACGTCCAACTGCTTCTCGGAAGAGGTATAGGCGTCGCAAGGGGCGTAGCAGGAGCTGCAGGATGGACGTTCTGTGGTCCTCGTGACGAACTTTCGACCGGAGGCGCAGCACCTCACGAAAGGTCTCGCTATAGGACACGTCGAGGAACTCCGGGCCGACGCCGAAATCGCCGTGATCTCCGACGAGCCCTTGCCATGTCAGCCGTACAGTACACCGCCGCCACAGCTCGACGTTAACCCCAAGCTCAGTGCCACGGAACGACGACAGCTCGGAGACCTCCTCGACGAATTCAGCGACTGCTTTGCGACGACGTCGAGGGTGCGCCAGACAACAGTTGCTAAACACCGCATCATTACCAACGAGGATGCGCTCCCTGTGCATCGGCCGCCGTACCGGGTCTCCCCAAAGGAACGAGAGGCCATCCATAAACAAGTACAAGAGATGCTGAACGACGACATCATTCAGCCTTCGAGCAGCCCGTGGGCCTCTCCAGTCGTACTGGTGAAGAAGAAGGACGGAACGCTTCGCTTCTGCGTTGACTACCGGCGGCTCAACGCGGTCACTAAGAAAGACGTGTATCCGCTCCCCCGCATCGACGACACGCTGGACCGGCTGCGCCACTCTCGATACTTTTCGTCGATGGACCTTAAGAGTGGCTACTGGCAGATCGAAGTCGACGAACGGGACCGAGAAAAGACTGCCTTCGTCACGCCCGACGGACTGTATGAGTTCAAGGTGATGCCCTTCGGACTGTGCACGGCGCCAGCAGCGTTCCAACGTGTCATGGACACCGTCCTGGCAGGCCTCAAGTGGCAGAGCTGTCTCGTTTACCTCGACGACGTCGTGGTATTCTCGGCCAACTTCGACGAGCATTTGCGACGCCTTCGGGCCGTTCTTGAGGCAATCAGGACCGCAGGACTCACCCTCAAGCCGACGAAGTGCCGGTTTGCCTACGGCGAACTGAAGTTCCTGGGCCACGTTGTGAGCAACGAAGGTGTAAGTCCTGACCCTGAGAAAACTCGCGCCGTAGCGGCCTTTCCACCGCCCACCGACAAAAAGGCCGTCCGAAGATTCCTTGGACTTTGCGCATACTACCGGCGATTCGTTCAGGATTTCGCCAAGCTTTCTGCGCCGCTAACGCACCTTACGAAAGACGCCGTGAACTTCGAATGGGGTGGAGAACAACAACAGGCATTCGACGAACTAAAGCGACGGCTCCAGTCACCACCGATTCTCGGCCACTTCGACCAATCAGCCGAAACGGAAGTTCACACGGACGCCAGTAATACAGGACTCGGAGCGGTACTGGTCCAACGACAAGACGGTGCGGAGCGCGTGATCGCATACGCTAGCCGGACGCTGTCGAACGCGGAACGCAATTACTCGACAACCGAGAAGGAATGTCTGGCCGTCGTCTGGGCCATCACGAAATTCCGCCCGTACTTGTACGGGAGTCCATTTCGGGTGGTCACCGACCACCACGCCCTGTGTTGGTTAGCGAGCCTGAAGGACCCATCGGGACGTCTCGCTCGGTGGAGCCTACGACTGCAAGAGTACGACGTGACCGTGGTCTACAAGTCAGGCCAAAAACACAGCGACGCCGACTGCCTGTCCAGAGCCCCTGTCGAGTCAGCTACCGGATGTGCCAAAGACGACGGCGACGACGACGACCACTTTCTTGGCGCGGTGAGCATTCACGGCATGGCAGCGCTCCAGCGGGACGATCCTGAGTTGCGTGCACTGATCGACCACTTGGAGGGACGAGGGGGTACGATTCCCCGAGCCTTCTCACGTGACCTGCCAAGATTCGCCGTCCGGAGAGGTATCCTCTATAAAGAGAACTTCAGGGACAACAACTCGACGTGGCTCCTGGTGATTCCTGCTAGTCTTCGAGAAGAGATCTTCCAAGCCTGCCACGACGACCCAACATCTGGTCACCTTGGCTACAGTAGGACTCTTGCACGGATCCGAGAAAAATACTACTGGCCCAAGCTCCCGAAGACTGTCCACCTCTACGTCCGTTCGTGCCACGAATGCCAACGACGCAAGAAACCACCGACGAAGCCGGCAGGTCTCCTGCAACCGATCGCGCCCCCGACTGCACCATTCCAGCAGATTGGAATGGATCTTCTCGGACCTTTCCCACCGTCGACGCAGGGAAACCGTTGGATAATCGTGGCAACTGATTATCTCACCAGGTACGCCGAGACAAAAGCACTCCCGTCGGGGACCGCCGTGGAAGTAGCCAAGTTCTTCGTGGAGTCTATCGTCCTCCGACACGGCGCTCCCCAAGTCCTGATTACGGACCGAGGATCCTCGTTCATGGCGCAACTGACACAAGAGATACTCCGCCTGAGCCACACCGACCACCGCCGGACCACGGCATACCACCCACAGACCAACGGGCTGACGGAGCGACTAAACAAGACCATCGCCGACATGATTTCGATGTACGTGGACGTGGAACACAAGACGTGGGATGAAGTGTTGCCCTACGTCACGTTTGCGTACAACACGGCGATTCAAGAAACTACCGGCATTACACCTTTTCAGCTGGTGCACGGCAGAAAGGTTACGACGATGCTCGACGCCATGCTGCCCCAATGCCCGACGGACTACGGCACCGACGACGCCCAGCTGGTCACCCAACGAGCAGAAGAAGTACGCCAGCTAGCCCGTCTTCGAATAAAGGACCAGCAACGTGTGGACGCTGGCCGGTACAACCTTCGTCGCCGCGACGTGGAGTTCCAGCCCGGAGACAGGGTATGGGTGTGGACGCCCATTCGCCGCCGCGGCCTCAGCGAGAAACTGTTAAAACGCTACTTCGGACCCTACAAGGTCATCCGACGCCTTGGGGACTTGAACTACGAGGTGCACCCCGACGAAACTCGACCATCAGGACGCCGCCAGCCACGACCCGAAGTCGTCCACGTAGTTCGACTCAAGCCGTTCTACGCGCGTTAGGATTGTGTCACTGCATGTTTATTTTGTTTCACCGTAAATGTTTTAGCCATTTCCGTTTTCCTTTCGCTTTGCATCGGGGCGATGCACTTTTAAAAGGGGGGATAATGCCGCCCGCAGAGCCGAGAAAGCAACGCTTGGTCACGGTCTTCTAGAAGATTCCCGTTCATTCTCGCACCAGACGTAACTTTCCCTCTGCTTTGTTATTCTCGAAAGTGCCAGTTCATCCTCGCCCCGAGCGCGCGACGCTCGAGCCTTCTTCGACGAACTTTCGAGATAGTGACGCACGGTAGATAAGCAGCTACCCGCGACCTTGTCGAGTCAGTCTCGCTCGCGCTCTGTTTCGCCGCCGAATCGCCGCCTGCTTTTCTGCTGCCTCGACGCTCTTTCGTTACTTATTTTTGGTTGGCACAAGTTCGCCCATTAAACCTTTATTTTTTTCAGTTCACTGCTCGTCTTCGTGTCACCTCCGTTCGTGCCAATATGATGTTGAAAAATGCAGGGAAATGAATGCGGCGCTTGGGCTCAAGGCCGGGACACAGCCACAAGATATTCAAAACAGTGAGCCTGTCGCCACAGTGATCACACACTGGTGGACCTTCTCCAAAAAGCAGACACCTATGAGATATAAAAGAGTGTCCAATTCTCACACGGCACAACAACGTTTCATGAAGTAGGCTCTTGCATGAAGAGCTTTACCAAACTCCCAAAGCAGGTTTGGTAACATGGAGCTTGTTATTGCACTCCATGTCCCATTCCAATTTCAAAAAAATGAAGAATCGAGGACTTCACCAAGGGCTTAATATCTTGATAGAGTAAACAGGACAGCGATTGGGGAAGTTTACTTGCAGACCCTGCAAGCTTGTAGGCTTCTTTATTGCCTAGTATGTTGATGTGACTGGGTACCCAACAAAATTTTATATTTTTACCCCCATGCAAAGCAGAGTTAAGTTTGTATCGAATTTGTTGTACAAACATATTAGACCGCAGCTCTTAGGCACCCGTTTCCGGCTTGAGCGGCGTCGGCGTCGCCGTCGCCGTCGCCGTCGGCGTCGGCGTAACCGCGCGGTGCATTATGGGTAAATTTTCCAGTTAAATTTAGCGGAAAACGTTCCCCACTAAATCTAGCGGAAAAGTTTCCCCGCTAAATCTAGCGGAAAAACTTTCCCCGCTAGATTTAGCGGAAAAATTTTCCCGCTAAATCTAGTGAAACACTTTCCCCGCTAAATCTAGCGGGAAGAATTTCCCTGCTAAATCTAGCGGGAAAACGTTCCCCGCTAAATCTAGTGTAAAAATTTCCCCGCTAAATCTAGCGAAAAAATTTCCCCGCTAGATTGAGCGGAAACATATCCCCGCTACTTCTTGCGGAAAAAATTTCCCCGCTCAATCTTGCGGAAAAATTTTACCGCAATATCTAGCGGAAAAATTTCCCCACTAAATTTAGCGGAACATTTTCCCCTAAATGCGAGGCGAGCAGGAGAGGAGGAGGGGCATAGCCTCCTCTTCATACCCTCCCCTTCTCCTCAAGAGCTGCGCTCTAATTCGGCGGTACAGGGAGTTGTAAACGGCGTTCATTTTTTTTTTCAGTTTCTTTAAGAGTGAAAACTGCAAGAATCACACTTTGAGAGTCAACAAACAGGACCGCCCTCAGTATTTTCCTATTGATAATGTATTCAATCGCCATTGGTACCGCAGACAGCTCCGCAGTAAAAATGCTGGCAATACAATCAAGTCTTTGAACCTTGAAGAAGCTTTTAGAATATACAGCGCAACCGACGAAAGAGGAAGATTTGGCACCATCTGTATAAACATGAAGATGACCATCATACTTATTTTGCAGTTCACAAAACTCTTGCTTAAAACAGCATGGGAAATGCCGTGCTTGTTGAACTTTGCAAGAGACCAGTCGAATTCAACTCGCTGCGTTTCCAAGATGGAATACCGTTGACTTTCCGAAGGAGGTCGACCTGGTCCAAAGAAAGGTGCAGCGAAGAGCTAAGATGTTCAATGCGGAAGCTTAACAGTGTTACAATACTTGGTTTATTTTCAAAAAGGCGAAATAACCTTGACCGTGTGAGTGAAGAGTAAGTCAGATGCTGAGGGTCGGCCCGAATCTTGTAAGCATATGTAAGACTAAGATATGTGCGTCGTTGTTTCAGGGACAGCTCATTAGATTCTGCATACAAACTGAGGACGGGGGACGTCCGGAAAGCTCCTGTTCCCAGTCGCAGGCCGAGATGGTGAACTGGGTCCAACATCTGAAGGGCAGAGGGCCGATCCGATCCATACACTACTGCACCGTAGTCAAGACGGGATCGTACAAGGGCATTGTATAACTGCAGGATAGATTTTCTATCAGACCCTGATGACTTGTGAGATAAATCTTTCAAAAGGTTTGTCGACTGAAGGCATTTTTCTTCAGCGATTTAAGGTGGGAAATAATATTAAGCTTTCTATCAAATATTACACCAAGAAATTTGTGCTCCTTCCTAACAGGTATAGGATGTTCCATTTAATTCCAGGGATGGATCCAAAGACAGCCCGCGTCGCAAAGGAAAAAGCACACAGACCGTCTTTGAAGCAAAGAACGTGAAACCATTTTCGTCGGCCCACCTAAGACAGTTTGTTTATGGCTAACTGCAACTGGCGCTCACAACTAGAAATGTTACAAGACGATGATAATATCTGTATATCATCAGCATCCAGAGAATATGAAATAGAAGGTGGCAGCAGTTGTGCGAGTGAATTCATTCTTAGCAAAAACAAGGTCACACTTACAACACCCCCTTGAGGGAACTCCATTTTCTTGAACAAAGGAAACAGATAGGGCTGAGCCCAGTCGAACTTAGAAAGTCCTCTCTGTCAGATATTCCTTTATGCTTCGCAGCATACGGCCCCGGATATTACAAGCATACATGTTTCGGAGAATCCCATACCTCCAAGCAGTATCATATGCCCTTTCTAAGTCGAAACAAACCGCGACACAGTGCTGCCTCTTCACAGATGCCTCGCGTCTCACAGTTCTCAGACGAACTAAGCGGTCAAGGGTAGATCGACCTTGGCGGAATACCCATTGATTACTATCAAAGACCCTCTGGCTTTTTAACATGTACACCAGTCGCCTGTTTATAAGCCTTTCATATGTTTTCCCAATTGTGCTTGTCAGTGTAATTGGGCGGTAGCTTGATGGTTGTGAGGAGTCTTTGTTAGGCTTTAGGAGGGGGATGATATGTGCGTGTTTTCAAGCCTAAGCGAAACATGCCTTTTCCCACAAAAGATTAAAGAACAGGAGAAGGTATTCAAGGAGTTCTGGAGAAGGGCGGCGCAGCATTTCATAGTGAATTCCATCGGGACCAGGGGCAGAGAGCTTTGTCACATTAGGAGCCATCTCAAGCTCTCATTTCGTAAATGGTTGGTTATAAAATGCTGAATTTCCTCCTGACATGACAAGCTTTTGTCGTTCCGCACGAGCTTTTAACTGTCTGAAGGTAACACTGTAGTTGGCCGAACTAGATGAATTATAAAAATGTTCCCCGAGTATGTTACCAGTGTCTTTTATTGGCGAAGAAGAAGCATTAAACTTTGGAATGGCAAAGCACCTATAATCCCCATTTCCTTTCCTGTATCTGACCAAGGTCTCTTTGGTCGGGACAAAGCTGGTTAAAGAAGAGAGAAATTTCATCCAGGATTTCCGCTTTGCCTGCTTCCTAGTCCAACAAGACTTGGCTTTTCGTCGCTTGAACTCAACAAGGTTGCTTGAAGTGGGGTATCTGCGAAATCTGCCCCACGCCCTATTGTGGTTCACCCGGGTTGTGGCACACTCCTTATTTCAGCAAGGTTTACATTTTTTGCGTATATTACCAGATGTTTGTGGAATGGACTGCTGAGCAGCCTTTAGTATCTGCTCAGTAACATAAAGTGTAGTATTCTCAAAAGACATAGAAGAAAGAAGCGAAGGATCTAAAGTGTAATGAAGATTAGAAAGCGCCCAGTCTGCCTTGTCTAACTTCCACCTAGGGACCGGCTTTAAAAATTAGCCAATGGAACGGTACTCTCTAAAACAACTGGATAATGATCACTTCCAAAAGGGTTATGTAGAATCTTCCAGGAGAAGCAAGGAAGTAATGAAGGTGAAGCAATAGAACGATCAATGGATGTGAATGAGTTGTGTGCCGGACAAAAACAAGTGGGCTCTCTTCCGTTAAGAAGGCACAGCCCCGAAGACAATAAAAGACGTTCAATCACACCACCACGGGAGTCGAGACGGGTACTACCCCACATAGGATGATGAGCGTTAAAATCACCCAAAATTGAAAAAAAAAGTTTGCGGAAGCTGTCCTATAAGTCCCTGCAATTCTTGAAGGTTTAAAGGAACGTTAGGAGATAAGTATAAAGAAACAATTGTTACAAGGCGGTCAAGAAGGAGACGTACTACAACAGCTTCCAGTGGCGTGCAGAGGGAAACTTGAGAGCAAGCAACTTTACTCAGCACGACCACTACAACACCACTAGAAGGGGTGGAAGAGGGGTGATCTTTTTCTAAAAACCTGATATCGTCTTAAAATGTTAAAAGAATTAGAGTGAAGATGGGTTTCTTGCAAGGCGAGAGCGATGAGCCGAAGCTGATCAATGAAATAATTGGCATCATCAATAGTTCTTAAAATACCGCGGCAGTTCCATTGCATAACATGTAACTTAGTCATCTATAGAAGGTATGTAAATATGCAACTATGCAACTGAAAAATAAGCCTAGAAAAATAAGTAAGACTGTAGAGTCAACACAAACTAGGTGGAAGAGATTGGGATCATCATTTGGGTGGGACTACAGGCTTCTTATTTGTTTTATGCTTACCGGAGGGCGTTTCGCACTCCATTATGTCCTGGTCGGGCACAGAAGGGGACAGATTGTGAGCATCTGTCGACATCTCCACCTCCAGAGAGGTATCCGTTGCTTTTAACACAGCACTTGTCGGGCGAGGTGTGCGGGTGGGCAAACCCCGACCACGACTCGCTGGAAGGGTTGCAGACGAACTGTGCGACGAGTCGTGTGAGCTCGTCTGGTCCTCTCCTTTCACAGGAGCTGCATGGGCACCATGCTGCTCCTTCGGTAGGGGGGCCCTCTCTAGTGAGCAAGAACGAGAAGTTTGCTCCGTCTCCCCCCGGGGGGGGGGGGGGGGGGGGGACCTAGGAGAGGGGGCAGGCGCGACTGCTGCCGGCCTGTTCTTGGAAGGAGGAGCAGCACGCGTGCTACCCCCAGGCACTGGAGGAAGCAGCTCTTGCCCCTGTCGGGGAGCTGAGACCCTGAAGTCGGCCGCGAAGATCTCGGGAGAGACTTGGGTGGCCTTCGACTCCGATCGTGGAGCACGGCCCCTGCGCACAACCTCAGGAAAACTCCCCTTTGACAAAAAGGAGAACCGCTTCTTGGCTTCTGGGTACGGTATAATTTCCTTTACTTTGATGGTAAGGATGTCATTTTCTAGCTTCCAAGAGGGACATGCACGATAATAAGCAGGATGTGGTCCACCGCAATTAACGCAGTGGACCACAGCCGCCTTGCAAGTATCAGAAACGTGACCTTGACTACCGCACTTCGCGCACGTCTCCTTCCCTAGACAGCTGCGTGTTCCATGACCAAAACGCTGGCAACGGAAGCATCGCTGGGGGTTGGGGACGTAAGGGCGAATGCGGCAGTTCAAGTATCCTACCTTCATTGTCTCAGGGAGAGTGTGCCTTGCAAAAGTCAAAATAACATGTCTCGAAGAGATTTTTTCACCATCTTTCCTAAACATAATGCGTTTTACGGTGACGACACCGGCACCTTGGAGTCCCTCGAGGAGTTCTTCCTCACTAGTGTGCAAGAAGTCGTCCTCAGAGAGGACTACACGGACAGTATTTAGTGTGCGTTGGGGGCTCACCGACACTTTCACGTCAACAATGGTAGTCAGTTTAAGGAGTGCGCCACTTTGTTTTTTGTGTTCACTTCCACGAGGAGGTCTCAAGTGTGCTGTTTTTTAGCCTTGTAGGAAAACCCTACAAGGTTTTCTAGCACCTTTGCTACAATAAAAGGTGAGAGCTTTGAAACAGGTTTTTGTTCATCCAGCGAATGAAATATAAAAAACTTCGTAAATGTTTCTACTTCTCATTCTTTTTCTAAGGTGTTTTGTTCAGGGCAGCGCCTTTTAAGGGCGTGCCCTGAACGAGGTTTGGAGGGGAGGTGGGCCATAAGAGGGCAAAGAGTGTTCAGAAACCGCGGTGCACCGCCCACCACCAAGCCCAACAAGGGGTTAGGCAACGCACCATATCAAGAAGGGCTTTTCTGGAGACGTTACGCTAACAGTGCTGCCGGGAACTATACCAAGTGTGGGTCAAGACAGAGGTCCATCGCAACCCAAGATTAGCCCTTGCCGCCAAAGAGGGGTGAAAAGGGAGTAAGAGAAATAAGAGAAAAGTAAAAGAAACAGGAAAGGTAAAAGTGAAAGATCGCAGGGGATAGTTGGAGAAAAGGCGACTAGACTGAATCATCCTGACCGGGCCTTACCAGGACTGCCGTCTACGAGAAGCGGCGGCCGAAGTGGTGTATTGCCTCCCCCGGGGGGCCCCGAGGGGTCCAAACCTACCCCGAATTTGACTGAACCACCAGAATGCCCTTTCCCTGAACACGGGAAAGCCACGCACAGCCAGACGTGGGCAGGCGATCCCGCATGGCTCGTGGTCAGTGGTGACGCCACTCACCAAACACCTGCTTTCACAGGTGCCCCCTGCGGGGAAAGCACCTAGGATATCTCACGGGCGTCCTAAGGGTGTTAGGACTGAAGTGGAGCCCCAACACCGATCACTTGATGTTTACCCCATCGACGACTACGCAACCAGATCCTGGAATGAGCACGAAAAGATCCGTTCTCAAAACAACTACTCGCCTGTACGACCCCCTCGAATGGTTGTCGACATTCACTGTTATGGCAAAAGTTCTATTCCAGCAGCTGTTTCAACGACACGTGGACTGGTATGAAAAAATGTCACAGGACTTGAACGGGAAATGGATGCAATGGTGTTGCGAACTGAACGATCTGCAAACATTCGGGTGCAGCGCCACTATGATGTCGGTACGACTGGGAGTGCGGAGAAAACTAGCCTACGCGTATTTACCGACGCCAGCCCTATCGGGTACGGAGCAGTGGCTCATATCTGTGTCTCAGACGCGGATGAAAATACTACATCGACCATCCTGATGAGCAAGTCACGAATCGCTCCAGTAAAGCAACTGACACTACCGCGACTGGAGTTGATGGCATGTCTGTTGGCGGCCAGGTTGCACAGCTACGTCATGCAAAGCTTGAAATAAACGCCAGACGAGTCAACCTTCTGGACGGACACAACGATTGTTCTACACTGGATCACAGGGGATCCATCTCAGCGGAAGCAGTTCGTACAGAACCGGGTGACTGAAATTCAACGCCTCACAGACTTCGTGGGGACACTGCCCCGGACTGCAAAACCCGGCAGGACTTATGACCAGAGGGATCAGTGTTGATCAGTTCGTTGACATTTCTCTCTGGTGGGAGGGAGCTCCGTGGATTAAGATGCACGAGATCTTCTGGCCACTCTCCCCACTAGTGAGTGACTCTCCGCCGACAGCGTTGGTGCCGAAAAGGACGATTGAGGTCCTTCTGGCAACGAGCTCCATTGGAGTTCCCTCAGTGCTGAACATTGAGCGCTACAGCGATGCAGCACGCCTCTTTCGAGTGACAGCGTGGATTCTGCGCTATGTCGGCAAGCTACGGCATGTAAGCAGCAACACCGGTAAACTCACAGCCATCTAACTGGATTGGGCCGAAAATACTGGATACGTCACGCACAGCGAGAAGAGCTTCAACGAGAAATCGAGAGCACGCAAATAAAAGAGCGTCTTCCTTCGGACTCGCCTCTACGAGCCATCCCAGTATACATTGGCGATGACGGCATTCTCCGTCTCACCGGTAGGCTTCAACAGAGTGACAAGCCGTACTCTGTACGAAACCCCAGCGTATTGACAGGCAGACATCGCTTGGGAGAACTGCTTGTCCAACAGTCGCATCGCCAGTTACCACGCAGGATGGTTCGGGACACCCTCGCACCACTGGGTGGTGCGAGCACGGCACATGGTGAAGAAGATAATCAAGAGATGCGTGACGTGCCAGCGCTTCAATGCCCATCCGGCGACTGAGGTGACCACTCCGCTTCCACGAGACCGTGTGACACAGGCTCAACCCTTCGAAGTCACTGGCGTCGACAACGCAGGACCACTGCTGGTAAAGGAACAAAACGGACTGCACAAGTCACATGTGACTTTGTTCACTTGTGCCGTAACGAGAGGGATTTACTTGGAGCTCATGAGAGATATGTCCACCGAGTCATTTTTGATGGTGCTGAGACGTTTCATCTCACGATGAAGTGTCCCCCGGACCATTTACAGCGATAACGCACTATCATTTGAGAAAGCCAACAGAGACCTTCAACAAGTATGGAGCGCTATTCGTTATTCCGAAGTCCTTGGTTACCTTACCAACGCACGAAACGAGTGAAAATTCATCGTCGAGCGGGCACATGGTGGGGCGGGTTCTACGAGCGCCTCGTCGAATCAACGAAGCTCTCACTTAAGAAACAGTTTGGTGCCAAATGTTTAAAGTTCTACGAGTTGGCAACAACACTGACCGAGATCAAGGCGGCATTGAACTCGACACCGCTTACTAACGTCTACGACGAACCCGGAGAGCCCGAGCCACTCTATCCGTCTTTCCTTCTGACGGGCAGACGACTGATCACGCAGCCAAGCGTGGGGAGGAAAGATGTCGAAGATGTTCACACCGAAATTCGCAGGTTTTGAAGCCACCGACAGATGACAGCGGAAGCCTGAAGCCTTCTGGCACCGATGGAGTCAAGAGTACTTGGCGGAACTGGGGAACTTGCAAAGCCAAAAACAACGCCAAGGAAAACTGCTGGAAGGGGTGGTCTGGTTCTTCTCCGCGACGACCTGCTACCCCGACAGTAGTGGAGACTCGCTATGATCCCGAAGGTGTTTCCGGGAAGAGACGGCAAAGTACGATCATGTCTGCTCAAGATGCGCGGAGGGTCAACGCTCAGAAGACCTATACAGATATTGTACCCTCTAGAGATCGCATAACAGGACAAAAAAATGACACTGTCATCTTGGGGGGGGAATGTGTTGTAAAATAAAAAGAGGATAACATGGAGATGCAAGAGCCGGGAAGAAGGAGCGGCAAACGACTTCGAGAACGAGCGCAGACCGAGGCACCAGCCCCATTCCAGGAAACCGCAAAGATGAACGGGGAGCCGCGGGGGAAGGGCGCCCCACCGTGAGGTCATAAATGACGAGTCCCCCCCCCCTCTTGGGCCGATGCTTGGTGCCGGCCCTTCTTCAAACGACGGTGGACGGTGGACGTGGCTGCGCTCGCTTTACTTAAAACAGTTTTTACTACAAATAAACCATGTTCTGTTACTTTAAAAAAACAACGAGTCTTTTCCCTAATTCCCCATCCTACAAAACCAAATATCGATTTTTTTGGAGTATACCCCATAGCTGTTCGCTAAAATTAAAGTTGCAATAGTGTCAAGAATGACAAGGTGACGAAACAAAGAATAACCGAGGAAACTAGCATGCTTAATGGGGCGAACTTGTCCACAAAGCCCAAAAAATAGAAGAAAACAGAGTGTCGCGGGCGTCGAAGTCGGCGTAACAGCAGGATCGAACACTGGGGCGAGACTGACACCGGTTTGCCACGCGGAGCATCTTTTGTAGCCGCATGGGTCTCTGGAACATTCGGCTTAGACCGTTCGGCGCGTAGAACATTCGTAACTCGATAAGACAAGGAAGTTCTCGAATTCGCGAAAACGCCATGTAAAAATATTAAATAAAAGAACATTCCGCTGACTGGAATTAAACCCAGACCTTCCGCGCGGCAGCCAAGTATGGTAATCATTCGGCCACGTGCGGGTTTTTTCTTTATTTATTTTTTCGGCCACGTACGAGCACGCTCAGCGACGCGCGTGGCATTACTCCTTGCTTTTAAAAGCGTATCGTCTCGATTCGACATGCCGGGAGAGAAAACAACAGAACAAAGAAAAGTAATAAAAAAACTACTAAAAGTTGTAAAATACAATCCTATCGAGCGTAGTACAAAACGCAATTTACAGTCCTATCGAGCGTAGTACGGATTGAGGCGCAGACGTAGACGACTTCCGGTCGTGGGGTGCGGCGTCATGAAGTCCGTGTTCCGTCGGGCATCACCTCGTTGCTCAGATCCCCGGGTCGACAGAGCACTCTGTAGGGCCAGAAGTAGCACTTCAGGGGTTTCGCGTCATCGTATCGGGGTCCAGACCCACACACGGTTGCCGGGCTTGAGCGAACATCGATGTGACGAAGGTTGTACCGGGTGGCGTCGATACGTTGTTGATCTTGAATCCCGAGTCGATCGAGCTGGTGAACGTCTTCGGCTCGTTGAGTCACAACCTGGGCGTCGTGCCTCCCATCGTCAGCTGGTTCGTGGAGCCGCATCGCGTGCAGCGTGGTCCTTACTTTTCGGCCATGCACCAGCTGAAACGCTGTTACTTCTGTGGTCTCTTGCACTGCCGTGTTTTAGGCAAACGTGACGTAGGGTAACACCCCGTCCTACGTCTTGTGCTCTACGTCGACATACATGGCAATAATATCGGTGGTAGTTTTGCTTAGTCGTACTGTTAGCCAACTTGTTTACGGATGGTACGCAGTGTTTCGACCATGGCTGGTGCTACTGAGACGAGGAATGTTTTGCGTCAAATGAGCTATGAACGATGATCTTTGTTCTGTAATGAGGAATTCAGAGGAGCCGTGCCGGAGGACGACAGACTCGATTAAAAACTTTGCGACTTCAACATCAGCCCGTAAAGGAAGGGCTTTCGTTTCGGTATATCGCGTGAGATAATCTGTGGCGACGATTATCCAGCGGTTTCCCGATGCTGACGACGAAAAAAGTATCGAGTAAAACCATTCCGATCAGCTGGAAGGGTGCAGTTGGCGGAGGAATTGGCTGCAGGAGGCCGGGCGGCCTCCTGCAGCCAATTCCGACGGCCTTCGACGAGGCCGGGCGGAGTCGCCGGAGGTTTCTTGCGTCGCTGGCACTCGTGGCATGATCGAGTGTAGAGGTGAACGGTCTTTGGTAGCATTGGCCTGTAGTATCTTTCTCGAATCCTGGCGAGCGTCCTACTCTAGACAAGGTGCTCAACTGCTGAGTTGTCGTGACAGGCTTGAAAGATATCCTCTCTAAGGTCGGCAGAGATTACCAGGAGCCATGGCGAGCTGTTGTCTACGAAGTTCTCCTTGTAAAGTACACCTTGTCGAATCACGAAGGTCGGGAGGGCTCTCGAGGAGACACGGGGAAATTACACTCTTGTCTTTCGAGGTGCTTGCTTAGCCGGCGCAATTAAGGATCGCTTCTTTGACGTCGCGTCACGCCGTCGGTGTTCACTACGCCTAGGAAGCACACGTGGTCATCGTCGTCGCTGCTACCGGGAGATGTCTAGACAGGGACTCTAGAGAGGCGATCGTCGTCGCTGTGCTTGCGGCCTGACTTGTAGACCACATTCATGTTGAGCTCCTGCAGTCGGAGACTCTATCGAGCGAGACGTC
Organism: Ixodes persulcatus; assembly: GCA_013358835.2. Taxonomy (NCBI): domain Eukaryota; kingdom Metazoa; phylum Arthropoda; class Arachnida; order Ixodida; family Ixodidae; genus Ixodes; species Ixodes persulcatus. The sequence goes on from JABSTQ010010220.1 coordinate 109,359, forward strand.
CTGAAGGGTGCTTTAGCTTCGCAAGAAGCAGAGCGAGTGTTGGTCCTAGAGAATGCGGAAAGGGGTCCCGTAGAAGTACGGGCGAACTCCGTGATTGCGCAGAAGACCGCAAGACATTTCTTTTCACTTGTGGAGTAATTTGTATTCGCTTTGGACAGATCCCGACTTTCGTAGGCGATGACTCGCTCTTTGTCTTCTTCCATTAGAACCCCTACCGCGCCCAGTCCTGCGTTACTTGCGTCCCTATGAATCTCGGTTTCCGCATCTTGATCGAAGCGTCCAAAAACAGGTGGAATCTGGAGTTGCCGCTTCAGCTCGTCGAATGCATGCTGCTGCTCCCCAGCCCTTTGCAACGTTTCGCGTCCTTCGTGAGTTTTCTGAGCGGTGCCGAAATCCTTGCAAAATATCGAAGGAAGCGTCGATAGTAGGGACAATGTTCAAGGCATGTTTGCACGGCCTTCTTGTCTGTTGGCGCTGGAAATGCCGTGACAGCGCTAGTCTTCTTTGGGTCTGGGCGGACGCCTTCGTTACTAACCACGTGGCCTAGGATCTTAGGTTCGTCATAGGCGAACCGGCACTTTGACGGCTTGAGGGGAGTCCGGCAATCTTTATGGCTTGGACGACAGCCCGGAGTCGTCGCAAGTGCTCGTCGAAATCATTCTAAACTACTACGACGTCGTCAAGGTAGACGAAACAGTTCTGCCACTTCAGTCCTGCTAGTACGGTGTCCATGATACGATGGAAAGTTGCTGGCGCCGTGCATAGACCGAAGGGCATCACCTTCAACTCGTACAGTCCATCCGACCTGACGAAGGCTGTCTCCTCTAAGTTCCGTTCGTCGACTTCGGTTTGTCAGTATCCGCTTTTCAGGTCCATTGATGAAAAGTATTCAGAGTGGCGCAGCCGGTCTAGCGTTTCAGTGATGCGCGGGAGTGGATAGATGTCTTTCTTCGTTACCGCGTTCAGCTGCCGGTGGTCCATGCAGAACCTATGCATTCCGTCCTTCTTAACCAGTGCGACTGGAGAGACCCACGGGCTCCTTGAAGGCTGGGTTATGTCGTTGTTCAGCATTTCTTGCACTTGCACTTGGATGACTTCCTTTTATTTTAGGGAGACTCTGTACGGCGATCGATGCACAGGGAGCGTGTCATCCTCGGTAACGATGCGATGCTTCGCAATGGCGGTTTGGCGCACCTTCGACGACGTAGCTGAGCAGTCACTGTATTCGGCGAGGATTTCACTCAGCTGCCGTCGTTTCGGGCCTGGAAGGTTGGGGTCAATGTCGGGGTGCGCTGGCGACTTAATATCTTGCTGAGGTGGCGATGATTCTTCAGCAATCACGGCGATTTTGACGGTGTTTCGGAGAGCATCGACGTGGCCCACAGCGTCACCATTCGTGAGGTGCTTCATTTCTTGTCCGAAATTTGTCACGAGGACCATGGTGCGCTCATCCTGAAGTTCAGCCACTCCATTTGCGACGCCTATTCCTCTTCCCAGGAGCAATCGAAGGTTGCCTTTCAGAACAACTTTGCCGCAGGTAGCTGCATCGGTCACGACGTTTACGAAAACACTTGATCGCGGCGGCAGGTTCACGTCTTCGGCAGCAACTCGGACGGCGGCTGACGCTGTTCGCGGTTTCTCTGAAGGCGTAAAAGGCTTGCGCAACGTCAATCTGTTCTCAGCAAGGTGGTTGGCGGCGCCGCATTCACACAGAAAGTCCATGCCGAGAATGACGTCTCTGGAACAGTCTTGTAGAACGACGAACTTCACAGGGAACGCCCAGCCGTGAATCTCAACTCGGGCAGTGCACCTTCCGACGAGTGTATATGGTGTCCTCCGGCGGTTCAAATTTGTGGAAAACCCAAGTGCGTAGTAACCTTTAGTAGGCGGCGAGAGAGCCTCCTACTCAAGACTGAGTAGACTGCTACAGTGTCCACGAGGGCCGATGCGTCGTCGCCATCGATAACAACTTTTAGGTTGTTGGGCACCGCTGCAGGAGCGTCATTGTCTTGCACGTCGTCGGTCGAGCGGGAGGTCTCCGGCTAGTTTGGAGGTTCTTTACGTCGTTCGTCTTTGGCAACGCCAACTCGAGGCGTTGCCGCACTTAGTTTTCCCGGCGACGGAGAGGGGACAAGCTTTCTTGGCGGGACCGACGAAGGGGCGATGCCGGACGTCGTGAGGTTGGTGAGCGGGATACCAAAGAACGACCCGACACTGAAGATCGCAGACCGCGCAGGTACTCCTTGATGCCCCTGGTCGTTCTCCCAGGTGGGCTCGAGGGTCGTTCGGCGTAAACCCTCTCAGCGCCATCTGGCGGAAGCTGCACCACCGGTATACGTGGCCGACCTCCCCGCATTGGCGTTGGTCTGCCGTTCACCACACGTCGGTCTTCCGTGGCGCACGAGGCTCCTGGAAGGTGTACTGAACGTGGATGTCGTCGCGTCGGTCGTTTGGTGGCGCAGGAGACTGACGTCGGGACGGCGCGACATAGGCGCGAGGAAGAGGTGGTAGCCGTCGGACCACTGGGGCGGGGCGTAAGTTAGCGCGAGCTCCTCGGGGACTGCCACGCTGATGGGAGCCTCTGGTTGGATTGCTCTCTTGACTTCTTTCCACACGACCTCGGCGATGGAGATTGAGGCGGGGCGATCAGCGGCGGGTAGATGTTTCCGGAGCTCTTCTCGGACAATGTCGCGGAGAATTCCTTAAAGATCTTCAGCGCCGATACCGCCCTGGTTGAATGGGAAGATGCCAGAGTCTAAGCAACAGGCGTGCCGGCAAGTCGGTTGTAGTGACTGGCTCGGATCGTTAGGGCACGCTTGATGTTATTTGCTTCGGCAACGAATTCATCGACAGTAGTTGGTGGGTTACGAACAAGGCCGCCGAAGATGTCACTGTTCACGCCTCTCATAAGTACGCGCACTTTATTTTCCTCGGTGGACTGAAGGTCGGCGCGGCTGCTCAGGTGGAGGAGGTCTTCAACGAAGCTGGTGGCCGTTTCGTTGGGCCCTTTAGTTCATATTTGCAGCAGGTATTCCGCTCGATGTCGTCGTGTCTGGTTCGTGAATGCCTCCCTCAGGCCGGCGCTACAGGTGTCCCACGACGTGAAGCCTCGGTGGTTCTCGAACCACTGCCTCGCGGTACCTTCCAAAGAGAAGTAGAGGCTTTGGAGGCGCTGCTTAATGGTTCATCCATCATGGGGGGCTACACGTTCGCAGTGCAGAAGCCAGTCATCCACGTCCTCGTGAATCTCGCCATGCAATGGTCGTCTGGGTTCGCTGGGCGACAGGCATGCAGATGACGGCGGCGGCGGTTGGGGTCTGCGACGACTGGTGGTCCATCTTCGGCCTCGTTGGCTCCTTGGTCTTTGGTGGCAGAAATCCGTATTCCCGGTGTAGGCTTTTAGGTGCGAAGACTTAGTCGGGTCTCGGTAGTGCCTTCACTGGGTCTTCGTGGGGTTGTTGTCGGACTTGCACTGCGAGCCCTCGGACGGGTACGCAGCAGGGACATGCGTTACCCCGCACCTCCAGCAAAATGCCACGAATGACAATTTGACGAAAAAAAGAATAGCCGAGGAAACTAAAACGTCTCATGGGGCGAACTGGTGCCCAAAACAAAAAGGAAATAGAAGATAACAACAAAGTGTTGCGGGCGTCGAAGTCGGCGTAACACGAGGATTGAACGTTGGGGCGAGACTGACTCCGGCTTACCACGCGGAGTACCTTTTGTAGCCGCGTGGGTCTCTGGAACATTAGGCCTAGAACGTTCGGCACGTAGAACATTCGCGAGTCGATCACTCAAGAAAGTTCTCGAATTTGCGAGAACGCCAAGTCCAAAGAATAAATAAAAAAATATGCCGCTGCCTGGAATCGAATCAAGATCATCCACGCGACTGCCAAAAACGGTAATCATTCGCCCACGTACGCGCTCGCTCAGGGACGCGCGTGACTATAGGAACATTGGCCATGAGAGGTGACTCAGCCAACGTGGCCAGAATTGTCCATGCATAATTTTATGCTTGGGGCGTTTTGAATGTTGACAAATTATCTGATGAATAATAAGTGTTATACTCATGTGTTTCTTCTACTTTTCGAACATGTTCTTCCGTAGATTAGCGCCAGCTAAGGCAGAAAGACCGTCCCTGGTGTCCCATCAATGTACACTGCATTCCGCGTCGAGTCCCGAGTCTTTCCAATAAACTTCACTGAACGTAATGGTACATTCTCCTCCCTTAAGTTATCCCTGTGAAATATGTTTTTTTTTTTTTAATATTATCTAAGAAGGTTATTACAACGTTTAAACACCGAATATTCCTAAATGGTTCCTGTACCAGGCAACAGTGTGTCTTAGAGAACCGAATCAAGGGCCGTGGAGCTCAGGGTTCGAACCCACATGGAGACGTTTTTGTTTTCTTTTCCTTTGTACTTTTTTATATACAAACGTATAAATGTATACTTTTTTTAAAAGTTTTAACGTGTATATGAGTAATTTACACGTGCAATAGCCTCTCGATGAGAGCAGTTTACAAAAAAAAATGTGTTGTCTTGCTCTAACTGATGCTTGCTTCTTTGTTGCGAATCAACTTACTTGTTGCTAAATAAGGGGCATGTTTCCACTCTTTTCAGGCTGTAAACCGGTGGCTTACCCAGCTCTAGCAGGTCGCGCCTCGCTTGCTGGTTTCACCACGAAGCATGGGTGCTCCACGAGTCACGCTACACCACACGGGCATATACGGTCGGTCGGAGCCCCTGGGACCATACGTCACGGCACTCAACTACGGTAGGTGGCATGGTCGGGGCATGAAGCACGGGTGGAACTTGGAAATGCTGATCTTTGTGACATTTTATACACACTTTTTATTACCTTTGTGTTTAGCTGTCTGCATTTCAAGGGCGAGGAAGCACCCCGCCTTGACAGCAATAAAAAGAAAACAAAAAATTGAAAACCGCTTTTACCGAGAATCTACTACGAGCGCTAGGTAGTCACAGAATGTAATTAAAAACACTTCTAAGTGTGAATTATTGTATAAATAACATGCTTGGGCCTAAAAGAAGTGAAATGTAATATTTAAAGTTAAAAACAAATAGAGCAGGAGTACTTGGACCCAACGAGGTCGAGGTGCTTAGAGCGATAAACTGGTATACTGATCACCAGGCAAAAGTGACCCCACTTGGCTGCCGCCATGTTGTACAATGTTAACCACTAAACACGTGACCTTACCGAATTCTGAGGCGTTGCGATTGCAGTAAAAAACATGATAAACTATTTTTTCAACACTGTTAGCCTCGGAGATCAGTAGCTCCGATAAAAAAACCTAAAATACAACTACGCGGCTCATGGCATCTAGCGTAGGCATTCCGAAGCTGCCCTAGTTTTTGTCATAAAATCACAATTTGGACATAAAATAAACGAAAAATAACTTATCTCGTCGGTACTGTTATTAAAGATCAATAAGCATTTATTTGAGCACGGTACTTCCTTAAACTCTATGCCTAAAACTAAGGGGACACGTGTCTAGTGGTCTCAAATGTGCAACATGGCGGCGGCCAATATTGGGCGGCTAGTGGCCCCACCCGAAATTCTTCTTCAGGCCCTTCGTGCCGCACCAGTCCCTTTTACCCCCCCCCCTCCCCCTCCCCCCCCTCCGAATCCCTTGATTCGTCCTCATCCAGTGAGGAGGAGAATACATGGGCAATAGCCGCGGACCGCATTTTGAGGTGGCTAGACGATCATCCTAACCACGATGAACTCCTTCAGAGGACGAGGATCAGGAACAAGATGACGACGAGGACTCTCGTAGACCTCTCCTTTTAGACCCATGTGTCTGGCAACCTGTTCGCGCGAGCGTTCCCCCCCCCCCCCCCGCCCTTAGGTAGATTGGGACCGAACGCGCCACACTTTTCATTTGTACTCTCCTGCTGACTATACATCCGTACGGATCCCTTGAAAGGCGCGATCTGTCGTGAACAGCAGGCCCCCCAAGCCAGACAGACTTAATGTCCTCCGGATAGCAGTTCAGTTCATGTTGCAGTCCGGCTTGATCCGCACAACCACACGTGGCCCCCTTTTGAGCCCGATACAACAAGCTTCTAAGTCGACCTCGGAGTTGCGTTTTGTTTTGGATGCTAGTGATCTAACTCCGCACTTACAGGCGCCACCTTTTCGCCTTGATCCTTTTCCTAAAGTCCTCCCCCAGACTCCCTTGCCACACGCGACCTTTTTTACTAAAATCGATCTGGCGGAGGCTTTTTATCATGAAACTTTGCATCCACAGGCACAGCGCTTCACCACATTCCTCCTTGATGGCCAGTATTTTTGTTTCACTAGACTTCCTTTTGGGGTCAGACCCGCACCCTTCGTGATGCAAGCCTTGGCCACGGCCATTGCTAGAACTCTCCGTGAACGCGGGCTCTGGGCACGGTCGTATATTGACAATTTTCTTTGGCCCATCCCGATCCAGCATTCCTTTTACATGAGACTCAGCGGTTTCTCCGCGACCTTCGTGAATGTGGCTTTAGCATAAATCCCTAGGATACCTTGGCCACCCCCCCCCCCCCCCCCCCACCAGGCCACATCGGTTTCTTGCACTTTGAGCACGATACTCATGCGCAAACCATCTCCCACACCCCCCAGAGGGTCGAGTCGCTTGCCGACACCCTCCAGCTGCTCCGAACCCCCCGGTTCATCAGTGTTTACCTTCCACTAACCGGACTTTGGAGTTTTTATTTTTCCCTGTATCGCGCGGGCTATCATGTCCTGTGACCTCTTTTTGACGCTTGTGTGAGTGCTGTGCCTCCCCCGCTGAGGAGGCAAGAAACTTTTGCTTCCCTGTGGCACCATCTCCCCCACACCGTTCCCTTGGTGCCTACACCTCCCTTTCATGACTTTTTTCCGGATGCCTCAAGCCATGGACTGGGCGTTGTTACGCCTACATCTGATCTGGCCATCCTGACGGCACCGGACCGCCGCATCTTCGAGAAGGAGGCTGTTGCACGGGCCCTCGCCACCCTGCTGCACCCCCCCACCCCGCCGCACGGTGATCCACACCGAAAACGTGGCCCCCGGCTTGCCATCACTGCAGGCCACCTCCGCTCCTTGTGCTGGGAACTCTGTTGAGTTTTTTCTTCTGTTACAATAAACAAGAAGCTACGCTCCAATTGGATTCCTACTGCTGCCAACCCCGCCTACGTGACCTGACGACTACCGCGCTTCTTTTCCGCCCTCTTACTCTTGTGATTGGTTGAGGGCGCGTCGGCGGAGGAGGATGTTGTGGACGGTATAAAGGCCATCGACTCCGACTCTCCCAGCAGTCGGGATCTAGAGCGTGACTGGTGAGGACGCACAGCGCAAACTAAGGTAACGAAACTATATCTAAATGGGTGGTGACATCGTTCATCAAAGAGACGGTCGGAGGTGAGGTTCATCAAAGAGGGTGCTGGCTGTATACTCTGCTTAATGAGGCAATATTATATATATATATATATTTATATATATATATTGTTATTTTTAGCGAAAATGCAGTGTTTTACCAAGATGAGCTACACCATTTGTCTTAAGTGAAACATAACGCCAGATTTTCATACCTGGGCCTGTTTTAATCTCTCACAGATAGTATATTCTGCTTTTTGTGGTCTTGCATCAGGATGCTGTGGTCTCTGTCCAGCCAAAGCATCTGCGTTAGACTAAGACTTGGTTCTTTCGGATACATGTAGGTATTCTTGGCAGCAAGGGGCTGCCAATCAAGGCAGGAGTTTGTTATTGGCAATGCAGGGCCACTATTTTTAAGGTAAGCTATTGCCCACCAATCTGAATTTTGTGTTCCATTCATCTTGGATGCAAATTCTTGTGTGTAGTGGTCTTGTATTAGTCTTTTGTTGTCTCTTTTCTCAAAAAACAGGTGTGCTCAACTAAAACTGGGTTCTTTCTGTAACATGCAGGTCTTGGTGAGGTAAGGAACCAGCCAGTTAACTGCAGAAGTTTCCTTTTCGGTGCTCATGAGTCATGAAAGGCATTTTCAAGGTGAGTGATGTATGCTATATGTGCTTGTTTCTTTCCTCACAGACACCGTTTCCTGTCTCTAGAGTGGTCTTGTGTCAGGCTTTCGTTGTCTTTCTTTTCTCTTCTGTACAAAGACACCTGTATTACGCCGCGACGAGGAGCTTAGGTTCTTCTTGGTTTGCATGGCCAGACCGCTGGCGTACGGCCTTTCTCGGGAACAACTGCAACAGGCAGTCGAGAAGGATGCTGGCCAACTGAACGAGAGGTTTACTTCATAGCGAAGTCTCTGGTAGACTATCACTGTTCTTGGAATGGCTGGTGATTGTGTTTACCCCTGAAGATAGGAGGAGTCCGTGGGCGGGGGTTCCCCAAGGACGACCGAAGGCAGTCAGACGAGACGGGCGCACTGTTCGGCGAAGCTCTCCTCGAAGGGATCATGACGTCTGGTAAAGACAGGTCGACCTGCATACCACACACGTACACTAACGTGGGCCTCGGGGTTGGGGGGGGGGGGGGGGGGGGGGTGCGGGTGTGCAGGTTCAAGTGTTAGGGACTGACCGCTCGTTGGTTTCAGAATGGTTATTCAGCTCACAGCTAGTGCCACTCGTTCCCTTCCCGTTTCGACAGATCATAACACCTGTGCTGCTTGACTAGGTATAGTGATTTAAGAGAAGTCTCCACGGTGTTGAACATTTTATTAAGAATAAATTGACTTTCGCCTGAAATAGAATGCAATTCGCGCCCTCTAGACAACTTGTAACCTCTGAAAACGTCGGCCTGGTTCAAGTGTCGAACCCGGGACTCCTCCAAGCCTAGTGGAGCACTCTACCAACTGAGCTAATCCGGGGATAGATGTCAGTACGGCAGACGGATGTTAAAAGTGCGCACTCGTCTTGATTGTAGCCACCGCAAGGATGATATCAGGTTAAGATCGGGCTTCTTACATTCGCAGGTACCTAAAACAGAAGGCTGCCGATGAGCAAGGGGCCCTTTGCGTTTCCGGCCATAGTGGTGTTCTTTGAACAAGGTGAGCTATTCTGTCTCTGTGAACCCTGGATGTTCCTTACTTACGAGGGAAAGTCAGTAAGCCACAAACTGAAATAAAACATCTGATATAAATAGTGACTAGTTTCTGAAAACGTCAATAGGGTGCAACACAATCCAGCTTCATGATTTTTACTGGGCAGTAACTAGATAACAGTTGCACGCATGCGCAGCTCAATTTCAAAATGGCGACTGCGATCGAGGAGCGTACGCTAGAAGAGCAGCATGCTTTGTGCGTTTTTTGCGGGCAAAAATGGGTTCCTGCACATGATGTTCCCAAGACAATGTTTCCTGTTTATGGTGAGAAGTGTTTATCGCGTAAAGCAGTGCACAACTGGGTTGAAAAAGTCTCCCTAGGGCTGTCAAATGTTAATGAAGAGCGAACTGGTCCTCCTGTTAGGATTGGGACAGAACCAACAGTGCGGCAAGCGGAAGCAGCGATACGAGTCGACAGGAGAGTAACAACAAAGAACGTAGCAACTAAAATAGGCTATTCTCGTGGATTAGTTTACACCATATTTTATGATAGTCTTAACTTTTGGAATGTGCGCTTACGGTGAGTGCCCATACAGTACCGCGAGGAATACAAAAAGATTCGAGCAGGCATATCCATGCACCATCTCTTTCAATCTGCCAATGAAGAAGACATGCTTAGTAAGATTGTTGCTCAGAATAAATCCTGGGTTCATCTCTACGAACCCGAAACTAAGCTTGCTTTGATGCTATAAAAGAATCATTCTTCACCTTCATCCAAGTAATTCAAGGCCATTCCCTCAGCTGGGAAGATTATGCTTACAATGTTTTGGGATTCTCACGGGTTGTTGCTTATCAAGATTGTTGCTCGGGATAAATCCTGGGCTCATCTCTACGAACCCGAAACTAAGCTTGCTTTGATGCTATAAAAGCATCATTCTTCACATTCATCCAAGTAATTCAAGGCCATTCCCTCAGCTGGGAAGATTATGCTTACAATGTTTTGGGATTCTCACGGGTTGTTGCTTATCAAGATTGTTGCTCGGGATAAATCCTGGGTTCATCTCTACGAACCCGAAACTAAGCTTGCTTTGATGCTATAAAAGCATCATTCTTCACCTTCATCCAAGTAATTCAAGGCCATTCCCTCAGCTGGGAAGATTATGCTTACAATGTTTTGGGATTCTCACGGGTTGTTGCTTATCAAGATTGTTGCTCGGGATAAATCCTGGGCTCATCTCTACGAACCCGAAACTAAGCTTGCTTTGATGCTATAAAAGCATCATTCTTCACATTCATCCAAGTAATTCAAGGCCATTCCCTCAGCTGGGAAGATTATGCTTACAATGTTTTGGGATTCTCACGGGCTGTTGCTTATCAAGATTGTTGCTCGGGATAAATCCTGGGTTCATCTTTACGAACCCGAAACTAAGCTTGCTTTGATGCTATAAAAGCATCATTCTTCACTTTCATCCAAGTAATTCAAGGCCATTCCCTCAGCTGGGAAGATTATGCTTACAGTGTTTTGGGATTCTCACGGGTTGTTGCTTATCAAGATTGTTGCTCGGGATAAATCCTGGGTTCATCTCTACGAACCCGAAACTAAGCTTGCTTTGATGCTATAAAAGCATCATTCTTCACCTTCATCCAAGTAATTCAAGGCCATTCCCTCAGCTGGGAAGATTATGCTTACAATGTTTTGGGATTCTCACGGGTTGTTGCTTATCAAGATTGTTGCTCGGGATAAATCCTGGGTTCATCTCTACGAACCCGAAACTAAGCTTGCTTTGATGCTATAAAAGCATCATTCTTCACCTTCATCCAAGTAATTCAAGGCCATTCCCTCAGCTGGGAAGATTATGCTTACAATGTTTTGGGATTCTCACGGGTTGTTGCTTATCAAGATTGTTGCTCGGGATAAATCCTGGGTTCATCTCTACGAACCCGAAACTAAGCTTGCTTTGATGCTATAAAAGCATCATTCTTCACCTTCATCCAAGTAATTCAAGGCCATTCCCTCAGCTGGGAAGATTATGCTTACAATGTTTTGGGATTCTCATGGGTTGTTGCTTATCAAGATTGTTGCTCGGGATAAATCCTGGGTTCATCTCAACGAACCCGCAACTAAGCTTGCTTTGATGCAATAAAAGCATCATTCTTCACCTTCATCCAAGTAATTCAAGGCCATTCCCTCAGGTGGGAAGATTATGCTTACAATGTTTTGATTCTCACGGGTTGTTGCTTGCATATTTTCTGAAACGGGATGAAACTGAATATTGCGTCGTACTGTGAATTTCGGTTGAAGCTCCTTGCAGCGATTCGCAGAAAACTTGCAGGCTTATTGACTGCAATGATCTTGCTCCATTACGACTACGCCAGGCATCATGCAGCTTGTTAACCCAGGAAAATATTGATACATTTGGGTGTTAACGTCTTGAACATCCGCCTAATAGCCCTGACTTGGCCCCAAGCGCCTATCATTTGTTTTGTCTACAAAACACTTACCTTGGTGGCAAACGTTTCTTGAGAGATGAAGATGTAGAATGTGTGGTAGGCACGTGGCTCAGACAGCAACCCAAAGACTTTTATTCAGGAGGTGTTGCGGCACTGATAAAGAGAAGGTATAAGTGTGTCAATGTCAAGGGGGGTGTTTCGAGAAATAAAAGAGGCTTCGAATTGGGTTTCTCGCACCATTCTTAAAAATTGCCTTTGTAACTTACTGATTTACCCTCGTATATTTTTGTATGTGTAGACTACTGTGGCATTTTTGAGTGCGCTAGCAAGGACCTGTGTCTATGCATACATCTTTCTCTTTCTTATGCAGGCAACATCTGGTTAGTCCAGTGGTGCCAAAGGAAGAGTTGCCGAAGTATGTCTATTCTCAAGAATGAGTTGCGGTCAATTTAATATTTTTCTCACCATTCAGGCTTGCTAAACAAAAAAGATACATAGCTAGCGGTTAAGAGCAAGAAATTTTACTAAAGAAAAAAGTGATCACAGTATTTCACAGCTCATACTCAACGCAGCGATGCCAATTACATGAACTCCATGTATTCATCGGATCAGCTATGCTTTTGTGAAGGCTTCAGTCTTAACGATTCTTTATGGGCATTTATGTTGTGATGTTGTAACGCATCTACGATGTTAATGTGTTCCAGCCAACGTCACGCGGCGCTCTGGAGAACCGCCAGGCGAGTCTGCTTCATGAGCTGCTGACAGCTGTGCCCGCAGTTGCAATTCATAGGGGAATCTGTAAGTGTCTGCTGTTTCGCTGCATGCTATCTCACTTATTCTGAAGCTTTTGGGCCTGGTATATGCATTTATCAACCTAAAAGTGAGAGCTGCGTACAAAGTGCACGAAAGAAATTGTGTTCAGCCAATTGTTGCACTGTGCTTAACATGACCAGTTCTATGTTTTGCATGAAAATTGCTCTATGAATAATGTGTGCAGGAGCGCTGTTCAGTGCTTTATTAACCGAACTTTGAGCCCGATTTTGTTTTAGCTTTATCAAGGATGCTGTGGTTGCATTACAGAATTTCGTGGCACAGATACATCATTAAGTGAAAAGCATTGAGCAGCAAAATAAAAATTTCTTTCAGACTATGTCTCGTCAAAAACAGGCAATATATTATGTTTACCGTGTTTTCAGAAATCGCTGTAACAATGAAGTGCGGCGAAATATTCTGGAATGGCACGGAAATCACCATTGTTCTTTGCATCGAGGAAGCCTTGGAGCTTAGGAACCCTCGACATTTTTCAGCTTTGGAAATGTGAAATGTGTTAGAGCAATTAGTATATTTAAAGGCACACGCAGTCTCCTAATTCAGTTTGCATTTCTTGTGTTTGTGAAGCAGAAAACTTTCTTGGGCTCAACACTTCCGAAGTTTCTTCCCCGGTGAAATATAGTTCTCAGTTTCCGCGCTCTTCGAAAAAGAATATGAAAGGCTATTCGTTGGATTATGACGGAATGGCCCGTTCTCTTTGAAAACAAGTTTTCGTTTTCTTCACGCAAGCTGTTTTTTCCAGGAAGCTTGTCATTCATGTGACACGTCGTTATTATAAAGATGCTTTTGATTTAAAAAAGTAAACATTTAGTTAGATGCCTTTTTGCGCTTATTTTAAGAAAACGATGGTACGTTATTTTAACAGTTATGCAAATTAATAGAGCTGTCAAGCAATTCATTGTTGTTTTCTCATACGAAATATTTTTGCAGTGAAGCTACTGCTCCAAACCGATCATATTTGTGTATTAAAAAGTGGTTGAATGTTGGATCAAAAGAACAGCCTTTATTAGACGGCTAAAGTCTAGACATGTTTTGCGGTCTGTTTAGGCTGTGCTGGCTGTTTATTCTTATTTTGTGTATTTTTATAATTCTAAACATTGTGTGTGTCGTATTTACTGTATTGTTTACTTGTTTGGGGTAATACAACAAGATACAATATTCAGAATCTACTGATCTTACAAATGAAAATGTTACGTGCTATTACAAAAGCTCCATATAATTCCCCAACCGGGCAGGCTTACTTGCAGTTTAAAATTGTGCCTGTATATATTATATTTGAATATAGATTCGCGTGTTCTTAGAAAAATGTAATAGCAAAAAATGATAATTAGCTTTCAAGTACTAAAGAAGAGGCCGAATTGGCCTTGAAACGTAGGGGCCCTATAGGAGGGCTTGGTTGTTGTTCGATTTTTGTAATAATTGTTTCTACTGTGCCCCACAGTACGCCTTATGCAACCAGGGAAAAAGACACCTTTGTTTTACCTAGATGTAGAACAAACTATGGCTTTACAATGTTGCGATATATCTTGCCTAAGATTTTGAATACTCCTCTATGTGATCATTTGAGTGATATATCTTCTTCTGTCCTTAGGAACGCTTTTCTATAGTTTGTCTGTACTTCTCATTTTGTCTGTACTATTCATTTTTTTATTTATATTATTTTTTTACCCCGTTTACACTGCTGACTTGTAAGGGTGGCGTGACCCGTCAAGCATTGAACGACACTGCTTTTTTCTCGCCACCCTCAGTTTGTGTTTCAAGCTGAAATAAACGCTGATTGATTGATTGCCTATTAACGTCTTCGCAGTTACGTGTTGCAAGTTAAAGTTTTCACTTTCTGTAACATTCTTTTATTAAACGGCCATAAAACATTCTGTGTAAAAGCTTTCGGACATTAATTTATGCTCAACACTGCGCCAAGTAAGACATATGAAGCGTCATTCAAGTCACGAAGAGTCGAGAGAAAATTTTGGAACATATTGTTTCTCCCTTTAGTTTTTGGCGGAACTTACACTGCAGCATTAAGCGATTGATACAGACTTATTCATCTATCGATATTATTAGGTTTCTTATCATAAACAAACTAGAGCTCACTAAAAGCTTTACACGTTCAGTTCAAAACAAACATGAATCATATAATATTACAATTGGGTGATATCAACATTACACGAATCGGCGTCACTGTATGAAGCGCTTTTGATATACACGTCTGTTGCCACCACGGATATACAAGTATTGTCCAGCTAAATAATTTTTGTGTTTGCTGCGACAAAGTGCAGCGTGTCCACCGATGAGTACGCTGGAATATTGTTAGATCGTAAAAAAATGCATTAATGTTTTTGGCAAAAATCATCCCCATTAAAGAAATATGTAGGAAAATAAAAACATGTTTGCAAAAAGTGACAAATTATTTGTGACGCGTTGAATATGTATAAAGTTGATCATATTTTTATTCATACGCGCCAGGAGCTACCGTTTACAATTCTTTTTTTTTGCATGGAAATGTAGGAAGCAATACTTCTCGCATAAATTTCGCGTTTTAGTTAGCTTTTTAATCGAATACTCGCTAATACATGTCACTCGGGAAAAGCTTTATAAATAAAAATCTAAGAAAATTTGTATGTTGTATGGAGGTTTACGGGTCCAGAATGCTCAAAGAAGCCAAGAAAAAGACAACTCTGACATTTTTTTAACACAGTATGGTCATCTTGGCCCTAGTTTGCCCAAGTGCCAAATCTAGGCTTCGCTGCTGGTACTTTCACCGTCTTCTGGCATCTCTAAGGTTCAATCGCCAGAGAGGTACCAGAGTTAGGCTTAACCTCTGGCTGTTGAGTTTCCTTGGGCATAAATTGCAGGAATAAGTGCCAGATCTAGGCTTCACTGCTGGTTCTTTGTTTCAAACGTGGTATCTTAGGCTCGAGTGTGACACTTCGGCACGTATGTGGAGAGCCAAAGAAAACGAATAGAAACACCTCCAAAAGTATTTGGAACTAATGCCTTGAAGCAAAACCTAATAAGGCCAATTTAGGAACCTACGATGCCCAAGCGTATGTCAAGTTACGCAATTATCTGTCATCATGCTATGGAACGCTTGTATACATAAACTTTTCAGCCGGTTTATAGCACTGATAGGATGTAACCAAAACTGCACTTTGATGTTATTTTTAGAAAACGTCTTTGTTTCATTGTAAGAAAAACCGAATTCTACATTCGCATTATTTGGAAGATTGGTATAGACACCAGCGGTTGGGGTTATAAGAATAAAAAAGTGAAAAAGATAAAGATGTACAAACTACAATCAAGATATGCCACCAAAATGATTTAAGTAAAGAAATTGGTTACGTTATATACCGGCCAGCAATCTTGTCATATTCGTAATGTTCGCCGTATATGCATAATGGAAAATCTGCAGCATCTCTGGTTGAATTAGGTAGGCATATTTTTTTAAGTTATCTTATGATTGCGCGGTACCTTAAACTATACACTATCCGTGAAGTCAATGCAAGGGTACAGGCGAGCTGATTAAGAACTAATATTTGTTAACCCTGAAGAGTGGGTTAACGCAAATACAGGACATTATGCGTCGATATTTGTTTTTATTAAGAACGGCAAAATTGAACTGTTTACACGCCGCATGCAAATTAGTCATACTTCAAAGTCGGAAGACCGAGAAGTTGCGAGCCACACGGATTACACCAAATGAAAAACACTTTCCTTTCTTTTTATAATTGTCATGAAACTCAGGTTCCAATCAGAAAACGGACACCTGTTTGCGCAAGTAAAGTTATTTAGGCTGTAGATTATTAGTGAAGGGCGGGTTGAAATTAAATGCCAGGTAAAAAAATAATCAAATAAGATTAAGAGAGCAAGTGAATGATTTGTTAGGTATAGGCGACGCTGATTAAATGTCTTGCGAACTAACTCATTGTATGAAGAAACAAAAATACTAAATTAGTATGCGGGATTTTCTTCAAGCTAACGGCAAAAACGCATCTGTGTATGGAGTCTTTTTTCGGAACTTCGGATTATGAAATATAAAATAATTCTACATTTGTTTTAATATTTGTCAACCTTTTGGAATATGCCACGTTTCACATAGATACTTAGAAGTGCTGAGTGTTCTATTGCAACCTTCATCTTTTGGTAAAAGCACTTTCAGACACCATTTGGCAAAACAATATTGTAGGCCATAGTGAACGACTTTCGCTGTATTAGAGGGAAGCAAAAACTAAATGGATTTGTGGTGCCTCAAAACTTCGTCTAACAATGAACTCACACTTATATATCTTCTTAACATTGAAGTCAACTGTTACTTTCTAACTGAGATTTTAAAACTTCACTAAAAGGAACGAGCGTAGATTGTTTTATATTTTTTATCCTATTTTTTTTTGGCTGAGATTCTGCTGCAAAATGGAGGAACTGGTCATCTCTGTATTGCTCGAAAAAGGTCTACTCGCCAAACATTCTTACTCAATACACTTTAAGAAGCTCATGAATGTTATATCGTTTTAAGGTACCCATGACACCACTAATTCATAATTCTTTGGTCAGTTGAGCCAATACAGAGTGAGATCGGTGCTGCACTCGGAGTGGTCATGCATACACAGTGGCAGAAAGGCGTCGACCTCTTTTTCAACTATGGCTACAGTTCCCAGAACGAGCCTTAGACTGATATGTTGCACGCCTTATCTCGACTATGAATGAAAAGTACTCAGGAGATTGCAAGAAATGACGTCACAGTAGCCGGCATGTCGTCAGTTGTCTCGATCCTAGGGGGTGGTCATAGAACTTCCGGCAAATCATACCAGGATACGCGAGTGTCTTTGCCGTCGCGGCGTCCCAGTTCCTTGCTGCCCAAAATTTGCTTATAATGTAAAGCTGAAGCGCGACCCTTCACAAAAAAACAAGCGTGTGTCGCATCCACTTCCGATGATGTGCAACCACCAGGGTCCCGGCATGCAAAAATTTCTGATATCACCAGGCGAAAAATGTGTGACCATATTTCAAGACGTGGTAAACATATCACTAGGATGCTCGTTACAAGCACCGTACTAAGAGAACGTGATCTGCATTGGAGAATAATTTTAATGCCAGTCAGTCGAACTCAATCAATACAAATTTGAAGTGATTGTTGTTTTTGGCGCATTAGCACGTAGCATGCGCTATAAAAATTCTGAGAATATAGGCCTAATGCCACATATATGGCGTATTAACATGGCGCACTTCGGCCACAAAATATCGCTGGGATTCGTTTTGTTAAAGTTTCGCTTCGTGTCTTTCAACGCGCGGAGGCAGTGTTTTCCTGTTCGTTCAAGTTTCATGGCGTAGTGCTTGGCTGTATGAATCATATCAGTCGCAAAAATTTAAAGTAGCCTTGCGTGACTCACGACGTTCATATCTTCCATACTTCATTCGAAATTCAGACTACCCGTCAACCGAGACGTCGACCGATCGGTGGCCAGTGTAGTCGCAGTAGATGTAGCCGGAGTGATTTGAAAACGGAAACGGGACAAACATAGACTAAGAGAAGGTTTATGCTGTTCAAATGCGGATCGGGTTGAGATTATCGAGTCATCGACGGAGCAGGTCGCCATTATTGTGCATTTCAGCAACACCAATACGCCAGAAACTAATCGTCTGCATGCAAACTAATGAGGAAAGTACTGAACGCCGTTTATCATGATGGCAAAACGCGGCTTACGCAGAAGTGAAAGCGCGTTTAGCGAAACCGCCCGATATGCAGGAGGCAATCGAACTGTTTGTTTAAGCGTGCATGCAAACGTAAATTTTGAATTAACCCAAAGAGGATCCAATCGAACTCTTTGTTTAGTGTGCACGCAAGAATAACTCTCGAGAGAAGGTGGTTCTGGTTGCAAGCAGATCGCCTCAGTTTTAATATTTTAATCAGTAGATCGATAGAGCAGTCTGAAAAAATGCCGAAGCAAGGACTCTTCTTTGTGATAAACGATCAATAATCGATCCGTCTCGAAAGCTGATCATCTACGCAGTATCCATTTTGCAGTTTATTCCCTTCGAAACAATCGAGACCGTCATTAGAAAAATAAGAGAAAAACGTTTGTGCGTTATTAGTACATACAAAATGTTGTAATTAGTTACACACACAAAAATAAAGATGACTGTTAAAGCATGAACTTACTTCTCTAGAAGATAACATACTCAAGTGAAAGGCTAAAACTGAATGTGGAACCGTATAGTAAAGACAACGCGCCAGCTCTCCACGCAATATTTATTGCATATACAAACTTTCGTACTCCACAAATGGATTCTACATTGTACGAATCGAAGGTATGAGTAAAAATTTTCCACGAGAGAAATAAATTAAAAACGCGCGTGTTATGAATTTGGTGCACGTAGCTGCAGGCGATTAAGATGGTGAAATTTCGTCATGGGATTGTGTGAAATCCCACTTTCGAGCCTGTATATTTTCGCTGTTTTTCCAGTGTTTTGCCAAATACTCAAAAAAAGTATTTAAGATAAAACACTAAATACCCCTTTGAAAATGTTTTAGAGTAGTATTTAAGTCACTTCTGGTAAGAACTATCTTGAGTAGTTATAAATACTTTGAAAAGGTAATTGAATTCCATTCGAAGATACGTGGCAAGTTCTACAAGCTGTTAATATAAAAATGAAGTTAGAAAGGGTGCTCTATTTGGTATGACCTTTCGGAGAATAACACTTTGCTGTGATTTTTATAAACTTCAAGAAGCGCCTCGGCTGCTGCAATTATGCTTACACTTAAGTAAATCCGGATATGCAACTTAATGCGTGCCGAAATGTTTTAAAACTCATTTCCCGTGTGGCAGACTCCGCTTATGAGGCATTCCGCAACACGTTCGTCATATGTCCCGCCGTGATTAGAGTGACTTGACATAAAGTCCGGCATTGCATATTCATTACAGACGAACTAGATGTTGATGGGGCAGTCACACTTATTGATCGAGTACGCGAGTGAAGGACACAGGTGCAAGCTGTGGAGAAATATTGACTCAAGGACAGGAGCTTCTATCGCTGATAAACATCCAACAGCGAGTATTTTGTCCCCTCAGTCAAAAGCGAGAACCTGTACTTTCGAACTGCCAAAAGAAATGTTAGTAAGGTCAAGAGGGAAACAAAGGAAACGCAGCAGAGTGTCCAGAAACCCCCTTCCGCTGCCGCCTTCTGCACCAGTTCAAACCATTCACGCAGTGAGGTCAATATGATCAAGATTCCAGAATCAGAGTTCAAAACAATCCGCGCATTTAAAAGAAAATAAAATGTAAAAAAAAAAAACTTAAACAAGGTTTGCAGCTACAATAGCAATAGGCACACAAGGAGCTTTGGGGAAGCCTTATGTAGGTCACTGCAGCTCAGTAAAGCCTACAATATTTTGGCCGAGAGAGTGCCTGTGCTCGCATAAAAACGTGTTCGCGCATTTTCATACTGGACCCCATGAACCGTCGATTTCCGAAAATGGTTCATTGTGATTGTACCGAGCGTTGGCGTCGCAGTCCCACACTGATGGAACCACTCTAGCTCCAGGCGAAAGGTGGGGTCTGAGCATAAATTCAGATTCTTTATTCTTTATTCAGAGATTACCCCGCAGTGCCCGAGGGCGTTACAGCAGGGGGGTTACAATGCTGATAAAAACACATCTTCATTTTCGCTGCACACTTGGAGCTCCGACAGCCCATTCCACTCTCATCCCGTCCGAGGTGACCGCAATCTGACGGAGGCTTATTGCGGAGGAGGCGCCGTGTAACCGAGCTTTCGGTTGTACGTCAAAAGATCCCCAAGGTGGTCCAAATTAATCCTCAGTCCTCCGCTGGGGTGTGCCAGATGCCCGTCGTTGGTTTGGCACGTAAAACCCCCAAATTTGACTTTTTTCCATTCCCCTTTCGTATCGTTTAAAAAAAAAAAAAAAGAGTTGGCGTACATGCTTGTCCTGGCATGCTACTCTCTAATTTTGAAAGCATGATCGTTCCGTTTAGAAATATAATATGGTCCTTTTAAGTAAGTTTCACCGTTAATTCCTGGTTTAGTTTTAAATATAAAAAACAGAAACTTTAAACACAATTTTTTTTTTACGGCGGGCTGAGAGAGGTTCCCAATTCAGTTCAGTCTTCATTTGAGTACAGCTGTCTCTCAGCCCGTACCGTCTCAGAACCAACCTAGCAGCTCTATTTTGTATTCTTTCAAGTTTGTCTCTTAATGTTTTTTTTTCCGGGTCCCAGACGGCACATGAATATTCTGAAATCGGCCTAACAGATGTTAAATACGCGGTTTCCTTTAGGTTAGGGAGTGAACAATTTAGGCTTCGTTGAATGAAGCATCAGTGCCCTGCCAGCCTTTACAATGACGCCATCCACACGTGAATTCCATGAACAGTCAGTTGATATCGTGACACCTAAGTATTTATACTTAGAGTCCTTGTTTACAATATTGTTATTTATATAATACTCGGTTTCAATGTTCTCTCTTCTTTTTAGTAAAACATAAATGCACACACTTTTTCGGATTTAAAATCATTTTTCATGTAGAGCACCACGTAGTAATGCATTCTAAATCTATTTGCAACTGGGTAGCATCATTTTTGTTACTAATTTTTCTGTATACTACGCAATCATCGGCAAACAACCAAACACAAGATGAAATACCAGAGCAAATATCGTTGATATATATTAAGCCCTGTGGGACTCCCGATGTAACATTAACGTATGCCGAACTTTTATCATTCAGTAATACACACTGACAACGTTCTAGCAAATAATGTTCGACCCATCTTAGTACCGTCACGTCTATATTTAACATCTTAAGTTTGTTGAGCAGAAGTGAATGCGAAACGGTATCGAAAGCCTAGCGAAAATCTAGGAATATACACTCTGTTTCGCCTCCCTCATCAACATCAGATGACAAGTCATGATAAAATTCGACAAGTTGCGTGGTGCAATATAAGCCTTTACGGAAACCGTGCTGTTCTTTAAATAATAGTAGTTTTTGTCATATGATTTATTATTTCAGTGTATAAAATATGTTCTATTACCTTACATGAGATGGAGGTTAATGAAATAGGCCTGTAGTTTTCGACATCGTTCCTAGAACCACCTTTGTGAATAGGAACTATGTGAGCGGTCTTCCAGTTGTTTGGCAAAAGACCCACAGATGGTGACTTCGCATAAATTAAATAAAGATAGAGCGAAATCGAATGAGCACAGCGCTTAAGCACACGAGAAGATATGCCATCTAGGCCATTTGCCTTAGTTTCGTCGATACTCTTTAGTTGCACTTCAATACCCCTCACACTTAGTTCTACTGGCTGCACTATTGGGACAGTGCTCACGGGTGAAAAACAATTACAGTTGTATTTGGGTAAGAAAACAGATTGAAAGTGATTATTTAGACACGAAGCTTTTTCTGCATCATCCGCAATTACCTGCTGGTTATAGGTAATTTCGTTTATTCCTGCAAAATTGGTGCCGCATCCCTTTAAGTATTGCCAAAATATTTTAGAATTTGTTTTCACCGTATCATTGAGTCTACAAAAATAATTTTCCTTTGTGTTTTTTATGTTCAACTTGTATTCCCGAGTTACCTCAGCAAGTTTATCTAAGTGATTATTACTTTTAGTTTTTTTTTTTTTTAATCTAACAAATGTTCACCTACGTTTTTTTTAATTATTCCAAGGACACGTGAAGTCACCCATGGTTTTTTTTTCGTTTTTTAAGCAATGCCGAATCGATGATTGGGATATACTTATTCGTAAGTTCAAGTAACTTTTTTTACAGACCGACCATATTGCGTGAATATCATAGTCCTCTGACAGACACTCAAAAACAGGTAAGCGGTCAAGAAGTTCACTGGAAATACTACAGTAATCACCTTCCTCAAAGAAAAAGACTCTTCTTGATGAACGCGACTTCGACCGATTAGCTGTAGTGTTCATGCCTGCAACGACCGCGAGATGACCACTAATACCCGGAATGACGTCTACCGAACAAACGAGATTTGGTGAGCTACAAAAAAAGAGGTCTAGAATACTATTATCCCGAGTTGGCTACTTCACGTACTGTAACAATCCGAAAGTGTCTGCTATGCTTTTCATTTCAAGGTAGACGCGGCTATTAACCTTGTTCACACAAGTGCCGTCTTGCCAGTCTAGGTCTGGCAAGCTAAAATCTCCCGCTAGCAAAATAGTTTGGCCAGAGGCCTCGCAGACAATATCGTACAGTAGCTGCAATGAGCCGAAATCCGAGTTTGGTGGTTGGTAAAACGCCGATACAACACACGAAGAATGATCACGAAGATGACGTAACCTTCATTTTGCTAGATGAAAGCGTGACGTGCCATTCAAAAACAGCCTGAAAACAAGGAAAGAAACGTGGGCAAGAGAACAAGAGGACACGCAGGGGCGGGCATACTTATGATTATCGTTTGCTCTTTTGTTGGCATTTGGAGACTGCGTTTTGCTCGTGCCTTGTTTCCTGTTTTGTGTTCGGTAGCTTGGCTCCAATTTTGAAATTAGTTGAGCTTCGCCCTGAAGACTGGAGATCCCTAGTTCTGTAGATTGTCCACCTGTAATGTTTCTCTAAGGTTGGAAAATGTATTGGAAATATTTAGTACAAGATACTATAAAATGGAATTAGAAGAGATTAGAAAATACTTTTAAATAAATATTTACGAGATGCCAGAATACTACCAAAATTATTTCAAATACAGCATCTTGAGTAGAGTATTTAAGAACGTATCAGGTTCTTTATGGTAACAAAGAAACGAAGCTGGGAGGTCCGTCTGATTTTTGATATCAAAGAAATATTTGCGACTAAATGTTTTTCTTCTTTTCGAATCCACGTAAAGAGAGAGACAAAAAGAAACTTATTGGCAAAAAAAAGAAAAGAGCGCACGTCCACAGTTCGACTTGCCGAGATTGGCACTGGTTTACGCTGGTTTTAGGCGCTTCAACGGTTGCAGCAGCCGGTCTAGCTTGGCTCCAGCGGCCAGCGTAGAGATGGCGACCAGTCGGCCAGTTGCTGCGATGGCTTCGCCGGTGCGTTCTTGAACCAGTCTTGCCGCTCAATGTTGAGTGTGGGGACAGGTCGTCAGGCTCCTGTGGACAACAGCTTCACCGGTGTATTCCGGAGTCAAGCTTTTCCGAATCCATCCGCTCTCTGCCACGAACCTCGTCGTCTTCTCTCCTCTTCCTCCTTTTCTTCCCTCTCTTTTCTCAGTATCCCCCAATTTTTTTTTTCCTATTTTCGTCGCCGTATTGATCACACCATACCAGAATGGCACAAGTCAGTTTTTTTTTCGACTGCAGTCAAATGTGACAGTCACATCAAATTACATTTAAAAGGGGAATTGGCGGGAGACTGAGCCACCCTGAAAGTATTGAGAATACAGTTTAAAAATATTATGACTATTGACGAGTGAATGTTCCTTTTAGAAATTTTGAGCATTCGTAAAAAAAATTCAACCTTGCATTTCGGCCATAGAAAATAAAATTACGCATCGCAGAAAGCGCGAGCTTCGAGAATTTGGGATGTTAGTTGCAGAGGTAAAACGCGAAAGTTTGGGAACATGGCGTTATTTGAAATGAATATAAACATTTCATGACTGGTATTTTTTTCAAACGTATGTCATCACAAAAATTTCCGATTCAACGCTGTCTAGCTTTTTATTGAATATATAATTTTCTTCAAGCTGTTTTTCTAATTTTTTGTGTGTAATTTACATTTCTCATGAAGTATTTATGATTGAAACAAGCTGGTGAATGCTTTAACATAATTTAAGACAAAACTCCGAGACTAGGAGAAACGACGAACCACAAAACACACTTTATATGTTGTCTTGTCCTTATTTTCCCCAGTCTCGGGGTTTTGTCTTAAATTATTAAAAACACTTTTTATTATCAATCTTCCTGCGTCTATTTTATTTTCTTGTGACATATTTGTGGTTTTGTACATCTGTGTCCTTTGTATGTGTAAATTTGTTTTTTTGTAGTATCGATTTCTTTACAATAATGCAACCTGAGAGATATAAGTAGTAAAAAAAATCTTGATGAACCAATGTTCAACTATGCTTAATATTGTCAAAAGAAGTGACTCAAACAAAACCCCAGACAGTGGATATCATACGAGGCGAGATTTTGACGTTAGGGATGTCCCACGGTTATTCAAGTTGTCTTCTAAGAACCTTCGAGGTGAAACGCCCAAAGACATCCGTGCAATATTTCGTATCGTGTGTTTTTTTTTTTTAAGTTTTATTAGGACATTACATATTATTTTATACTGGACTACCCTTTCACACCACGGCGTTTATACTGAAACATATAGGCACAAAGTAGTCATTCGGGAAGAAATTTTTTTTTTATTAGACTATCATTCATAAACGTGTTGTTCTAAGGGTGTGCACTACTTTCGTTGCAAGAAAGAGATGTGTTCCCGGAGCTAGAGGATGCACCTGAAGTGGAAAACAACCTTGTTTGATTACCATTCATAATGGTATGTGCACAACGATATCGCTCAGGCACTGTGGCAACTGTGACGGCGCCGTGCATTACCGTCTTTAGGGTTCACACAGGGTGGAGGAATTCACAACACTGATCGCAGGGTTAACCTTTTATGCATTTCTTTGAATTAATAAAACACTAATCAGGCTTTGATGATACGGGGCTCACATGTCCTGCCGTGCATCTCTTGGGGGGCTTGCGGTGCTCGCAGGTGTTCCGCAGCAGGCCCGGCTCCTAGGCGATGTCCTTCTTCCGTCTCTCACTGGATCTCTTGCGTCGTCTCGCCTCTCGCGGGGGTCCCCTCTCCAGCAGCCTCGCGTCCTGGGAGTCCTTCTCCAAACTCCGCACTTCCTCGGCGTCCCGCGTCGGTGTTCTCCCCCCGTACGGCGAGCTGCTTTTTCCCGGGCTTCCCTCGACGCGGCCCCGCCAACTGTCTCTCCCTCAGCAGTTCATCCTCCCCCTCTCCCCAATTCCACGAAGTCGACGTCACCAGCATGCCGAAACCCCCGGTCTGCCAATGGGTCCGTCCCGTCTGCCAGAGTGTCTGGACCTGCACCTGCAAGCCGTTACGGGACCGAGGAGAAGCTGGACATCCAACACCGAACTCAGGCGGCGCCCCGGCGGTGGCAGTGCGACTTGTCGCTCGGCGGGGCGGAGGGGGGAGGCAAGCAGGAATGCCATGGTCGAAGCCTCCAGAATAGAGCCAGGACGAGGCACAGAACATCACACAACATACGATGAGGCTGTGATTTCCTTACAATGCAAGGGCCCAGCTGAAGGAGCTGGAAAACGGGACAATCACCGTAGTCGCTGTTACATCAATATGCTTTTCCCCATTCAAATATAGCCTTTAATGTGGTGAATGTTTACGCTCCAATATAATGCACAGGTAGTGGTAAACAACCCTCCAGCAAAGAATATTCAAGCTGCGTCGGTCATAAGCTGTATGATACCAGCTCGCAACCTTGAAATGTTTCTAATATTGTTCACTATATTGCAGCACAACGAAGTATGGAAATACTTTCAAGGGACTGCTTGAAACGTCATTACGACGCTGAGAAATGTTTGTCCTCTTGCACTTATTGCAAGGCTATCATGGGCATAATGTGTGGTGTAACTTAATATCAGTTCGATAATATTCAGCAGTGTTAATACAATGGTCTCCTATTTCATTCGCCTACAGCCAAATTTACAGAGTGATACTGCAGCTATAGACATATATAAAGGCCGCTCTAAAGGCGTTTGATAAATTATCCTTTGGAAGAGGCAGCACCCAAAGTCATGGATGTTACTAATAGCAGAAAATTAAACATGGTCTTCTAGCATCAGACATGTTGCAGACGTTGAAACTCTATTAAATCTAAAGCATTAGATGTAAGCGCCATAGCGATGCAGGGAAGACAAACCATCTCTAAACTGTATATTATGAGCTAAAAAAATCCGACATAGAGATATGAATGCTGTAGCTCAACGCAGATGTTTGTTGTTGAGCGCGGTTAGACGCATGATTCCAGACTTGTACGTAACGCGTTACAAGTAATGGATTACTTGCAACCGATTACATTTTACTGTAATTTTGTAACGATTCAATTAATTTCTTTAACGAGTAAAGATATTAGTAATTCAATCAATTTCTTCCTGTAATCGATTACAAAATGACCCATTACTAATTTTCTCAATATATTTTGTTTTGCGAGAGTGGTTAGAATTGATGGTGTCACTCAGTTCTGGGCAAACCGGTCGACAGGTTAAGACAAATCTGCGAGCTGGAGAAGAGGAAGCAAACGCAAGTTTGATAGATGGAGTAGATGGAGTCGCCGACGCTCGCGAGCTCCAAAGTACCTGAGAGCAACCGAGAACCGCCGTTCGCGCGGAGCCGTTCCCCGCTTCGCGTAACCTGAGAGCCCCGTACACGAGGCGTCTTTCTTTTATTTCGTTTTATCTTTAATAAAGGAGAGCTCAGTCTTCAGTCTGACTCCGGCACGAAAAGTTGTCTGTGTGTTCTGTGCGCCAAAAGTACCTAAAACGAAACAGAGAGGGGATACCTCCTCTCCAATCCAAGCTCGCGTTTGCTTTCTCCTCTCTAGCTCGTAAACTTTTCTTAACATGCCATTGATTTTTGTGTCTGTTTATAGAAGATTTGCCATTTAGAAGACTTCTATACTCCGCTTCACCTTACGTCCGGACGCAGCGGAAGCTACAAGCTCTCCTAGCCAATCCCGCTCTGTCGAGTTAGCCCGTATACGCTTTCCGCGCGTCGCTGTGACCCCTATCCAAGGTTACGTGACACCCACATGCCCTTTGATTGGCTCTGAGTGCTCGCAGGATTCGTTGTGCGCGGTCGAAAGGTGAAACGGAGTATAGGTGATGTTGGCCTGCTGTTTTTTTTTGTGTTGATTTTTTTTTTCTTTCTTATCTTGTTCATTTCAACGTGTCTTCGGAGGAAATTGACGTATCCAATTAATAATATATTTTTTGCACACGGCGGAGGTGAAGTGCTCTTCTCGTTGTTATAAAAATGAAAAACAAATTCTCCTGATTTCGGCAGTTCGTTAATAAATTGGAAGCGATAGGATCGTGGAGGAACGAGGCCATCGATTCTCTGTGGCCTCAGCTTGCACCTATGTCCACACTTAAAGACGTGAAAGATAAAATCAACCGGACGCTCGAATGTTTGCTTTGTCGGCCACTGCTCAAGATTCTTCCATGTTCAACTCAGGCCACCATCTCCAACTTGCGGAGGCACATAAAGGTAACGTGCTTTTTTGTTATGTTGATCATTTTACTGTGCAATTTTAAAATGTTTAATTATAACACCTTTACTTTCTGGGATGCTTAGCAAATTTGCTCAGCAGCTTTAGGTGACAACCTTTAGTTTTCTACTGGCCACTCTATTTTCGAGGTATACTTCCAGCAGCGCTGTTGTTCGTATACCTTCTCGTTCCTCTCCGTGTTTTTGGATTGTTTTTAGTTTTTAACCAGGAAACAGTTTGTATTCAAATTCATGAGCATATTCCTACGAGTTTTGGACTGGTTTAGGGGGTATCACTTTCGAACATTTGTTATCCTTAGCTCTTATTTACGTTTGATTGGATTTGTCAAAATTATGTCCTCGTCCCTAATATTAGTTCCAGAATAATATTCCTCCATCAAGTGTGCCAATTGAAATTAGGAGCTCTGTTCAAGACACCAACATTCCTTGGAGGATGACCGACGCAAACTTCGAGATACAACTGCTGCTGAAACTGAACAAGGTAGAGAGGACAAAAAAAAAGAGAAATGAATAAATGCGGAACACCTATTTAAATGTGTAATGTGCTACAGTAATAAAAATAAGTTGTATGAAAAGTAATGTGGGAAGTAATCAATTACTCTAAAGTAATTTTTATTACTTTTTTGAGGCTGTAATTGAAATTGTAATCGGTTACTTTTTACAGTGAAAGTAATTATAATTGTAATCGGTTACTTTTTTCAGTAACGTGTACAAGTCTGGATGCGTCTGAGGCCAAATTAACGAGGAGCTTGTTAGGCTACGACAACTTAGCAAAGAAGCTCGTAAATTACGGACATCATAAGTGAGGAATCGGTATTCATGAACGCGTTCTTCAGTGCGAGGAGGAATCGACGTTCTCGAAAAGGGAAACCTAGAACTCCTAGCGTCCCGCAAGCTCCCGATACCCGCTAGAGTGGAATGTTGCTATGGCGACAATGCCTTTGGCAACAAGAACAAACAATCGGAGAGCTCGCGGCATGGTTTGGAGCATGTGGATTTATTTTAAGAAATGCAGGCGGCCCTTCCGCCAACGCTTGTGTGGGGTTCGTGTCCGTGCAGTAAAATGTCGACGCTGCCACGATTGAGATGGGCCCAAATGCAGAGGCCGGAATAACCGCTTTTATTGACTGTCACAAACTCGATCGCTCCGAAGTCCACACAGCTATCATCATTCCTATAAGGAGACCGCCCGCGCTGTTCCTTTGCAAAGCAGAGCACATGTAAGCAAATCGCAGGTCGTTTTTTGCGGCCGCACAGATGCAGACGCGAGCCGATGTCCAAGAAGATAGGCTTGAACTACGAGAGTGCAGAAAGAGCTACGTAGTTACCCGTTCACACTGAGAGTGGGCACGCACCCATTTGATCGAAGCACTCGAGCCTCGCTGTTTGTGAACCACATTTTTGTAAGCGCGTTGGAACCGATATTTTTCGATTGCAACTTGATGCTGACGTGACACTTGGCAGATGAAGGTTGCGCCTGCGTTGCGTAGCTCTTACCAACTCCTCTAGTTCAACAATGTTGACACACCGTTGTATCTGTATAAAAAACACATCCTTAGAATTTAGTGTACGTACCATATACGAGGGGCGTTCATAAAGTTCGTATTATCGGCACTCCAAATTGAAAAAAAAAAAAACGGAACAAAACATGCATCAACATGAGCGCGCGTCCCTCTAGTTTCCGCATAGTATAAACATCGCAGGCTATAGTAGCTCGGAACGCCGATAAAGAGTCGAAACAAAATGCCACCGCCCGTCGGTGCCAAGCACATTGAGGGATCAGTTTTTTTTCATTTGAATGAAAGAAATGCCGAGGATATTCATTCCAATCTGGGAGCGTTGTTCGGTGACAACACCCCAGTTTATGACAGTTTGGTTAAAAGGCGCAGACGCTTCAAGTGTGGCCAATAAGAGAAAAGAATTTCAAGGACGGCGACCAAGTGATTGCTGAAGTGGAGCGATTCCTGAACCCTCAAAACCAGGAGCTCTATAACAATGGCCTCCGGCATGCGGTGCGTCGCCAGAAAAAGTGGGTACCTTTTGGAGGCGAATATGTAGAGAAAGTCTCAACTCCCACTCGAGTTTGATTGCTGAATCTCTATTCCTTCGTGACAATAATACGAACATACGGTGCTTATTTTAGCCCAATATCGCACCACAAAGTAGATTGAATTGATGAGCATGTCTATTTTTTACTATAGCTGTCGCACCACTGCCTTCGAAAACAAAGCGATGACAAGGGGAAGAGGCTGACCTCTTAACTGAACATTGAGGTCAGCGATCAAACTATTAATACCGGAAGGGTCCACAAGCGTATTGCGTGCATATCCCATTCAGCTCGCCAGGCGGTTGAGGGTAGACGGACTTTCCCAGGGACCGTCGGAGCAACGCTGCGTTGGAGTGCCTTGCTAGACCTAGTGTGCCGGGATAGTCCTTCTCGATCGTTTGGTAGATGGAATCGTCGCCGCTGTCGCTTTTTCCGGATGTCTGTGGATTCAGCGTTGATATCCGGCGTGGTCGGTTTTGAACACATCTTTCTGTTATTCTTCTGCTTCAAGTGGGTTCGCGCATAAAGAGCACGTAGAAACATTCATGTTTCTTGGTTGTCTTGAGGAGTAACTGAGGACCACTGTCAGCCATGCTGATTTGATCGCAAAAAAAAAGGTGTGTAAGACCCCTCTGAAGCTGTCGTAGGGTTCTGGCATAAATTACAATAAATGTACATATATTTTGCTTCCTAAATACGGATTTGTGCGTACGTTTTGCCATAGGCACATTTTTGTCGTAAGATCGTTTCGTGAATCCGGCTTTTGTATTCTTAGAGCGCTATTTTCAGCGTAGAGATTATTGCAAAGAACGTGAAAGATTTGGAAACCAAAACTTACCAGGATGTTGGGTGCTCACATGCGTGACGACAACAGGAGAGTAGACGATGAAGCCGCTTTGTACACACCCGCAATTAAAATTGAATAACTTCGTTCCTAGTTGAGTGCGGCCACTCTAATGTGTTGAACAACGAACGCGCTGATAAGCAGTCGTCCGTACGACAGCCATTGTGTGCCCAATTATGGTCTACAATCCTCGCCTGTTTTGCCTTTTAGAAATTGACAACTTCTCCGAGTAACAGAAATGACAAGTCCCTTTCATTACTCAACGTAAATTCAAGTAAGATAATGATACCTTAACGCAAATTCTAGCAAAACATACCCACCAGCCATGACTAATTTGTCATTTTCTCGCATAGCTCATTTCACTCCAAAAGGGAATGAAAGCACAAAATAACGTCTCCGAAATTGCCCTGCTTTCAACAGTGAGTCAATAACAATCAAGAAAGTCAAAAATAGGCAGCGAACTTTACTGTCAGAGTCGCATAATGTATGAAATGCAAAATTAGAGAAACGATCGTTATACATTGTTTAGAGGACTATATAGAGACTTGTAGAGAATTTATGTCATATGAAGTTTATGTGCGGTGACCTCGGGGCACCTGACGTTAATATTCCAGCTAAACTTAATGGGGCAACTAAATTGGTTTATATTTCACGCCGTCAATTCAGGTGACATCAATTTTCCCGACAAATGTAGCGGGAAAACTGAATTGGTGTATGGGTCATGTGACGTCAAATCATTACATTGAGTTTTGTACCCTATTTAGAGGAAAACTAAATTTTATAAGTTACGTGACATCAATGTTCTCCACAAGTTTAGAGTAGAATCAGAATTGGTGTGTAAGTCACGTGGCGTCAATTTTAAATTCAGAGGGCAAAATGAAGTTGTCTGTAGGTTCCCTGACGTCAGGTGACGTAATATAAATATTTCTGCTAAATTTAGTGGAAAAAACTACATTCGTGTACAGGTCCTGTGAAATCAGTGTTCCGCTATATTTAGCGGGAAATGCATAAATAGACGGACGACAAACTTTTAGGATGAAGGGCAGCGTTAAAAAGCATTTTATGGTTTATGAATGCTTTGAGAAGCACCGTTAATTTTTCTAAAAAGTTCCAACCACGCGATCGCAGGATTTCAGACTTCGCCGTTCTCTCAATGAACTTGACTTTTCACACCTAGGCTTTTAGTTTTAGACTTGGCAGCAGCAACGGCACGGAGCTAGCACGCTTACAACCCGTCATTTTGCAGACCGTGCTCTCAACCCATCCAAGAACGCATCATCATCCCTGTGTCCCGGCGGCCTGCCAGACTGCAAATGTGTTGTGCTGCCATCTACCCAGCGTTGGTCTTCCGCGGGACAACTTGCCATTGGTCAAGAGCTAGAGGACGTCAGCCCCTCTTCGCTACAAAAGACGCACGCATCTCGTCTTCCTGTCACTTGGCAGCAGCAACGGCACGGAGCGAGCACGCTTACAACCCGTCATTTTGCAGGTTTGTTCCGCTTTCCTGCGTTAAATACCTCAAGCGTTGTCACCGTTGCTGCTGCCACAGATGTTAAAAATTACGCCTGTCTGCTTTGTTTGTATGTTTGTTTTTTGAGTGATCCCTATGACGAAGGAAATCTCCAAAATACTAAATGAACTTAAAGATGAACTTCGCCAGGAATGGAAAGCTTTTAGGGAGACACTGGAACGATATATTAGAAGTGATATACGTGACTTGCGGAATGATGTTAAAGAGGCAAAGGATAGTATGGATTTTATGAGCCGCGAGTTTGAGGACACGAAGAAAAAGTTTGATACAGTACTTAAAGAAAACGCTCAGTTAAAGAAAGAGAACAGAAATCTCTCGCAAAAGTGCGATGAACTGGAAACGTGCTTGAGGAACTGCCAGGATCGGCTTACGGACGCTGAGCAGTATTCGAGGAACACCAATCTCGAAATTAAAGGCGTCCTCAAGCGTGATGCCAAAGTACTTCCAGATGTGGTTCGAAAACTGCGAGAATCAATTGGCGAACCAATTACTCGAGCGGATATTGCCATCTGTCATCGTGTACCGACGCGGGACACTGAGATAACAAACATAATCCTACAGCTTGTAAACCGCAGCAAGCGCGACGCAATACTTCAGAAAGCAAAAAAGTAGCGCCTAACAAACTCGGATGTAGGCCTCGACACAAATACGCCGATATTTGTGAACGAGCATCTTTGCCCGTCATTAAAACGTATTCTTGGCAAAGCGATTGCCAAGAAGCGGCAGTCGAACTGGAAGCATGTCTGGGTGAGCAATGGAAAAATATTTGCTCGTCAAGCCGATGGTTCCCCACTTGTTCCAATCAAAAATGAAGCTGACATCGAGAAGATTAGTTAGCTTATTTTCTCGGTTTCTTTGTGTGTGTTTTTTTTTTTTTATTTTTCATTTGCAATTGAATACAGGGAGTTAGTTTTGTCTGTAGACCTTGGTCATTGCTTGTCATCGAAAGATAACACCCTAATCTATCCACTAAATGCCCGTTCCGTAACAAATAAACATGACAGTATCATATCACATTTAGATCAGTGCTGTGTTTCTTTTGACATAATAATGTTTACGGAAACCTGGTATCAGCATGAAGCTGACATGCTCATTTTACCCGGTTATAATCACTCCTATTTGAACCGAACAGATAAACGTGGTGGTGGTGTTTGTATTCACGTAAAATGTTCTACTAAATGTGAGTTGCTACATGCGTTTTCTCAAATAGCAAGCGATTATGAGATACTAAATCTAAAATGTGGTAACACTATTTTTACTGTTCTGTACCGCCCCCCTTCGGCAGATTTCGGAAACTTCATTTCTTTTCTTGAGCGCTTCTTAGACTATATATGTCTCGTTAAATAACTATCGCCTTGTTCTAGGCGGCGATTTTAATGTTAACATATTAGATGACTCCTCTATTCAAATTCTCTCAGTAGTACACTCACCTCTAACGGCTTTATAAATGTAATTACGTCTGCTACTAGAATCACCCAAACCACATCAAACGCAATTGATCTTTTTATTACGAACGTTACAACCAAAGTTAAGGCGTCTGGTACTATAAGCGGTAGTATCAGTGACCACATTCCCATTTGCTTGTCGATACAAAATTATGAAACACCTAAAAAAGTAAAAACTACTGCCACCTTCCGCAAAATGTTCGACGACTGCCTCCTGGCATTTAGGAATGCAGTTCTTAACTGTGACTGGAGCTCTGTTTATTCTAGCTTAAACGTCGATGTCTCTTATAATACTTTCTTGGACGTCTTTAAAGAACTGTATCATTTGCATTTTCCGCTAAAAACCGTAACCGTAAATAAAAAGATAAGGAAACATTGGGTGACCGCCGTACAGATTAAAAGGATGCATAAAAAAGACCGCCTATACGCAGCTTTCCTAAAAATGAGGGACCCAAACAAACTCTCAAGTTTTAAGAAATTTAGGAATTATCTAACTTCTGAACTTAGAAAAGCAAAATCTTCATACTATAAGCAAATGTTCCATAATGTCACTAGAGAGCGCCCCGATGTAGTTTGGAAAATAATAAATGAAGTCATAAATCGTACAAAAGTGTCCCCCTCTATCGGTGAATTAAAAATAGACGGTCAAGTTATGTCCGATGAAAGTCTGGCGGAATGCTTTAACACTCACTTTTCGGTTGAACCACCCACTGCTTATAATCCTAGTGCCCTTTCATTTGTAAGGCATAATAACGATACCTTTTTCCTTAATCCAACTGACGAAATTGAGATATGTAATATATTCTCAGGACTAAAAAACAGCAAAAGTAGTGACGTTGATCAATTACAAATAAAGCCGGCTAAATATGTAATAGATGTAATCGCCCCATGCTTAGCACACATATATAATTTGGCATTATCATCTGGCCAATTTCCAGCGAAAATTAAGTTGGCTAAAGTTTCTGCTATATATAAAGGAGGCGATAATAACGTCCCGAATAACTACAGGCCTATATCAGTATTACCTATCTTCTCTAAGGCACTTGAAAAAATTATACTCACACGCCTAAATTCGTTTTTCACAAAACATTCTATACTAACGGAATCTCAATTTGGTTTTCGACAAGGTAAATCCACTGAAGCCGCTTTATTACTTCAAAAAGAAATTATATTGAAAAATATTGAAAAAAGGCTTCTTACGTTAGGTGTATTTATAGACTTCAGTAAAGCGTTCGATGTTCTCAATCACCACATTCTTCTTGCAAAACTTGGCAATTATGGTGTCCGCGGAGTACCCCTTGCTTTACTTACATCATATCTACAATGTAGGAAACAGTGCGTAGTAATTGACGGTCATTACTCTTCCTTTCATAATGTTATTGCTGGTGTACCACAAGGAAGCATACTTGGGCCTCTTCTATTTAATGTATACATAAATGATAGTGTTAACATCGATCACCAAGTTCAGTTTGTCATTTATGCTGATGATACGAGCCTCTTTATTTCTGCTAGTGATGCTGATGTTCTGATATGTAAAGCGAACAATATCTTACGTAAATTTGACATGTGGTCCAAAGTTAATGGCCTTAAAGTAAACACCCAAAAATCCAAAGCCATTTTATTTAGATCTCTTAATAAACCAGTTCTGGTTAAAAATGAAATCAAACTTGGTGATTCCCAAATTGAGTTTGTTAGCCAACATAAAATTTTAGGAGTACCTTTTTTCGAGTATATGATGTGGGATTGCCATGTTAACTATCTAATTACTAAACGTTCCAGAATTGTTGGCATTATTGCCCGCTGTCATAATGTTTTGCCAATCAGTATTAAGTTAAAACTTCACTACGCACTATTTGAGTCCAATTTAAATTACTGTCATCTTGTATGGGCTACGACAATTAAGACAAACCTTCAAAATCTACTATTATTGCAAAAAACGTTTTTGCGTTATATCGCGGGTGTCTCATATTCAGAACATACAGAACCATTATTTTCTAGATATCAAATACATCCCGTAGAACTCGTATATAATTATCGTTTGCTATGTACCCTTCGTTTCTCATCGCCAACATTCATAAATGTTTTTTATTTTATTTCTGAACTTGAGAAACGTGAAAGTAATATAAACACACGCCGCGTAGACAATTGGCTTCCTCCTCGGTGCCGCACAAATTACAACCTCCAGTCATTGCATTACAAAGTACCGTACGTCTTAAATAAATGTTTCACGAACAACATAAACATCTACACAATTGGCAAAAAAGACTTGCGTACGTACTGTTTCAACTATTCATAACTAATATTGTTATTCTGCTACTTCAATGTTATGTGACCTTGTTTTATTTTTGTTTTTATCCTGGTAAAGTGTTTTATATGTTTGTTGTCCGAGCTGCTGCCATGCATAAGGGGAACCCAGACCCCGTCAAGCTGCTTTTGGCAGCTTTTTGTCTGGGGACCCCTCCAGTACTTCTAGAAAAATAAAGTTTATTGTATTGTTGTATTGTAATGATGATGGTCGCGCGTGGATGGCGAGTAAAAAATCTGCTATAATTATGAGTATAAACGCACTAAGTTGCAAGAAAATAAATAAAAATAAAACAAAACATAAATCGATATCTTATTAAAGTTTCTTAAAGGTCAGCTCCGGTGGAAAACTAAACAAAAATAAATGACTGGTATTGCTTTAGGGGCGCAAAATATGATCGCAGTTGAAATATTACGTCAAAGTTAAGCCGCATACTCCACTGAAACCGATTTTATAGATGCGTCCAGATGCCCTTTAGCAGGTGACAAGTAATACAAATTACTTGTCACATGAAGTAATTACAAATCATTCTGACGAGAGGAAAGAATGCACGAGAGCAAACGGTAAGGCTCCTAGAGAAAACCGAAAGTAGAGGGCAGAAAAGATATTCCACGAAATCGACTACGTCATAGGACAAGCGGCAACCCTGCTGGGGTCCGACCATCCGTTATTACGCTTCAAAATCCTGAGCGATCATGCACTCGCGCAACTGAAAAAAAGAAGAAAAACCGTTACAGGGATGCACTCGCGCAACTAAAAAAAAGAAAAAAAAAACGTTACAGAAAAAAGGAACAGGAATGGTTATCATCCATGCAGAGAGTCCGGATATGCTGGGAGAAGAAACGGCACAGAGTGCCATAAACGAACTGGAAGAACAACTGAAGAGGAGGATTCAGACGTCACCGCAATATCAGTATGTGGTATGGGCAGTTCCAGTCGAAAGTAGTGCAGGCCCAACACAAAAAATAGTGTACAATGGAATACGCTGGCGAAAGAAATGACACAAGGTTGGGCCTAGGAGTGGAATTTGTGCACGTCAACTGACATGCTGATGAGGACCAGAGAGACACTCACAACGGTGAGGAAGCAGGAGAGAATGAACGCA
Source organism: Ixodes persulcatus (assembly GCA_013358835.2). Lineage (NCBI taxonomy): Eukaryota > Metazoa > Arthropoda > Arachnida > Ixodida > Ixodidae > Ixodes > Ixodes persulcatus. The sequence goes on from JABSTQ010010220.1 coordinate 146,208, forward strand.
GCCTAGGTGTCACGATTCAGGCTTTTTTTTAGATTCAACGCCGGACAATAAGGGTATGAAATCTCAAAAAAGGGCCCAGAGAAAAATCAATACTAAGCAAGGATGGCGCCACATGCTGCAGAAGATCGACGAACAGCTTCAACAAATACACCAGCAATAGGGGAGACAATACTGAAGGGAAATAATTGAAAAGGAAAGTTCCTGGCAGTGAGAGAGTGGAAAAACCACCAGCGTTGCACAGGCAAAACCCAAGACAAACCATATGGGAAAAAAGAAAAGAAAAAGACAGGGAGAGGATGTCCCCCATAATACAAGATGATAAAAAGTTCACGAGTGACGAGGCACCGGATGCAGACAGTTAGATGACGAGGGCGCGGGTTGAAAATCCACAACCTAATTGAGACAGCAGGGGTAAGGGTATAACCAAAAAAGGCAGGAAAGAGAACACGCAGGGGACAGAAGAGAAGGCGACAAGCTCTGGCTTTCTTGAACATGCAAGGAGGGAGAAAGGCTACGAAATGCGAGGAACCATACACGTTAATGGAAGAGGAGAGTCTTGTGGAAACCTAGCATAGAAATTAGGAAGTACCACCGGCACACGAGAAATTCACTTGGCAGGGCCAGAACAGAATAGGTGGGCAGCGAAAAGGGGGAGGTGTGGGCTTTCTGGGGCGACTAGAGGCCAATGTGAAAGGCAAAAGGGAAAGCTGTGTGGAGCCCCGGTGGATGACAGGGTAGATAGGGAAGAAGAAGGTGGCAGTCGGAATAGTTTTTCTGTGGACTGGAAACAAGTCTGAAGACACGAACAAGGCACACCTGACCTGCCTACAGAAAGACGTAGAAGAACTGAACCTAAACACCATCCTTTCTCTGGCCATTGACCAATCGCCACTGGTCATCAGACATCGGCCAAGCATTGGCCAATGAATAGCCACTCTTTGGCCATTGGCCAAAAGACCATCGCCAGCCATTGGAGACTGCTTGGGCAAAACCCATGCTGCTTAAATGACCACTTTAACGCGCATATAGAATAACTGGATGGGAGGACAGACAAGACCGTCCGGAAAATCCTAGTTTTTTGGGGAAAACTGGGATTGGTGATGGTGAACGGAACAGTGAAATATGAAGGGAAGATTGCATATACTACTTGCTCGTGTCCTCAGCACTATATGAAAGCCTAACAAACCTGACGATAGATGAGAGTGGCGCAGCGAGTCTCTGTAGTGATCCCCGCCGACCTAGATTGGAGTTTAGGGCAAAATAATAACACAGTCGCAGATGCTAAGGACACCTAAGTGACTGACCAGTAGGTAAATTGAGATAGTGGTAGAGGAGCTGGAAAAGGAGACCAAGAATGAACCTATCCGACAGTACACAGATGTGAATTGGATGCGCAGGCAGATTTCAAAGGTCACGGGAATAAGGAGTGGACACCGGAAACAGACAAGAAGGAGAAAGAGGTGGTGAGACACAGAGGTGGGAGAGGCAAAAATACCGAAGGAGAGCGGTATGCAAGAGACACTTTGAAGCTGTTAAAATGAGTACGGGGAAGGGAGATTTTCTCAAAACATTGGAGAAAAACCAGGAAGAAAAGATTGAGTCCTTGACTGTGGTGTAGAGAAATATGAAGAAGGTGGACCGAAAACTGCATGAGGAATTGCAAAGCAGTGGCAGAGGTGCACCAAGAACGTTCTGGCAACATGTCAGGGAAAAGAAGAGATGAGCAGAACCTAACCTGACAAAAATGAGGGATGACCCGAACGGAGTAGTCCTGACTGGACAGGTATGTATCAGACGGATTTCTCTACAGATGGCGGAGAGCTTCGAAGAACCGGATGTAGTAAAATAGAGTGACCCGCTGAGGGACAGCACGGGATGTACCCAACGGCATCGAGATATATTTCAAGGCGAATCGAAAAGAGCCATGCAACGCATGGAAGGCCACACGACAATGAGTCTAGATGAAATTTCAGCAGGACTTCTGAAGAAAATGGGAAGAAAGTCCAGAAAACGTCCCTTAGAGAAGCTTTCCTGTGAGATGGAAACGGGGGAGATACCGGAGGACTGGAGGAGATCTCGAGACAGAATGCTCTATAAGGGTAAAAGAGACACGCTCATCCTGAAACACCACCGTCCCATTATATTGACCTCGGTGGGCTACCGGATTTGCATGCATGAACTAAAGGAACGCCTTAAGAGCTGGGCGGGCCACGAGAGGATACAGGGGGAGCTCCAAAATGGATTCCGCAGGGGAAGGAGGCTGAATGACAACTTGTTTGTGATCACACAAGCCATGTAGATAGTCTGCAATGAGTAGAGGCCTCTATACTTCGCAGTCTTGAACACTTACAATGCGTATGACTCTTTGAATCATGGGCTGCTCTGCACAGTATTGGAGCAGTTGGGAATGCCTTTGGTATGGAGGGACCTAATCCAAGAGATATACAGAGACAACAGTTTTCTTGTACAGTGGGGGGAATAATTTACCGGACCCTTAAGGGCCACAAGGGGGCTAAGACAGGGTTGCCCGCTTTCACCACATCTGTTCATGTTGTACATTGCAAGGCAGCAATCAGCACTGGAGGACAGTCGCTTGGGGTTCAACATGGGCTGTGGTGAAGAGGGGAGGCAAGTAGATGAGAGGATCCCTGGCTTGGTCTTTGCGGATGACGTGGTGCTTATGGAAAGGTCCCTGGAGGAGCTTCGGAAATTGCTGGACACCTGCGGAGAAGAGGAAACCACTCTCGGGCTAATGTTCAACCCAAACAAGTCTGGAGACCTTGGGACAAAGATGGAGCAACGGGACACCCAGAGAACAGAAGATGCCCCGACACAGCTGTCGCAGGGAGTGAACATCCAGGGTCAAGAGATCGAGTGGAAGACTGAATATAAATGCCTCTTAGTGGCACTGCGAGAAATTTGCCGACAACTAGAGGGGCAGTTGGCTGCTGTGCAAGAGAGGAAGTGGAGTGTTGAGGACACGCTTCCTGAGGTCGAAGTATGAGCAGGGGATGGTAGGTAAGTTTTAGCCATGCGGCCAGCAGGGGGTGACAGCCGACCATGTCAGAATGGAGTGCCGAGGGCTGAGGCCGCCAAAGCTACCATATCTGGTGTACTATGTGGTTGCACTGCGGCTGAGGAGGTTGGGACCAACAACGTCGACAGGGCAAGAGCGGACAACGAAGACAATGTGCGTCGATAAAGATGGGGGTGAAAACCTTCTTGGCAAGCGGCGGCCCGCAGGACAGTGCTGCGTCATCGGGGTGGTTGAGATCACTAAGCGAAGATAAGAGGACTGGTGAGGGGAAACTGTGACTAGGGCGGGGGGGGGGGGATAGGCATGGCAATGAAACTTCAGTTTTTAATGTTTTTTGTTTTTGCTGGATACGCTTTTTTAATCTCTGATCGCCAGATACAAAGGATGAAGCCACTATATCCATATCCATAGCATCACCGTTATGCTTACAGCTGATATCAGAGCTGCAATCCCTCTTTTGCAGATAGTTCCGTTTTTACCGTTAACGCCTAAAACCAAAGTTTGAGTCGTGATATTTTAAGAGCTACAGGCGACATAGAAAAAAAATGTTTGCCTTGTAATTCATGGTCACTGACCGAGGTGAGTGCAGTCGTAATCTCATACTCGAAAATATTGACCAGAGTGCCCTTTAATGGTACCCAACTACCGTCTAGTCACAGCGGCAAATTCGTTACACACTCCTGAACCCATAAAGGCAGGAAACTTGCTGAAGCTGACATGGCGCCACCAGGTGTAAAGCCGGGGAGGACGGTTGGTTTGGAGGGACACACCCCCAACGATGACCGAAACACAAAAGACGCTATTGGACGGAAAGGACAGAAGATTTGGCGCAAACTATTCTCTTGGTCACCCTTGGGAGCATTGCCACACCGACCACGACCTCTCATTCCGGCGTCACCGATGACGCTAGCGGGGACTACGGATGGGGATCGGCCAGCGCCAGGCCTTTGTGGCAAACGCCAGGTCAGGCCAACATACGCCTCCACAAGTTCGAGTACGCCGGTAAGTACAGCACTGTTACAATGTAAAACAAAGACGTGACCACAAAGGCTCTGCGTGTCTTCATACTGAGGAATTGAGTTGCTCTGAAAGAACAAATACGGACTTGGACAACGTGTACAATGAGAGCGAGTGAGAGCTCATATATTTCAAGAGCACTTGCCGTGATAACAAACAAAATAGTGGATACATCTTCGAATGCGCTGTTGTGAATTTGTGCATGTATATTCAATGTCCTGATCACAGCCGCCCTGGAACATTTTTCAAATAATCTTTCCGGAAATGTACGTGGATGTCTGGCGGGCATCGGCTTTGGGATGTGGGATTTCCGCATAATTTTGGGATCTCCGTAGGAAGTTTGGTGTTGTCTGGGTAGCGCCATAACGTGCTACGCAGATATATACTTTTCAGGTTATTTTATAATACCAGATAAATTAAAGTATACAGGAACACAAAAGAGAAAAAAAATTAACCTTGTTTACCTATTTATGTTGATGTATAAGGTAGATGAGATTGTCACGTTACTGGCTCATATATTTCAAGAGCACAAAATATTTAAAAATTGGTAATGGGGTGATTCCAGAAAAGATCAACCAAAGGGTGGCTGGTCGACATTTTTAAAACAAGGGATGTTTTTATATGTCTTTTTCTAGTGTCTGGCATAAATATATCCAAGCTCAGTTTTGACCAGAAAAAAAAAATTGGGGACAGGAAAAATCGTAAGGCATAAAGACTTGGACAGTTGCATTAACTCGCACTGATGGAGGGGGCACGTTTGGAAGTGGATAACTAAAACAATAAAATCAGGCGAATTCTAATACTTTTTAGAAACAAACTATGGGTACAGCTTGGTCGTGATAATTATTATTAATATTTATTTAAATTATATTTTTCCCCAAAATTGCCAAACATGCCTGCTCGAAGGACAAATGGCAAACTTTGGAGGCATCTATCTCATGAAATAATTTAATCACCATTATATACTTTTCAGGTAGTATTCTACTTATATATAGCCAATATTTAAGATAGTTATTAGGTATCTGAGTAATACGATAGCCGTTATATATTCAGGCAAACATGGGGAAACATCAAACAAGGAAACATTCCGATGCGAATAAAAAAAATACCCACCTTCGATTTTTTTTTAAATGTGAGTACCCTGTGATACTCTATTTCGGCATTCATTTCCATAAAAACATATTGCATTATTTTATTGAGGAAGAAGACATAACTCCCCAACGTAGGGTCCTTTTTCAAAGCCTACAATTAGCAGCGCCCCGCATGAGCAGTGACTCTGAGTTCTAGTTTCAGGAAACTAACACCCATATTTCATATATTTTTATTCAGATGAGGTCACTGACAACTAGAGCAGTAGGTCACACAGTAAAACTAACGAGAAACTATATACATCATTTCGTATACAGCATACAACGACGTATCATATTAGAGACTAGTGATTCGAGAAACGACGATGCAGTGTGAAGTTTTACTTTCGGTTTATTTTAAATACGGAAGAAAAAAAAATAACTTCACTTCGGCACACAAAAAATAAAGATATAATACGAAAATTGTTTAGGTTAGTTATGTATTTTCTGGAACAAACCATTTCAGGTGAGGGGTGCCACTGCGCCGGACTGTAAGAGCTTCGTTACTCTCGGTGTACGAGTGGATTGTGGCAAGTCGAGGTATTTTATCCTGCTCGAGGATAACGTTTCGTGATTTTCATAAGGTGGTCAGATAAAAATTATAAGCTATCGCCAAATAAAACAGTAGGTTAAATACCCCGGGAAGAAAACTGCGATAAATAAGATGTCCCTGCATTCAAAATGAGCAGTCCTTGGAGAATCAAATTCGGCACTTTACGCTAAGGCTTTCCATGATGCACACATTGAATAATGTTTCTTCTAATCAGATCCGACTGTCCGTGCTACAGATATGTCGCAGGTCCTTTTTGTTGATGACTTGCACAGCCGCCCCGCGTGCCAACACTGAATGCCAGGAAAGGCGCGCACCGTCAGCTACTCTTCTTTTTTTGTTGATGATACCCAACAGCCTCAGTTTCGTCCAGATAGACCAGATGCACCCAGTGTCTCGGATGGAACACTCACCATTGTCCTGGCCGCCTGAATTGCGTTTATTGAGCGTTCTCTCAGGTTGTTCAGCGTGGCCTGGTGCTTGACGAGTGCGCCAACTCCGTCGCATGCATTTTCCCATGTCCAGATACAAAAAATAACCACTAGGCTTGCGGGCAATCGTTCTGTGCAATCTGGTGAAGCTAATAGCGATTCTTAAAATGACTGGTGGTCCTGTCACTTACGTACGTCACGTGCAGGTATACCGCTACGTTGTCTTCAACCCACTCTTTCACTTTTTCTAGAGCCGAGCACGTGTGAGCGTCGTCGTCACTCGGGTCCTCACTAATGATAGCAAAGCTGTTTGTAGATTTTGTTGTCGTCACTACACATGCAAATATCGTAACTTTTTTGTTTCAGTGGTATGCTTTAACTTTGTCAGGAAGCACAATGGTTTAGTTTTCAGCAAAGTCAAAATGAAGACAATGCTCCCGTGTTGCATGCACTGTTTTTCATCTTAGATCGCTTTATCTTGTGCTTGTCGGATATGGATGTGAAATATCCAACTTTCAACCGTTACTTGAACGTCTTTTAGGAAAGTCTCAGGATCCATTGTTTTTTTTTCACAAGGTCGCCGGACCCCCATGTTGTATGCACAATCTCTTCATCCTCTGAGATATGAAGTTCTTTGAGTGTGAGAGACTGGCCTGTTGGGCAGTGATCACAGTCTCCTTAAAGACACTGACTTGTTAGCGGGTCGCAAAGAAATGCTGAGTTCATTTCACCAGTGTTGAATGTTGAGACTGTAACGTTCTCTACAGCGGCAATACAAAGGTAATAATTGATGCAGCCCACACAAACGCGCATTTTCTGGTGTGGAATACATTTGACCCATCTAGGACTCAAGGAATAAAATATCGTTAGCCCACTGCCGGAATCAGGATGCTTGTCTTTGGATACACGAAAGGCCTCTCGGATTGAGCGTGTCAGGAAGCGCTTTGGCACAAAAGTTTTCTCCCCGTCAAGCATGAGAGAGATCACGTCCTTCTGGTTGGAAGCTTGGCGCGAACATTGTAACTCGTCTTTCGTGAAGTTCTCCAGGGCAGCAGGCACGTTTTCAGGGATCACCTTGCACCTCGTGTAAAGATCCGGCTAGTACCGCACGCCATGCTTTTCCTTACCTAGAGCGTGAACACTGTCGCCATGTTAACCTTACCCAGGGTAACATGGCGACAGTGTTTACGCTCTTTTTTTTTTTAGGCGGGGCTTCAGTTTTGGAAGTTCTGCTGCTTGTTGGTATGCCTCTTTGTGCCGATATCATCGTCCGTGACGCCAGCAAGTGGGATGGTGACAGGTACGACTGCTTACTAAACAGGGATCGGTGGTCATAATTTGCTGGTTGAAGCGAACCTCGTCATTCTTGACAGCGAGGGTGATATTTGAAAAACGATTGTATCGGCGTCCGTTTTGCCAGAACTAGCGACGAGTGTCGTGTGCTACTTCCGTCAACTATTGAGCCATAATCGTGATCTTCGCGAGGAAATGATTGTTGGTAGCCACAGAACACTATAACTCAGAACGGAAATGCTTGAGTATGTTTTTATTTTAGATATAAGTCATATATATATATATATTTTGCCGCGGGCGTAGCTGGTGAAGTAGGAAGCGCGCGCGTGGCCTCACGGATATCGTACCTGCCTCCCACGCGAAAAACCAGGGTTCGATTCCTGGGAGCGACGTGTCATTTGTTTATCCCTGCATTTAGTGTTCTGGCAAATTGGAGAATCCTGGTGCTTGTTCGAAGTGTGAATGTTCTACGCGTCGAACTTTCTCCGCCGATTATTCCAGAAGCTCACGCGTGTACATAAGGGGCTTCGCGGAGCGAGCCAGAGTCAGTTTCGCCCCAGCGTTCGACTCTGCCCTCACGCCGACCTCGACGCCCGCAACGCTCTGTTTTCTTCTGTTGTTATCGTTTTTCCTTTTTATTTTTGGGCACAAGTTCGCCCCATTAAACGTTTAGTTTCTTCAGTTATTATCGTCTCATCAATTGTCGTTCGTGACAATATATATATATATATATACGAGGAGCGTTCATAAAGTTCGTATTATCGGCAGACAAAATCTATAAAAACGGAACAAAACAGGCGTCAGCAAGAGCGCGAGTCCCTCTAGTTTCCGCACAGTATAAACATCGCCTGCTATAGTAGCTCGGAAAGCCGCTAGAGAGTCGATACAAAAATGGCACAGCCCGTCGGTGCCAAGCACATGCAGTGATCCGTTTTCTCCATTTGAAAGGAAGCAATGCAGAGGAGATGGATTCGTAGCTGGTGGCGGTGTTCAGGGACAACGTTCCAGTTTATGACACTTTGGTTAAATGGCACAGACGCTTCCAGTGTGGCCAAATAAGAGAAAAGCATTTCAAGGACGGCGACCAAGTGATTGCTGAAGTGGAGCGATTCCTGAACACTCAGAACGAGGAGTTCTATAAAAACGGCCTGAGGCATACGGTGCATCGCTGAAAAAAGGGGGTAATTTTTGGTGGCGAACATGTAGAGGATGTCTAAACTCCTACTCGAGTTTGATTGCTGAATCTCTATTCCTTTGTGACAATAACACGAACTCTATGAACGCCCCTGGTATATATATATATATATATATATATATATATATATATATATATATATATATATATATATATATATATATATATTTATATATATATATAAGAGAGAGAAAGAGAGAGAGGGAGATAAAGGGAAGAAAGAGGAGGATATAGTGTCCGAGGAAAATAAAGTAAACCAAGTTCCCAGTGGCTTTTATCTGCCGGATCTTTTCTCGGATCACTGGTTTGTAATATGATAGCTCTTTCTACACAGTAGTTTCTCCTCATTTTTATTGTGTGAACGATTGCTATAGTTATCAATGGCCTCATCCGAATAAATACATACAAAAGAGGCGTGTTAGTTTCATGAAACTGGAACTCAGGGTCACTTCTCGTACAGGGCTAAGCTAAGTGAAGGCTTTGAAAAAAGACCCTACATTGGGGAGTTGTGTCCTCTTCCTCATTCAAATAATGCAACATGATTTTAATAGAAACAAATGCCGAAATAGAGTATGAGAGGGTACCCTAATTTAAAAAAAAAGATCGAAGGTGCTGTTTGTTTTAGTTTGTATCGGAATTTTTCGTTGTTCGATTTGTTCCCCATGTTTGCCTAAATATATCCTGACTAACGTATCACTCAGATACCATATATATTTTTCTTTTAAATAATAGCCATATATAAGTAGAATACTATCTGAAAAGTATATGATAATGACTAAATTATTTCATGAGATACAGGCCTCCAAATTTTGTCAATTGACGTTAGAGCAGGCGTGCTTAGCCCTTTTCAGAAAACTAAAAATAATAGAAATAAATATAATTACTATATATTACAAGCAAGCTGTACCCACAGTCTGTTTCGCAAAAGTATTAGAATTTTCCTAATTTTATCGTTTTAGTTATTCACTTTCAAACGTGCCCCCTCCGTCAGTGCGCGTTAATACAACTGTCCACCTCTTCATGCATTGCGACTTTTCTTGTCCCCAATTGTTTTTTCTGGTCAAAACTAAGTTTGGATTCGCTTACACCAGACACTAGACAATGACTTATAAAAACATCAGTTGATTTAAAAATGTCGACCAGCCACTCTTTGGTCGATCTTATCTGAAATCACCCTATAAACAAATTTAACAGACTTCGTGATTACATCCGAATTGGCTGTTTGAAATTCATATTGTTCTGATATTTTATTTACTTAGGATTTAAAGGCAGAGGTTCTAAGCAAATAATCACGCTACATTATTGGCTAAGGTGGCTAGACGGCGATCTTTATTTTATAAATCTACTACTGTTGGTGCGTCTAACTACGACTTTGGATGGGAAGATAGGTTGGGATATATCGCATTTTATCTTGCCAACGAAGAATTTTGCTCATCATGAAGATATCTTACTTTTCTTGTACATCCCTTAGCTGATTGTGGCATTGCTGAATAGTGATGGTTCCACATTTTTGAAAATGTGTATCATAAACCAGCTCGCCTTCTACTCAATCTATCTTAAACTATCAGTTGATTTAAAAATGACGACCAGCCATCCTTTGGTCGATCTTTTCTGAAATCACCCCATAGCTAAAGCAACTCAAAGGTGTACTAATCCTTACTTAAGTGTTTTTATCTTTAGTGTTACTTTAAACTGAGTGAAAAAAGCATACTATAAATTAGACTGACGCACAAAATTCACAACGAGCGAAATTTATCTATATTTTTTAATTGTTATAATGGTTTAAACTAACTTAAAACATCTTTGTCGATATTTACATTCATTATCATTGTTGTGACAAGTTTATTACTTCTATGAAATGTTTTATTGATTTGAATTTTTTTTAATTTGAAAACTTATTACAATCCTTGAAGCTGCCTTCTTTTTAATTAATGAAATAAAATTTCGCTATTGTTCACTTTGAATTGAATTGTTGTGACACTTAATATTCGTGCCTTACACGTAAAACCCGAGATTGTTACTGTTTTAGACTTTAACAGAGCTAATTACGAGTCAATTCTTGACGAACTTAGTTTTGGCTTTGATGATTTCGAGACCTCTAGCCGTGACTATAATATTGATGTGTTGCTTAGCAAATTTTGCTCATTAGTAAATAATTGTATTAAACGATTTGTACCAGTCAAATATAAAAAAGACAAATCAAGCCCAGCCATAGATTACTAGAGAGGTATTGCAATTAACCCGCAGACTAAAAAGAAATCGGAAATTAAAACTTAGTGATAGTCCTTCGGACGTCAAACGGTTTGAAAGCCTAAAAAATAGATTAGTGGAAACAATGACAGCTGCTAAATATACTTATTTCAACGTTACATTGACTAACTTTATGAAGTCAAATCCGGCTAAGTTTTGGAGGTCGATCCTTCCTAAAAATGGCATTTCCCGCAGTTTTATTATTGAAGATGAATGTGTCACTGATCCCGTATACATTTCGAATGGCTTTAATGCACATTTTCAATCCGTATTCACTGAAGATAACGGTTGTGAACCTTCCTTTTCTTTCAATCTCCCGTGTTCGTCGTTAGAAAACATTCCCATCAGTACTTCTGGCGTCCTCCATTTGCTCCTAAACATTGACTGCAAAAAAAGTGCAGGTCCCGATGGTGTTCCTAATTCATTTCTTCGCCGTTACTCTCTTTGGACATCGAGATACTTGGCCTTAATCTTCGAGAAGTCTCTCTCTTCTGGAAGAGTTCCTAAACTTTGGAAATCAGCCAGAGTTGTTCCGATCTTTAAATCTGGAAACAAACAGAGCCTTCTCAATTACAGACCTATTTCATTGACCTCTACCTGTAGTAAGCTCCTCGAGCATATAGTCTACTCCCATGTTTCCGAATACCTCGAATGCAATTCAATTATCTGCCCTCAGCAACACGGTTTCCGTCGTCATTTCTCAACCATCACGCAACTACTGGAATTCACTCATGATATCGCCACGACTTTAAACAATAAAGGACAGGTTGATGCCATATTCATAGATTATTCGAAGGCATTCGATAAAGTTTCTCATTCCAAACTACTGTTGAAGTTAAAGGTCACACTTAAAAATTCCCTTTTACTCGACAGGATCACTGATTATTTAAAAGACCGGTCACAGTTTGTTTCGTATGGGAATGCTAATTCATCAGAAGCGACGGTTAGTTCAGGTGTTCCGCAAGGATCCGTATTAGGGCCCCTTTTATTTCTCCTGTATATTAATGATATTGTAGATAACATTCCCGTTAAAGTTCGTCTTTATGCCGATGACTGCGTTCTATATAACGATATTCATTCGGCTAATGACCAGTTGTTACTTAATGAATCCTTCGCACGCTTCTTCAATTGGACCAAGCAATGGCAAATGGAAATAAACTTTGAAAAATCTGTGTTTATGATATTTACGAATAAGAAATCACCTCTCGTTTTTAGCTATGGCATTGATGAAATAGTACTAAGGGAGGTAAGCGACTTTAAATATTTAGGTATTATTTTTACTTCCAACCTTAAATGGGATAGGCACGTCGACTATATTTGCTCCCGCGCCCTCAGAAAATTGGGCTAAGTTAAACGCACGTTAAAAAATTCGTCTAAAGAGGTAAAATTAACCGCTTTTAAAACTCTCGTGAGGCCGATTTTGGAGTACGGTTCAGTGTTCTGGGACGTTCATTCAAAAAAGGATATTAATCTCATTGACTGTGTTCAGGCTAAGGCTATCCGATTTATCTCCAATCGATATGATTGGCACTTTTCACCTTCATCCGCTTTGCCAAAATTAGGGCTAGAATCTTTATCATTAAGGCGAACTATCGAGCGATTGAAGTTGTTATATAGAATTGTTAATAATGTAAGTGGCATTGAATGTATGAAGTATATTTCCTTCTCAGAAATTTCGCGCACTAGGCGTTCCCATCCCTTAAATATTGTACCCTTTCGTTCTCGCGTAAACTGTTTCAAAAATTCCTTTTTTCCGCGCACTGTTGAGCTGTGGAATAGTATTGACGGTTCTACGCGTATGCTCCAGTACGACGACTTTGTTATAAAACTCGCGAAAGTTGACTTCCTTTGATGTTTGGTGCTTCTGGCGAATCATTTGTTGTTGAATATGTTCTCGTTTATTGTTCTCTCTACTCATGTTTTTAGTTGTGTAATCCACTCCTGCAATGACCTCAACTGAGGTCGCAGTATACATAAATAAATAAAATAAATAAAATATGTTACACGAATGCTATAATTTGCTTCAGCTTAAATTCAGAAGCAGACGCCACTACGAGCTCGTAGCTACCAATCCCAGCAGCGTCGAAAGCAAAACTGACTGGTAATTTTCCGTTTATTATTAGTTTAGTGAGGATAAAAGACATTCAAAAGCACATGGTGCTGCGGCTTTGACGCGGTCTGATTCGTCCCATCAGCTCGTAGCTTCGGCCTCGTTTGGACTTAAGGTTGAACCAAGTATGCACAAACTCCACTCTCTGACGTCCCGCCAGTGCGGTGGCGGTGCTGTCATTACCGCGCATGCGCAGAGGCTTCCTGTCACGGGAATATGTTTTCTGCGCACGAGACAAGCAGCTCCCACATCTGGTGTGGCACACGCCAGTTTTTTTGTAAACAGTGCGTTGGTCTATAATACAATAAAAAAAAAAGAATTTTCTTTGTGTTGTCGTCTTTGGATATCATTTTTTTTACGTAGCGCCCAGCTATTATAAAAAATAAAGCACAAATAAACAGAGGGTAAAACGAAAAAAACGCACGACGTCGAAATTGAGTGTGAGCCTTCATTAGCGGATTTCTCTGTGCATTTTTTTCTTTTGTGGGCACGAAAGCGTGATGATCTGGATTTGTTCCCGCCGTTCTTGGTGTGCCGTTTTGTATTATACCGGCTCAGTTGTTGTTCTCGTGTTTCTGTGTTTGTGGGAATATGCAACACTCCGTGTTCCAAAATGTATTCGCTGAATTCAGCGAGCGTACTCCTGGACATCACTGTAAAGAAGGGTTTCATTGAGAAACGTACGTCGAGGTTGCGGCAGGGGCCACACCAGGGTGTAACATAGGCAGATGAGGAAACGAGAGCCAACTGGGCGACTAGGGGCCCTAATCTACACGATGGAACCAGGCGGGACCCGGACATCGCCGCCTGAGCGATTTGCCTGCGGTGTGGAACTGGCCAATCGCAGCAGGCAGCGATGTCCCAGTATCTTTATCTTGCCGTGTAGATTAGGGCACTTGATTGTGTCCCCGCTTGAGGAGAGTTTGCAGTAGTCCATAGAGATGGCACTACGAAAACAAGAAAAAAAATATCCTAATTTATCTTGGAGGCAACGTGTCCCACTGGCCATTTCTTTAATAAACTGTGCATGTCCCACAGAACTTTAAATCGAGCAAAATAATATTATTACAAGGATAAACTAGAGGTGGTCTGGCAGCGAGTTGGTGGAGAGAAGAAGAGGATTACTGCTTTTTTCTTTGCTGGTGACGAATCCTGTCATCCCTATCTTCTACCATCTGAATCACCTGTAAATGAACCCCACTTTAACCGTAACACTTTTTGTTGGAGGTGTGGGCTGCAGTGGTTGCCGACCTGGACCTGCGAAACCGACGTCTCCCGCCTCCGCCCGGCATGACCAGTGCGTCCGGCTCCCCACCCGAAGGCGGAGCTTCTGGATCAACCCCACCCCCCGTATAGACGCAACATTTGGTCCTCGCCAAGCCTGGCGACCCTGGGCCTTTCTCTGGCACGGGTGAGCAAGAAGTAGAAGAAGGGTTGGATCTCTAAGAGAGAGTGAGCGCCCACAACCGTTGGGACAACACGGTCATGCTGCAAACATAGCATTCTACTTGAAGGATACGGCTCTCACGTGGTTCCAGACCCATGAAGAAGAACCTACATCGTGGGGTCTTTGCAAATCAAAATTCGAAGACCTCTTTGGTCATCCAACCGGACGCAAGCTCACTGCAAATATAAAAGTGGCAACACGGGTGCAAACATCCATGGAGTCCTATGTTACCTACATCCAGGACGTCATCGCCATCTGCCGTAAAGCTAATCCTGAAATGCCCCAGCTTGACCGGATTGCCAATATCCCCAAGAGAATTGCGGATGATGCTTTTCAGCTCCTGATCATCAAGGACTGTACGACTGTAGACCCAACAAGCACAAGATATTGTGCCAACATTGGCCTCAGCATGGTTTACGTGGCCCCATATGGTACCAGCTTGGCAAGTCTAGAGCCAGCATTTTATGATGATGGCACTAAACTAGCTACATGACGGCAACATTGGCCGTTTCTGCCAGCGTCCAACCAATATTGGGGCATCCCGGCTACATGACGGCAAAATTGGCCGTTTCTGCCAGCTCAAAAAGATATTGCTGCATCCCGGCTACATGACGGCTACATGACGGCAACATTTGCCGTTTCTGCCAGCGTTCAACCAATATGTCGGCATCCAGGCTACATGATGGCAACATTTGCCATTTCTGCTAGCTTCCAAAAATATTGCTGCATGCCGGCTACATGACGGCTACACGACGGCAACATTTGCCGTTTCTTTCAGCTTCTAAATGATATTGCTGAAAGTATATGAAGTTATGTCCTTGGTATATCTAAAGGGTATTTCGGGCTCTGTTTTGCAACTACCAATATACGGCACTGCACCAGCCAAATCGCGGCAACATCGCCGGGATTCTTCCATTTGTTCTAGGAATATTTGGACACAGAAGCATTTTTGCCTATAAAATCCTAAAGGAATTATCCGGTCAATATTTGTATTCGAGAAAACAATTGAATATCATTGTTATTGCCTCGAGAGGCATCGTACGTGCAATATCTGAATTTTTGTTTCTGATGTGCGTGCAGTTTCAGCGTGTGTGAGTTTACTTTTGCGCTTCTCCTACAATATAAATATCCAACTCTCCCAAGCATCCATTCTAAGAATATTATACTTAATGTATAAGCTTTTTTTCTGTAGTTTCACATTAGAAAGATAAAATATTCAAGGGGCCGCGCGGCGCGACAAAATGAACGCCACCTCGGAAGTCAGCTGAGGAACTGAGGTGTGGCACGAATGCCTCGACGGCATCGATTCCACTCCACCTGTGGATCTGTTCAGCAATCTAGCTCATATGTATTCACTGTTTACGTACAAGCAAGGAATGGTTTAGTGTGACGTCATTTGAAGTGAGCGGTATGCCGTTTGGGGGAGGGGGGGAGGCACTACACTGCGGTCGCACGGCGCCCAGCACGACAGAGTCACCCAAACGCAACATCGCCCGTGTTTAATATCACCTGCTTTTTTTCTTCTTTGAACCGTAACTCGACCAACAGCTTGGAACTCAACAGTAGCGACCCATACTTCAAGTATCTTGGTCGTCCCCAGGTGCAATACGGTGGGAAATGCCCATCTCATTTGCTACCGTCAAACGTGCCATCTCTAAGCGCGTTGGGGAGCAATACAAAAACAAATATCAAAGGGCACGTCACACGTTGCGCAGACGACTTCACCTTGCCACCAACTCACGCGGCTTAGAGATTACATTAATCTGAAAAACGAGTATATAGTTAATGTTGCAGTAGCTTCATTTTGCCAGGATTTACTAGATTCTCTTTCAAAGAATATCGCTGACACGGTGTGTTCTCTCGCAGAATTTTCTACAAACCCGAGTCCACCATCTTCCGAATGACGCTCCGCCATGTATCGTAGGGTGGAAGTACCTCTTGAGCCGAAGCCGGCTGGAGGACCGATTCCGGTCGCTGCGGCTGGAGTAGACGTGACCTCGGGGAGGAGGGGGAGGGGGGTCACGTGACTTGGGGGAGGAGGAGGTCACACGACCTGGGGGAGGAGGGGGGGGGGTCACGTGACCCCCCCCCAGATCACGTGACCCCCCTCCTCCCCCAGGTCACTTGACCTCGGGGGAGAAGGGGGAGGGGGTCACGTGACCTGGGGGGAGGAGGGGGAGGGGGTCACGTGACCCCCCTCCCCCCAAGGTTACGTTGCCCCCCCCCGGAGATTGAAGAATGAGGGGAGGAGGAGGGGTATACCCTCCCCTGATTACCCTTCCCTCCTCCTCCTCAAGAGCTGTGCTCCAATTCGGCGTTACAGGGAGCTGTAAACGGCTTTCATTTTTTATTCACCAGGTACGACGCCCTGTACCGAAAATAGGCCTATTTATGCGAGTGATTTAGGTAACTCGCTTATTCTGTTTAATTGACAAGGGTCAATTTAGTCACACAAAATACCTAACGCGACCTTAGGCTTTGAATATACCCCCCTGCTGGATAAAATGCACTTTCTATTTGCAGCGAACTTTGAGGGTACGGTTTCGGATGCAGAAAGAGGAGTCGGGGCTATGGCGTTCTGATCGCATAGTCCCGAGAAGGCAGGCACAAAGTGGTAGTACTCAAATAAAACTCTTATCTAGAGCTAATCTTCAAAAAACTTGGCGATAATTAAATTTGCGACTTCGTTCTTTGTGCGCCCCGTGAAATGATCCTACGTCGTCGAGTAGGCCCGCTGAACAAGAGGACCCTCTCCAGAGTTAGAATGTCCGAGTACTTTTCGCGGCGTGGGCGCGGTTTACAAAACTGCACTCTTTTGTTTGCCATGCGCCGCTACAAGCTCTCACCCTGCGCAGAGTGTAATGCTAGGCGTCGATGCTGCTGCCGCTTGCGCCGAAACACAGCACCGACACGAACAAATACGTGCACGCCGGTACGTGTCTCTTCTTACGAAATGGCGGCTCTAGATCTTATGGGGGTTCCCAGGAGACGTTTTTTCGGGGCATGGAACCTTCACCGAAGGACACGAACCGCTCGATGCTTCAATACGAATCTGTGTGCCCCGGGCCAAGAAGAGTGTTCCCGGGCGGTCTCCCCTTCATCGCTCCCAAAACCATAACACCGTGTTGTATCGCTTCAAGATGACCTTCCATATTTGCAATATAGCAGTGGATACAATAATACAATGGTGTCTATCTGTGTAGCCGTTATTGAAAAAGATGTTTCAGTTGCCCAACTGGGGTGCATTGATATTGTCACGAATGACAAGTGATGAGGCGGCGAATAACTTAGTAAACTAAACGTTTAATAGGGCAAACTTGTGCCCAAAAATAAAGAAGGAAACAAAAGATAACAGTAGAGCGTCGCGGGCGTCGAAGTCAGCGAAAGAGCAGAGTCGAACGCTGGGGCGAAACTGACTTGGCTCGCCACGCGAAGCCCCTTATGTACACGCGTGGGTTTCTAGAATAATCGGCGTAGAAGGTTCGGCGTGTAGAACTTTCTAAACTCGAACAAGCAACACGGTTCTCGAATTTACCAGAATTAGATGTCAACAAAAAGGCGTCCCCACGGCCAGGAATCGAACCCTGGCTTTTGGCGTGGGAGGCAGGCGCTATAACCGTTAGGCCACGCGCGCGCTGCCAGCTCGGCAAGCTGCACGCGCGGCATTACTCCCTCCCTTTAAAAGTGCATCGCCCCGATGCAGCATGAAACAAACCAAACAAAAAAGGACGGTAAGCTAAAGAGTCGTTTGGAACACATAAGGTCCACAGTCCTATCGAGCGTAGTAGGGCTTCATGCGCACGACGTGAACGACTTCTGGTCGTGGAGGGCGGCGTGATGAAGTCCGTGTTCCGTCGGGCATCACCTCGTAGTTCAGATCCCCGAGTCGACGAAGTACTTTGTAGGGTCCGAAGTAGCGCTTCAAGAGTTTTTCGCTGAGACCACGGCGGCGGATCGGTGTCCACACCCACACCCTGTCTCCGGGCTGGAAGTGGACATCCCGACGACGAAGGTTGTAGCGGCAAGTGTCGACTCGTTGTTGGGCTTGAATACGGTGTCTGGCGAGCTGGCGGACTTCTTCTGCCCGTTGGGCAACCACCTAGGCGTCGTCGCTTCCGTCGACAGCTGGTTCGTGGGGTAACATCGCGTCCAGCATTGTCGACACTTTGCGACCATGAACCAGCTGGAAGGGTGTCACTCCGGTGGTCTCTTGCACGGCCGTAGTGTAGGCAAATGTGACGTACGGCAACACCTCGTCCCATGTCTTGTGCTCCACGTCGACGTACATGGAGATCATGTCGGCGATGGTCTTGTTGAGTCTCTCTGTCAGCCCGTTGGTATGCGGGTGGTACGCCGTTGTGCGCCGATGGCTGGTGTGGCTGAGACGAAGGATTTCTTGCGTCAGCTGGGCCATGAACGATGGTCCACTGTCGGAGATCAGAACTTTGGGAGCGCCGTGCCGGAGGACGATGGACTCGATAAACAATTTGGCGACTTCCACAGCAGTCCCTGCATGAAGGGCTTTCGTTTCGGCGTACCGTGTGAGATAATCTGTGGCGACGATAATCCATCTGTTTCCTTGCGTCGATGGTGGGAAAGGACCAAGAAGATCCATTCCAATCTGCTGGAACGGTGCGGTCGGGGGAGCTATCGGCTGCAGGAGACCTGCCGGCTTCGTCGGCGCTTTCTTGCGTCGCTGGCACTCGTGGCACGACCGTGTGTAGAAGTGAACGGTCTTCGGCAGCTTGGGCCAGTAATTCCTTTCACGAATTCGGGCCAGCGTACGACTGTAACCAAGGTGTCCGGACGTCGGATCGTCATGGCAGGCTTGAAAGACCTCCTCTCGAAGGTCAGCCGGGATTACCAGCAGCCACGGCGAGTTGCTGTCCCCAAATTTCTCTTTGTAGAGTACACCTTGTCGAATAGCGAAGGTCGGCAGGGTTCGTGAGAAAACACGGGGCACGGTACTCCCGCGCCCTTCCAGGTGCTGAATTAAAGCGCGCAGCTCAGGATCGTTTTGTTGACGTCGTGCCAGGTCGTCGGTGGTCAGTGCTCCTAGGAAGCGCTCGTCGTCATTGTCGTCGCTGGTGCCGGAAGGTGTTTCGACAGGAGCCCTGGACCAAGCAGTCAGCGTCGCTGTGCTTGTGGCCTGACTTGTAGACTACAGTCATGTTGAACTCCTGTAGC
>JABSTQ010010222.1:0-186535 GCA_013358835.2 Ixodes persulcatus
CCGTTGAGTGTTCTGCGCTCTTGTCTGGGACCTTTTGTCCTGCTTCGGGCTTCTCGGGCCCGTTTTCTCGCGAGCCGTTTCCCTGTCGGAAGGTCTTGCGCTGATCGCTCCGGCCGGGTTCGCTTTCCTCTCCGCTCAGCTTTCTACGCGTTGCGTACTCTTCGGCTAGCTCAGCGGCCCTTTCGACAGAGTCGACTCCCACCCTATCCTGCACCCAGAGCTTGACTGACTGCGGAATGCTACGAAAGAACTGTTCGAGGCACACACACTCGACTACCTTGTCTCGGCTTTCGTACACTTCCTCGCTCTACAACCATTCTATCAAATTGGTTTTAAGCCCGTACGCGAATTCCGAGTAGCCCTCGCTGCTCTTTTTGGATGCGTTTCTAAACCTTTGACGGAACGCCTCGGCAGAAAGGCGGTACCGCTTCAAAAGGCTGGACTTCACCTTGTCGTAGTCGTCCGCGTCTCCAGCACTAAGGCGCGCGACAACCTCTGCAGCCTCACAGGGCAACAAAGTCAAAAGCCGTTGCGGCCACGTTTCTGGGGCGAAGCTCAACTTCTCACATGTCCTCTCAAAGTTAACTAAGAACAGGCCCACGTCTTCCCCGACTTTAAACGGCTGCAGGAGCTTCTTCATTTGATACGACTCGGTCTCACTTGCTCGTACCGGAGCCCCAACTCTACTGTTCTGCGAGTTTAATCGCTGTTGTTCAATTTCGAGCTCTAGCCTTTTCAGCGCTCGCTCCTGCTCTCGTTCCTCTCTCGCTGCAGCTTCACTTTTAGCGTTCTGAAGTAGTTCCCACGCAATCTTAATTTCCTCTGCTTCCGCGCTCTCTGAAATCGCTTTACTGATCTCAGATTTCTTCATCTTTTGCTCCACCTCCCCACCCAATTCTTCACATAAACAGAGTAAATCTGTTCTCAGTAACCTCATCAGATCCATGATCGCTGCTCTTTAGCTTTGGCTTTGCTATAAAACTTGTCGCGAGGTTGTACGCAAACCTAGCGCACGAGTCAAACACTAAGGATTCCCAGCAGTTCAAAATTAATTACCCATAATCTGAAGCCTGGCGAATCTCAAAGCAAAGTCCAAACGCTCACCCACAGATGTAGCACGATGTCGCATGGTCCGATCCCAACCGCTGCCAACCAGTTGTTCGAGGCGGGGTTTAAGCCGCACGTCCGGAGGCTTCCTGGCTCGTGACGACGACCATTCCCCGAAGTGAAGAACCCAGGGGTCCAGTGGAGGTGGGAGAATTGGTAACGTAACGAACGGTTTAATTACATGGTTGCGATACAGTCGTCAAATCCGAGAGAACAACGGAGCAGCCTCACGCTCCGCCTTATATAGGGTTCGTTTTCTCCCTCACTCTCCGCCAGGGCAGCAGGTGCGAGTAGCCAACCGCCGCCAAGTGCGTTGCAGCAAAGTACGCCGCGTCGTAGCCAGAAGTGCGTCGTAGCCTTGGTTCTCCGCAGTTAGGCCCTGCCTCTCTCTCCTTCCGGAGCGCACGAACCCACACGCACACACACACACGTCCCGTTGACGTCACGGACGCGTTGAGACTCGTTTTGGGCAGGCTCCGACAGGTGGACGACAGTCCTGAACAGATCGTGACTCGTTTCCGCAGCGTTGAAACTCGGAAGAAGGTCGCCGAAGGTTCCATTCTTAACACTGCCTACAGCAGAGCCAACCGCTCATTCCAAGTTCACTCCCAGATTTTCCCTGGCAAAAGGTGGCAATGGATCTCTTCTACGTCGAAGGCAAGAAATATCTTCTTGGCACCGATTATTTCTCTCGCTACTTTGAAGTAGCCGTCCTCGAAGATCAACGACCAGAAACAACCATTATGAAAGTAAAGTCTCTATTTGCTAGACATGGCATACCTGAAACTGCCATAACAGTCAATGGTCCCCAATTTCGGTCTGCGTTCGTAACATTCAGCAAAGAATGGGGGCTTTCGCCACATCACATCAATTCCTAAATATCCCCAAAGCAACGGCGCTGCAGGAGCTGTCGTAAAGATTGTGAAAATGAAGTTTAAGAAGTCAGCCGACTAGTATAGAGCACTTCTGGCATATCGCGCTACACCACTAAGTTGTGGATTCAGTCCAGCAGAGCTCCTATTTAGCAGGAATCTGCGGACCCAGGTGCCGGTATCACCACAGCTGCTTCATCCGAGAGTACCTGACCTTTCCCTAGAGCGGGAGACTGAGCGCAAAGCAAAAGACAAGCAAGCGTTTGATTTTAACAGACGACACGGTGTCATCAAACTATCAGAGATTCAGCCATCACAAAAAGTGTGGATAACGGACTTAAAGAAGCAAGGGACAGTTCTCAGGAAGGACGACGCGCCGCGCACTTATTGGGTTGCTACTAAGAATGGCATCGTCAGGCGAAATGCTAAGTTCCTGATTATTGACCGGAGTGCGAACATTGAAGACGACGAGATTTCTTGGGATAGTTTACCGCATACAAGCTCACACAGCGCACATCGAACTGACGAGCCTCTCATCGTTCAACCAGAGCCACAACCTTGCTGCACCACACGCTCAGGAAGACTAGTGAAGCCACCAAGTCGATTTGGATACTAAGAAAAGGAAAAAAAAAACAAACAAACAAGGGAGATGTTGTGTATACCAAAGTACTGTCCTGAAGACGATGAAGCAGACACTGAGCTCGTGCGCGCTCTCGAGCTAAAAGGGCTTCGAGCTCGATGAGGACGGACCTTTTTCTATCACTTCTCTCTGACCTGTATATAAATGTAAATACAGGGTGTCACAAAAGAAAATTTACACGGTCTTTTTTAGCGCAAAAATAAACTAGGCATCGCCGAACGCTCATTCTCCGCCCAAATGTAGAGCTAGAGGTCACAACCAGATGCCAAAGTTTCAGCCCGATCCGATAACTTAATCAAAAGTTATAAGTGATTTTCTGAAAATTTCAATGGGAAAATGGCGGCCGACGGAGTTTTCGAACACATGGGGCTCTATGGCACCAGAAACCGCATCTGGTTGTGACCTCTAGCGCTACCTTTGGGCGGAGAATGAGCGTTCGGCGATGCCTAGTTTATTTTTGCGGTAAAAAAGACCATGTAAATTTTCTTTTGTGACACCCTGTAGTTGAGTAAACCCATGTAACACAACAAACGGCTGGTCAGACATCGTTAGATCCAACCCCAAAGTGTCGGTATCAACAATTTTTATCCATAATTAAGGCCCATAGGGGAAAACTATAGGAGGTCCCGAAAAATGGACGGCACGAGAAATCGAGGAAATTCGGAAGGAGGCTGCGGATCAGCGAGTAGAACACGTAATTGCAGCATATATATAATTGTGTTACACAAAAAAAGAAAGTGGGCATAAAGAAAAACACGACGTTTGAGTGGACGCCTTGGATGCCCCCTTTAAAGTCGCGTTGGGCACGCGCCGCAGCTCAGAGAGCGAAGAAACTGGTAGCGTAGCTCCCATTATCGATTGGTAGCGCAGGTAGGTCACTTCCTCGATTTTTAGTTCGTGCAGTCACCGCCTGGTGCCGTCGGTATGTGGAAAAGGTCAATTGTGTTTCGCGTTTCGCGTTTCGATAATGCCACCTAGAAGAGAAGCCCTGCGCATGACGTCCTCGTTAGCGGACGCCGGCCCGCCCCAAGCCCCAAGCGGCAAACACGCTACCACGCTAACGGCAAACACGAGAGGCGAGGCAAAGCGACAGACGCATGCGTCTTCGCGTCGCCGCGTGGTATGCGGAGCGCCAGTTCGTCTGCTTCTTTTGCAGGGGTTGTGGTGACGTCAGAACGCCGAGCTCTGATTGGCTCCGATTGGAAGGATAGTGAGTAGACCTGAAAGCAAGCTGCCTTGAGGATTACCCACAATCCTTTATTCAGAACCAATCAGAGCTCGGCGTCTTTCTGACGTCACCACAACCCCTGCAAAAGAAGCAGACGAATAGCTTGCGCCCCGCATAGTGTCGCGCTTGTTGCGAGACTGCACGACGCGCTTGCAGCGACGCTGACGCAACTTCTAGGTGGCATTGGTTAATAGACGCCTTCTCGACGAGTGAAGGGGGGGGGGGGGGCGAGGACAGATCAAACATCGACCGTGCAAAGATAAAAAAAAAAAAATGAAGACAAGGGAGCCGTGTTTTGTCGGCGATACTCCGTTTCATCTTTGGATGGACCGTTGCTGACGCTTGCTCTCCATCCCTGCTGCCGATCCAACCCCGCGTGCATATCACGTGATACGCGTCCCGCGCGCGTCACTGCTCTTTTCCCGAAGGTCACGTGACATACGTACGGCATTGGATCGGCTTCGAGGGCTATAGTAGCGCCCTCTGCGCTTCGTCTTGTGGTGGAACGGTGTATAGTTGCTGTGTTCTCGCAGGGGAGGGCCCGCACCGTATACAGGCAAATGCGATTGGTAAGTGTGGCCGGGGAAACGGGATAGGAACAAGGACTATACGTCGCTTTTTGTGGTACTTTTTTTTTAGATGCGGAGCATCTCTTGCTCGGGTCTGCGTCGTAGTCCGCACTCACACTACGCATGCGCAACTCTCCTCCTCTAGTCTCCTCTCCTTCAAGTGTGAGCGGTAGCGCGCTGCGCGCGTTCCCCATCACGTGACCGGGGCGGGGTCTGAGGCGAAACTGTGTTTCCCCGGAGGAGGGAAAGGAGGAAAGTTTTCGGCGCGCGGGTCGCAGCGCCAGGCCAGGCCTTTCTAGTGGGGTGAGCTTTCCCCGCAACTCCGCGGCTGTCGTCTGCTAGCATTTCCCGACCGCTCGCGTCCGTTGCAGCCTAGATCTCGCCGGCCAGCCCGGTCTCGACGAGGAAACCTGCAAGCGCTGTTAGGGCATTTTGCGCCGCCTTACCGTGCGGTCTGATTAGACTTTCAAAGTAAAGGCCGGTTCAGACACTTGCGTTTGAGTGCGTTTGACTGCGTTGCGGCGAGAACCGAAAGCGAGTCACCGGCACATCTGTGCTTTGTATGAAGCGTGGAATCCAATTCAAGGAATCATCTTGGCACGCGACATAAGCAGCAGGGATGTCCTGGTGTCTCGCTGCCGCAACGCAGTCAAACGCAGTCAAACGCAACTGTGTGAACCGGGCTTTACTCGTGCTACATCAGTTCACCGCTGTTGACTCCACTTCACTCCGTTCTTCCGATGAAGTGTGATGGAAGCAACAGTCCCGTCAGTTAGTGGGTTGGCGCAAGCAAGCCTCAGCACCACCCCGATGCTCCGCATCACCCCGATGCTCCGCATCACCCCATGGTTCCCCTCGGGAAGATGGTGTAATTTTTTTTTTTTTTTTTTTTTTTTGGGGGGGGGGGGGGGAGCGGGGTTTCGTTTGATCTCTGCCAACGCAGCGGGTCGTAAGTAAATTATGAGCAAGAAAAAAAAAAAAACAAGTGAGAAAGAGAGAGAGTCACCCGGGGAAAGAAAAGGGGCGGGGGGCGTAGATACCGAAGGGTGTTACGGAATGTGCTTCGAGGGCTAATAGCAAATTTACTTCTTAACCTTCTTTACCACACGCGCGCACACACACGCACATACAGATCTGCACCTCCGTGCGAAAGGCTGAAACTGGGTTGAGGAAGTGATGGTACGTACTAGAATTGGCGCTTGACGTATTAAGCCGGGATCACACTGCTTATACACCAACTCATGTTTACAAACAAACCGGAGCGTCCCTAGCGGACGCCACCGGCGCCGCGCATGCGCGATGGGGGTGTGGGCAAGAAGCTCGCCGTCGCCCATAAACAAACCATTGAAATGCGATGTTTTCGGCGTCGGTGTGAGTCCCCCTGCCCTTTTTCGCGTTCGAATTGTTGATTCTGCGTCTGCCTGGTGATGTCTGACTATCTTGAGCGGCGTCAGCGAAATTACCGAGGCTCGCTACACCGCAGAACTTCGCGTGAATAATGTGACATGTGGCGATTCATTCCGCGTGGACACCGCAGAATGGACGCTAAAGCCTGATTCGCATGATGAGATTTCGCTCGCAATTTTCAGTCGCGACGCCGCTCGGGCTGCAAAAGCGTGAACCGTAGCTGAGATGGTCGACGTCGATATTGAAAATCGCAAGCAGAATCGAACCAAGTGAATTAGTAGGCATAACAAGTCGGTGATGGTCACTGGTAACAATGATCAATATGTCCTTGTATATCTACTGTTTACATCAAGCCTGCTTACCAACCTTCAAGCTTTAGTCTTTTGAGGCCTGCACTTACTGCTTATCGCAAGTACCGGGCCAACATTTGGTCTACGGGCCGGCGTCGTCTAAGAGAGCAGACGACAATCAGAAACGTTTGAAAGAGCAGACGACAGTTCGAACGATCAGGCGGCCGTTTGAACTTGAAGACGCATTGAACGTAGTCCGCAGGTGGTCCGCACAACTTGACGGTTTTCTGGCGTTCATGTTGGAAATAAACAAATAAATCTGATGACCAGAAGTATCCGTGAATTCAACCCAAAGTGCTCCCCTCCCAAGCAATCGTTGTCCGACGGCGTCTGCTTTTCTCTTTTCACGGCACATACCCAGATTCTCGGACGAACCGAGCACATGAAAACTGACCTTCAAGCCTTTCTCGACACTTTTGGTACGGCCCCTGTCTCGGCGTTTTGACCAGGAGGCAGGTTTTTGTCTGGTTCCTTTCAAAACAACGCAGTAATACACGTCTGGCATGGGGACTTCTGCCCACAGCCCCAGACCGGAAGTGCGCCCGACGCGCCACCACCACGCCGTGACGTCACAGAGTTGAGTTCGTGTATGCAGCACGCATAAGACAGTCTGCGTTGAGATTCGAACGCGAGTCACCGCGAGGTCCGTGCTTCGAATGCCGTGCATGGCAATCAGTTTAAGGAGAAACTTGGCACGCGTACAATTTCAAACCACGGACATTGCGGTGACTCGTGCTGGCAGACTGACTTTTGTAGGAAGTATGAGCAGAGTGACCCCGGCTTTACGGTTCTGTTCGGAAAATGTGCTGTGATTCAAAAAGATCGAGGTACACCTAAGCATTGCTTATGAGTTGTGAATGCGAAAGCATGCGAGCCGCTTGTCCGCTTCCTTTTTCGTCTGCTGCGTACCTTTCGTCGCCGGTCGGCGCGTGTGATCCCCTAGTGACCTTGGACGCTCCACGCTGATGGACACGCAGTGCCACGAGTGAGCGGTCGTGGAAACTGACGTTCGCAGCGGCCAACGGGAGCCCCGTCGAAGCGCGCCAGCCGATGGAACCGAAGGGAACTATGTGCCATTTTCGCGCTCCAGACTGATGACGTCAGCTCGCTCCATGAGACAGTTAATGCTTTCGCATTAAAACCTGTGTGAGTGTAGCTAACATAGCAGCCGTTACTAAGTAACGGTGGCGCGTCGAACGACGGGAGGTGGACCTTGGTGGGGAGAAGGGGGGGGGGGGCGAAGCAGGCAGTCGCAGGGCTTTGTTTTCTAGTGTTGTATTGCTATAGGGCCAGGGGTGGCCTGGCTGACCCGGCCTAAGAGCCGCAAACAAAACCACAAAACTTCCAAGAGCCGCGGGGGGGCAAACTTTTGTCTAGAGCAGTAAACGAAACTCGAACTACTTTCAATCTATCCGAGTCAAAAGCAGACCAACTGTGCGTAAGGTAGCAGTACCACAAAACCACCAAACCGCAAGTTGTCTTTCGATTTAGGAGGCGTTCCGGGGGGGGGGGGGGGGGGTTAGGGAGGGAGCCGCGAGCCGCACTTTAACACGAGAAGAGCCGCATGCGGCTCGCGAGCCGCAGCTTGGCCACCCCTAGGCGGTTCCGTAACCGAGTTGCGTTGGTAGCTGTATCGAGTCGAAGGAGTGCAAACAATCGTGACGTAGCTGACAGCCGCCAACGTCATGACATGCTGTCGGAAACGAAACAGGATTGAGATCGGCTGGATTCTCTGGAATTCTTTACAATCGCGAAATCGTTAGATAGTAATTGTTATTTCAGAAGCAGTGAGGTTGCGCATGCACGTTTCTTTTTCTCGTGGCGATCATATTCGGCATTTTAGACAGCCTGCATTACACAGAGTTTCCAACTGCTTGATAGGGGTCACGTGGTTTTCGGGCCGCGTTTGCAACACTGAGCTACGGGAAGGTGCTGAGAGCGTTGATTGTCTGCGATCGTCTCCGTCTTTCCACCTGCTTTCCTCCTCGTTACGTGAAAAAGCAACGGATGCGAACTGGCAACCAATCACCGCAGGATGCGACCACTATTAAATTGCAAACGTTCCCCATGGTTTGACATGAACCCTCTCTTCAATCTAGGCTCTCCAATTAACTTAAAATTTTTCAAAACGGTTCGAAACACTGCGTATAAGTATTCGTGCACGCTCAAAGGTGTGTGTGTGTGTGTGTGTGTGTTTCTTTTTCTTCTTTTTCTGCGTTTGAGACCCTAACATACTTCCGAATTGGGGGGTTGTGTGTATGTTTATACAGCCTTGAACTTGGTCTGCCTCAACGGGCGACGAGTCTCCCAGCTGTAGATGAGCAATTTAGCCAGTGCATTACAACCGCTAGCCTGGGGTCTTTAACGTGCATCACGCTGTAGTGATACACGACCGCACGCCGGTGTGATGCTCATCCAGATCGAAACGGGCAGGGGGTGGGGATTGAACCCAGGATCCCTGGGTTCTGCAGCGCGAGCTTTCGCTCCGCGTGCTCCGAGCTGGTGTGCGCTAGCCCACTCGGCCACCGATCCCCCTATACTTCCGAAGATCAGCGTTGCGCCGCAGGAAATGAAGGCAAGGAGAGGACTCTCCGCCATGAGCATGTCATTGTTTTTTTTTTTTTCCTCCTCAGCCCGGTCAAAGTATACAAATGAAAGAGACGCCCTATGTATGAGGATGCAACGGAAACCATTTCCGGCACATCGGAGTACGAGCAAATTCAAACCTTAGACACGAGAAATAACAATAATAAAAAGATAGAAGAAACACGTTTTATACCGCCATGATAAATGACGACGTCTCTTCCAAGCACTCGCCGGAGGTTTTCATTTCCTTCTCGATTCTATTTACTTATACTTATGAGAGTCAGGCACAGGGCATTCGAAGTAGCTAAGGCCACACACACACACACACAAACACACACACACATACAAACACACACACACCCTCACATACGCGCGCACACACACACACGCAAACACACGCACACACAAGCAACAACAATCGGTTTCTTTTGAAACATAAATGACACGGAAGTGAAATATGTTATTTGCCACACCGGCAGAAGTCTTGCAAGGCTTTATCGCTCTCGACTGAAGAAGCTAAAATTATAATTAATTTCCTGATGGCTTTAATTTCCGAGTGCAGCCAACGGCACGCGAGGATCGCAAGTAGTAACAGCAATCGTACATTCTTTCATCTTTATTTTTTGTCTCCTATTTGTCCTATATTTTGTTTTGTGAGCGACTTTCTTTCGAACATGATCGCCGTCGTAAGCACGATAATTTATAACTGGTTCCGTGTTTTCGGAGTTTGTTTTTTCTCCTAATTCGGGGCCGTTTCTTTCGGGGTTTATTTGTTTTTCCACCGATTAGAGGTTTTCGGTGTTTATTTTTTATGTTAAAAAAAAAAGCGTTTATCGGGCCTTATGTTGAAAGAAAACACGACATGGGCATGGCATCGCCGAACTGGAACATGTGCGTGACTAGAATACTTGTAAAAATTAGGAGACAATTGGCCTGCGATAAAAAGAAAAGTCCAATGGGTTATTTTTGAGGGCTTATCGGTTGAAAGGAGTATTCACTGGCGACCGTAGATTAAGTTTGCCATACTTTGAGTAAAAAAAAAAAAAAAAAAAAAAAAACGTGAGCGAGATTAAATATTTCTGTACAAACGCCTTCATGGATCATCTATTGCCCGGATCATGTTCATGTTCGAAGGCGAGCCTTGCGAGTTTCTTCTACTTTCGTCGTTAAACAAATCGTCTTAATGGACAATGTGTGAAACCGAGGCGCCCCTAGCGGCTCAGGTGCATTCTGGGAAACATTTGTCAACGAAGATTTTTAGCGTCGGTGTCCTTCATCGGAGCACGGGCAGCCGCAAGCGGACACCGCGAAACTGCACCACGCCCATCAAGGCAGCCTACCTCGCCATGACTTGAAAGTAAACATCTTCAACAGAAATCTGTCTGGTTCGGGGAAACAATACGAAACAAATAAAACTCAAACCAAAAGCTCAGAAACAAACAGTTCCCGCCATGTCTGCGTAAATTAACCTCCGTGTGCATGTGATGCAGTAAGTATACTTCTCGTAACTTTATCAGACGGTAACTGATTCAAGGCAAAGGCAAGCCACGCAAAATTCGGGAAAAAGAAAGACAAGGTGGCAGCTAGTGACCAAATGAATCAAGGCAATCTGTTGACGCGTTAAAAAAGACAACGCGCAGTAATAGTCTATGTTCTTTATCGGAGAGATTAACGTGAATACATTAGCAGTTTGAAAAGGTCCGACATCTTGGCGGCATGACGGCGCCCATGGGGGACCCCAGTCCGTTGGACCGTCAAAAGACTGGCGGCTCTGGCCAGTGTTGCCGCCTCCGGTTAAAACACAATGAAAGGGAAATAAGAAGATGGCTTAAAGGGGTCATGAAACGATTTTCCTACTTCTTTTCCTTATCTTTAATCCTCAACTCAAATGCGAGTTGTGAAATCCCGTCGTCGTGACATTCATCGGCACCGATGCGATGTCTCCTCTTCCGCCGTGCTTTTTATACACACTATAGAACTTGTCATTCCCCAGTGACGATAAGTTCCGCCAGGGCACTCATTGGCCACGAACGCGAATCCGAATATTCGTCGACGGATTTATTGTTGACGAGCGCATACGTCCGAGTGACGCAGTTCTCGTGTCCAATGCGTGAGCTGGGCTCGGCTGACGTCAGGTTGGCACCGCTGACGCGCTTTGGGAACCGCGGATGTATCATAGTGAAAAGGCGGAGAGCTTTTGAAGGAAAGAAGGTACAAAATAGTCCGCTATACTTTCAAATGTTCGTACCGAAAAGCTGGCTTTTGACTTTCTACCCTCTTTCTTTTGGCCAACTAAACGATATGCGATTAGTAAAGTCCCAATTTAAAATCATTTATCCCAGTCCAAAATTCGTTTCATGGCCCCTTTAAGTGCAATAGATAAAACACGACATAAAAAAAAAATGCGGTCGCTTAGCTCGGCTATGCCTGGATATACGTAGCGTGAGCTTATGCGCACAAAATGAGAGGCGCTATCAAGCAGCTCCGGTGCAGCGTCAGACTTGGCTACTGCGCAACGGAGGCACACAGCTGGGCACGCGGCGGCGCCAGTGCGTCTGCCGCGGCTATGACGTCTCAAAAGCGAAGACCGGCGAGGCGCGCGCGGTGGCGCGGAGCCCGCGGCGGTGGCGGCTCCGGCACGCCAGCTGTGCGCCGTGTGACGTCACTGCTCATCGCGCTTGCGCAGACCAGCGAGGCGCGCGCGATGGTGGCGGAGCCCGCGGCGACGGCGGCTCCGCCCCGCCAGCTGTGCGCCGTGTAATGTCACTGCTCATCGCGCTTGCGCAGCACGGAGCACGGCTCATTATGAGAGCCACGCGAAACTGCTCATCCTCGGCCAGTGTAGCTCACGCTACAAAACATTGTGAATTCCCGATGCTAAGCTTGGTGCTGGCCGTCCTCGAAGTATGTCCAAGTCGAAAACAAACACCCACAAGGAGTCGGTGCATTGAACAGTGTACGCCGATCGACATTAGGTTTATATTCACTGAAACGACGTGGCTTGCCTTCGATATGAATGAGTTACTTCTTGATAAGGTCACGAGAAGAGAAGTATACTTACCGCATCACATGCACACGTAGGTCAACCTACAAAGACTCGGCGAGATACGCTGCGTTGAAGCGAACACCGCAGGTCCGCGGTGTCCTAAATTAAAATGAACTGTTGGGCTAGTTGGGTAAACCTCTTAGATATACAAAAGCGCAAAGGACAAGGACAGAACAAAAATACGGACTAGGACAAGCGCTTACATCCGCTTGCAGTTGCAGGACAATCGCTTACGTCAGCCGCGGTCCAACGGGAGAAAACAAAACTGAAACCTTCGTTGACAAATGTTTCCCAGAATGCAGCTGGGCCACTAGGGGCGCCTCATTTTTGCACATTGTCCATTAGCCCCATGTCCCACATACAACACTTGTATAACACCCTCGGTGCAGCGGATATTGATGTTTTTAAAAAGGCCATGCAACAATATTCGCTTGGAATGTTTTTCAGTTTACACTAGCGTTGCGTTATCGGAAAGAGCACACATTTTATTTCGAACCCTTCAAGTTTTGTAATCGCTATAACCCGAAACAAGACCGAGGAATAGAGAAGAGAACACAAATGATTTGTAAATTGCTTGTGTTGTTCACCAGGTATTGCCCCGGGTTTTCGCAACTTTGAATGTTCAATCGCCCTTCTATCCGTACGCTGTTTCTTTTTTTTTTTCTTTTCTTTTTATTGGTATATATCTGTTTACTCTGCGAAAAAAAAAAAAAATGCTTGACGTGAAGCCGTTTCCCCGTCGCCATTTGCATGTTCGACTGACATGAGAAAAAACAATCTTTCACTTGTAACAATTCTTTTCAGTGTTTGTCCTTTCCTTTTCTTCATCAAAGCTCAATCAGTAAACACTTTTTGCGTCTTAAGAAAGCGAAACAAAAAACGACTCGAAAAACAAACAAGCTAAATAAAGCTTGTTTTACGCACGCGCGCAGCCTGATTTGTGCAAATAAATTTTAAATAGATTTGTTTATCTTATATTTTTTTTTTACCAATAGATTTTCGGAAGTCGTTTGATTTTTTTTCTTGCCATTGAGCATTTTCAAAGTCGTATTGGACCTTATTTCTCGCCCGAGGCCAC
This sequence comes from Ixodes persulcatus, assembly GCA_013358835.2. Classification (NCBI taxonomy): domain Eukaryota; kingdom Metazoa; phylum Arthropoda; class Arachnida; order Ixodida; family Ixodidae; genus Ixodes; species Ixodes persulcatus. The sequence continues at coordinate 12,884 of JABSTQ010010222.1, forward strand.
CAGGTCTGACAAAAGCTCGTATTACATTCTTACTCTTCCATGGCATTTAAATTTCACAAAACACGTTTTCTTTTTTTTTCTTTCTTTATATTTTTTATGCTCAATTATTTTTGTTACTCAACGCCTTCGTTTTAGAAACAAATCAGAGCAATTGGGCATGCTTCAATCGAAGTCGGATTTAACTGCGCATTCGTTCGCTCCCCACGTCAAAGATATAATAATAATAATAAAAAAAAAAATTGCTTCATAACATTATTCGTTCGCGTGTTTGAGTGAGGAACCTGCGATTTTCTTTGAACAAATTAAAGCGGTGAACTCTTGGGGGTCTTGAATGCTGAGTGATTAGAGCCCACAAGGGAGAAGCACTATTTTTTTTTTCGACAGATTTATATATATATATATATATATATATATATATACGAGGGGCGTTCATAAAGTTCGTAATTTTGTCACGAAGAAATAGAGATTCAGCAATCAAACTCGAGTAGGAGTTGAGACTTTGTCTGCATGTTCGCCACCAAAAGTTACTTTGCACTTTGCAAAAGTTACAAAGGCACTTTTTCCAGCGATGCACCACATGCCGGAGGCCATTGTTATAGAACTCCTCGTTTTGAGTGTTCAGGAATCGCTCCACTTCAGCAAACACTTGGTCGCCGTCCTTAAAATGCTTTCTTCTTATTTGGCCACACTGGTAACGTCAGCGACATTTAATCAAAGTGTCATAAACTGGGGATTGTCCCCGAACAACGTTCCCAGATTGGAATAAATATCCTTAGCATTGCTTCCCTGCAAATGAAAAAAAAAAAAAACGGATCACTGCATGTGCTTGGCACCGACGGGCGGTTCCATTTTTGTTTCGACTCCCTAGCGGCGTTTCGAGCTACTATAGCATGCGATGCTTATATTGTGCGGAAACAGCTAGGGACGCGCGCTCATGTTGATGCCTGTTTTGTTCCATTTTTTTTTTCAATTTTTTGTGCCGATAATATGAACTTTATGAACGCCCCTCGTATATATATATATATATATATACAGGGTGTCACAAAAGAACATTTACACGGTCTTTTTTACCGCAAACTAACTAGGCATCGCCGAACGCTCATTCTCCGCCCAAAGGTAGCGCTAGAGGTCACAACCAGATGCCAAAGTTTCAGCCCGATCCGATAACTTAATCGAAAGTTATAAGTGATTTTCTGAAAATTTCGATGGGAAAATGGAGCCCATTTTTGCCCGTTTTCGGTTTCTGGTGCCATAGAGCCCCATGTGTTCGAAAACTCCGTCGGCCGCCATTTTCCCATTGAAATTTTCAGAAAATCACTTATAACTTTTGATTAAGTTATCGGATCGGGCTGAAACTTTGGCATCTGGATGTGACTTCTAGCTCTACCTTTGGGCGGAGAATGAGAGTTCGGCGATGCCTAGTTTATTTTTGCGGTAAAAAAGACCGTGTAAATTTTCTTTTGTGACACCCTGTATATATATATATATATATATATATATATATATATAATGTCGTCTGCTTTTTGATGTCGCTTGGCGCTGATGTCGGAACGCCGAGCTCTTATTGGCTGATTAAAAAAAAGTGTAGGCAAATCTCGAGGCATGTAGCATTGAGGTCTACCCACAATCCTTCCAATCAAAGCCAATCAGAACTCGGCGTCGTTCTGACGTCACCGCAACCCTGCGCAAGAAGCAAACGAACTTGCTCTCCGCATACCACCTAGAAGACAAGACCCATGAATGACGTCATCGTTATTAGATCCACCGATCGACCCGCACCAAGCGGCAAACAAGCCCAAGTTCGACGAGAGTTGCCGCAAAGCGGCAGACGCGTCTGTCTTGGCGTCTCCCATTAAAGCGTCGGGGAAGGGAGCGAAATGCGCTGGCCCTTTCTTCTAGGTGGCAATGTCGGAGCAGAGTGCGAATTTCGACGTCGTTTTCAAAGCAATAGCTTTAAGGCTCGTTCACACACTTGCAGCTTCTTATGAACCAGTGCCTTGAAACCTCTTACAATCTCCTACGACGAGAGAGCGCGATGGAGCCATCCATCGTGTAGCAGTGGAACACTTGGCGGTCCAGTATATATCTCATTTATTTTTCGCGCATCATCCTTTCTTTTTTGGTTCGAAAAAACTTTTGTCAATGTTATAAGCGACAGTTTCTCAAAAGTATAGTACGCATACATTTGACCTCGCAAATACCGCAAAACTTTCGCTCTAGTGAAATGCAGTTCCAAGGTCACCACATATAGATGGCGCCAGCGTGACAGTGTGTTCTGTCGTCGTAAGAGATTTTAAGAGGTTTTAAGGAGTCGCAAGTGTGTGAACGGACCTTTACGGGCGACACTTGGCAGAGATTTCGAGCTCGTGGGGTGTCGTCGCCTCTACGGAAAAATTCGTCTTCTCTCCCCTCTTGGCGCGAGAAGAGGGAAGGAGAAACCCTTCTCTTTCCTTTGGGTGCGAGGAGAGGGAAGACGGGTTTTCCCGTCGGCCGCTCAGCGCGGAGAGGGAAGGAAGGGGAGCCCCGGCATCCCGCCAGTAACGACGCGACGAAAGGAGAGTCTTCCGCGTCGTCGCTTGAAAGACTTGTTTTCAAACATTACTCGCGTTATGCGGAACTCCACTTTGGCAGTATCCAGTTGTTACGCGTAATGTTGGATGGTTTTAGAAACTTCCACCGCGCTTGCCCACTTACATTCACGGATCACCGAGCACTGGTAGCGGTCGTCAGTGGCATCCACGACGCCAACCACGACGGCTTGTTGGGGCGAGGGTCCGCCACCGCGCAAAGGGGCCGGGCCCTCTACCGACTGCCCAAAGTAGACACAAAGTCCGAAGTGCGCAACAGCGCATGAAGAATAGGCGTAAGAGTCTATAAAAGAGGGACACGCCTACGGAACGGGGGAGACGGACCGGGAGCATGGAGACATGTAAATGAACGCCTCACGGCATCGCTGTACTTTCTACTAACAAACCATTCCTGCTATACTACTAAAAAATTATAGTTTCTTGTTTTGGAAACCCCGGCTTCGTGTTGTTCCTCCGGGATGGGCATGCAGCAAGGCAGCCCTTCCAAATGGCGCCCAACGTACTTTTTCTGCCCTTCTGTCGGAGTGACACTGGGGCTGGGTTTCTTCTCTCGGTAAGTTTTTCAAGCGCGGTGTTTCCTTTCGTAGCAGTGCACCGTGTCGGCGTTGCGTGTATTCGCGACAGAGCAATTGCTCGCTGAATTGGAGCCTCAAAGCATTGCTTAGTCACGCGTGTAACGCTTTAGGGGCGTGTTTACTCAGCACTCAGCAGGCAACGGCTATCCGTTACCTGCTGAGTGCATATCCGTATATGCCAGCAGCTATCCGTTACCTGCTGAGTGTCTATTCATTTATGCCAGCCGCTATCCGTTACCTGATGAGAGCCTATCCGTACGGGTCAACGGCTATCCGTTACCTGCTGAATGCTTATGCGAGTAAGCGAACCACTACCCGTTACCTGTTATTCGTTACTGGCTCTTTGCTATCTGTTATGTCTCCCCCATCAGCCGTTATTGGAGACTGCGGTTCCTTCTTTCTATTCCGCTTACGTCTTAATTGTATTCTATCTTGGTGCCTATTAGCCTTTACTTGTAATTTCTTATGCGTATCAATTACTCTCTGCGTGCCAGAGGGCAAACGTAACGGATGCGATTAAACGCAATGCATGTCGCAGGCTATTACAAATAATCGATCATTTTACACGACTTTCAGGCGGAGAGGTTTTGGACCGGTAATGATACCACCATCGTTTACCTTCGCTCGTATAAACGCTGCCGAAAAAAAAAAAAATACCGCAAAATACGTCACACTCAAAGTAAGATTAATGAGTTTTCTAAACAATATGCGTGTATGGCAAAGCCCTTGGTGGTCGCTGTAATCAACTTTAACAGGCGGTCGTTCCCATACCGTTTAATTAAACTGCCATTTGTTTATGCGAGAGCGGGCTAAAATAATTAATGACTAGAATTCTTAATCAGCCGTAATCAACCGCACGGAACTCTACCAAAATTATAGGTAACGTTGTAAAGTAGAAACGGGGTATATTTTCTAAAAGGAAATGAGACGACCTTTTAGAGAAAGTATGTCATCAGAATCCCCCCAAAAGAAACGCGCAACCGAACAAAGCTTCCAAATCGATGAAACATTGCAGACACGACATGCAGGATGAACAGAGTTGCCCAATAGACCTTTCTTCAAAAGTCCGCGCCATCGCCTGTCCACCATTGCTTGATCACGTACCCTGATCATGTATTGGACACAAGTATTATTACGTCAGCGTTCGGCGAGGACTCGGATCCGATCACACGCTTGGTGCCCAATGAATGGATGGATGGATGTTATTGGCTATACCCTTTGTAACGGGCGGTACCTTGCGCCACCTAGCCTAAGTGTAAAAAGACAAAGATATGATTCCTCCCAGCGCACTCTCATTTCCTCCTCTTCCTCACAGTTCCTCTCCGCGTATATTTTTACTAAGCGCGGACAAGCGGATGACACCTGTTCGCGGCCATGTTTTGAGTCTTGCCGCTGGGGAAAGTATCTTCACTTTTGTTTCGTTTTTCATCGCTCTGAAAGCGTGAGTCTATAAAGCGTCGAATAAACTTTTGGGAGCGTATCATCGAAAAAAAAAAAAAAGTCAAAACTTGCAAAAACTGAAACCTGTTTCCTGCCTTCCTTACGTTTTTTTTTTTTTTTTTTTGCTTCTTTTGGGAGCGTACTTCCGACGTTTGATCTCACGGCGAAAAAAGCTTGTCAGAACCTAGAGACGCGTTTTACTGTATTTTGTTCAGGGACTTATCTCAGGAAGCGCGGTTTTCCCCCAAGGACATATTTCCGGTCGCCTCATGGGTCTTCTTCACGCCTGCAAAAAACGATTGCGACGTAAAACACGCTTTTTTTTTCTCTCTCTCTCTTTGAACAATCACACAAAGTGTGCTGCGATTGACAGCGGTAGCTGCTGCATTGTGGGAATTCATGTTGAAGGAGATTTTCCTTCAGCCAATGTGCTGTACAATGTTTGCAATCCGTTTTTTGCTTTCAGTAGAATTGATGTAGGAGGTGTGTGTGAGGAGATGTGTGCTTTGGTGGAACGATTATGCGAGATGTTGGTTGTGTTAAAGAAAGACACAGAGACGTGCTTTTTTTTTTTACTACTGGTTAGAGCTGAGCAATAGTTGGTTCATATCTTTGAGTGGCGCACGCCGAACACATATAAACACACAAAAATACAACCGCTGGACGGGACGTCTGTGTTTATGTTTTCAGCTGGCGCCACCCAAAGTGCTTTCCTTTTTTTTTTTTTTTGCTGAAAACGTTTTATTAGGACGAGGCGCCCGTGACCACGTCTTAGGTGGAAGAAGCGAAAGTACGTACGCGAGCTCTTCTGTATATAGAGGCGCGGAAAATACACGAGAATACCGAAATTTTTCTCCGATTGATTCACCCAGCCAAGTCCTATTCCAAGTCGGGCTTGGAATAGGTGGCTCACGAGTCCTCGGAGAGGTGTTGAACATGGGCAATCCTTACCCGCACCTCCACAAAATGTCACGAATGACAGATGATGAGGCGACGAATGAACAGAAACTAAAAGTTTAATTTGGCGAACTTGTACCGAAAACAAAAATACAAAGAGGCAGCATCGCAGGCGTCGAAGGTCGGCGGAGCAGTACGATCGAGCGCAAGAGCGAGACTGACTCCGTCTCGCCACGCGGTGCCCCTTATGTGCACGCGTGGGCTTCTGGAACAATCGGCGTAAAAGGTTCGGCGCGTAGAACATTCGGACCTCGAACAAGCAACAGTGTTCTCGAATTTACCAGAACGCGACATTTGCAGATATAAGAAAAAGGTACTTCCGCTCCCAGGAATCGAACCGCGGCCCTTGGCGTGGGAGCCAAGCACGATAACCGTTCGGACACGGACGTGCTTGCTCAGAGACGCGCGTGGCAATACGTCCTAGCCCTCAATACTCCTCCTGGGGGAGGGGGCTAGGCAAGACGGCGGGATAAGACGGGACGAAGGGACATTGCCGTCTTGCATAGAGTAGGACTTGGCTGATGAGTCCCGATGAGCCTTAAATAACAACGAGCTCCTCCGCGAATTATCATACCAATGTTCCTTCCTTATTTCCTCTTTTCGTTCCCTATACATAGCTAAAGATGACTTTTCCTGCGTTATTTCCTCCCACATTTTTCTCTCGGTTTCTTTTATTTTCATTTCCAAAGAGATAGTCTGTTGTGCCCCAAAACTTGACTGTTTGTATTTAAATCTCAGTCTTCGGGTTCGGTTTGTACATTTAGTGTTTAGACTTTTCGTGTATATATGCTTACATACCTTTCGCGCCCATCGTGTATCGTCAATTGTGTCTAGCCTTTGTTCAAATTTCCGCTTACTGATCGCCTCTCTGGCCTCAAAAGACGCCCAGCCCATGTCTCCCTGCACTCCTTCATTTGGTGTATTCTCATGCGAACCCAGTGCCAGTCTGCCCACGCTCCTCTGCCGGGTCTCTAATCTCGTCTGGACCTCAGATTTCATGCCTAATTCTGCATTGCTAAAAGACAACCCCGGTACCACGACTCCCCTCCACATTTGTCACATAAAACGACAAGGGTAATATACAAAGGTCGGGGAAAGAGTGTCTGTCGAAGTGCATATGCATATGCTATGCATAATCAACTCGCCCAACTTTCAACGGTGAGCTGCCCCAACGCGTGCGAGAAGTGACTCTCGGCACCTCGCTCGGTGGTTTCCTACCCCTCACCCCGCCCGTCCAGGCTCGGTGGGGGAACGCGTATATCCTTCAGTTCTGAACTGCCCTACCCGAGAATCGGTACTCCCGAGGCCATAGGCGGTTGACGGCCGCGTCTGTGGCATCCACAGTCGTAAATATTGCCAGGCCCACTTTCCTTCGACTCTGCTCAAAAACAAACCCAACACCAAACATATACCAAGGGGTCATTGAAAATAACAGGGTCGTGGCAAGGGCAGACCCACAGGGCAATGACCGTCAGGGGGAGGGGAAGTTCCACGCTTGGTGTGCGAACCTGGGTTTGAGTGTGAAGAACGAAGGGCAGTGCGAGAAGAGTCTCGGAGGCGAACGGACGCATCGCGTCATCGAGCGGGGCGACGAGACCACTGTCGACGGCCCCACGCCAAGTACAGGATGAAGTTCCATCGAGTGTGTGCGTGCCATCTCAAGAAGTGGGTACGAGGTCAGGGCGCCCCGCCCATAGTGAGCCAGCCATCCGCTGGAACTCCTCCACCTTGGACGACCCCCGCAGGGAGACGTCGTCAACCATCGACACGCCAGATGAGACTTTTCTCACTCGCCCGTTACTTTTTGAATTAGCATATTTTGATTCGATTAATTACAGGTAGCTTTATTAGGGATTGTATAAGCATCCGGAAACTAGATTTGTGAACCCTGTTTTCGTAACCGTTATATACCCAATAAGCGATTTGTGCAGACTGTATGTATTGTAATTAGCTTTCTGACTGCAACCGTATTAAATTATCTTCGTGTATTTGCCATACGTCTCCGACTCTTCATTGGACAGACTCTCTACAGCAGCGTGGACCTATCGCTCGGTCAGTGGTCCACCCTTTAACAACCTCACGCCCAGAGAAATCTTTCTCTCGATTTCTTTGAGTGTGACAACATTCCCCTAACAACTTGACATCTATTGTAATTCCATAGTGCCCTATGCTTTATAATTGCTGCGTTCTTTTCTTTCTTTAGTATATTTTCTTCCTATTGTTTTCCCTCATTCAGCCATACTCCTTGGCATTTATACTTCTCCGCGTGTTGTATTAAAACGTCTTAAATTTTCAGCGGGCCACCATTCTCATCGCTATAAACCAGTATTCCCCACTTGTCGCTACTGAGCTTAAGGCCCAGAGTCTCCTTCCTTTTCACAGATCTTAATCAGGTCCTGTAACCTATCCCGGCTATCTGCTAACAGTACAATGACGTCTGCGTAGAACATTCCTGATATAACTTGGTTTACTTTTTTCCCTCTTCATATATTACATATCAAAACCTAAATTGCACTCTTCTAATTTTTTTTCCCATTCTACTCAGGCATATCACAAAAAGAAGAGGTGATATATAGGAGAACCCTGCTCGAGTCCTCTTTTTATTTCTGCTGGTTCTGATATTTTTGTTTCCCATGTTATAGCAACCTTAATATTTGTGTATATCTGTTGTAAAACCCTAATAAAATGTGCATCTAAACCATACCCTCTCCGCTGTACCCAAAGTTTTTCCTGACTCACATTGTCATACGCCCCTATAACTCATACCTTTTGTTTTTCGTTTGTGCTACCTCTATTCAATGAGTGATGACGAATAGGTTATCATCCAATCTCCTATCTCTTCGGAACCCGTTCTGTAGCTCACCTAAAATGTTTTCGGCCCATTCTTTCAGTCTTCTTTTTACTACCTGCATCGCTAGACTGTACAGGACCGAAGTTACTGTTATTGGGCGGTATGATATCATGCTATTCTTATTTCTATAGCCTTCATATAGTAATCTTATTCTGCTTAGTTTCCAATCATTGGGTACTTCTCCCCCCATTATTATTTGATCAGTTGCCTGTCTTATCTTTAACTTGCTTTTTGTTTCTAGTGTTTTGAAGCCGGTACTTTACCTTCTGCTCTGACCGATTCCCTCGTGGTTGTCTCGTTGGTGTTCTCGTCTTGTGCCGCGTTGCTGTTTGTTTCTGTCCAGACTCCGTCGGTTCAAGTTCTGCGAATGTTGCCTCGATTGTTCGTCTAACGTCTAATAAAATATCTTGCTTCCTAGCCCTCTACACTTTTTTATCCCCTCGTGTGTGATGAATGAACAATGGAACGTTCTGTGCATTTATGTGCTTCAAGAACCTTTTACTGCATTCTTATCATTTTGATTTACCTCCATCTTCCACTGAACTCCAGCTCTACCAATCTTCGTCTGGATTAAAACAGATGCCTCTTTTATTTTTTTCCCTGTAATGTATCTTATTTTGATGCTACCTCAGCGGTAGTGTCCTCCTTTTTCTTCGTCCATCTGTGTTTCCTTGAGGCGTTTTGCTATGGCTGCCTTAACTTCACTGTCCCACCATTTCTTCGGTGTGTGTTTCCATCTCGTTCGTCCTCTTCGTTTGATTTTGAAATTCCCCAACTCTCTTTTAAAAGTGTTTATTAAATCATCGTAGGTCCATCGTCTCTCCAGTTGTCTCGATTTGTTCTGATACTTCTTGTACCTGGGCACCAATTCATGGGCGTCCGCAGGGGGGTGCAAGGGGGGGGGGGCAGTTGCCCCCCCCCCCCATCAAATTTTTTTTTTTTTTTTTTTGGGGGGGGGGGGGGGGGGGAGCTGCGCCCGCACCAGTTAAAGGGTACTCCGGCGGTTTTTTAGCTTCCCAAACCAATTACATTTCCTGAATACCATGGATTTAATGTTCAAATTCAAAATAGCTTTTGAGAAAACGGCAAGTTAAGGTGATGCCAAAACCAAAACCGCCCCATGGTGACGAACCGGGTAATCGTGGCGAGGGGTGGCGTGAGCTAAAGCAGTGGCTCTAGTTCAAGTTCCCGTTGAAACCAAAACGAAACCGAATCTAGTGTCACGTGAACTGTTTAAATAATGCAGTTGATGGTTGAAAGACACAACGCATATTCTTATAGGACAACAAGATGTAGTACGCAATGCTTCGTCGTTGGGGTATAAAAACATTTGATAAAACAGTACTGATCAATTTATTCGGGAGAGACACATAGGGTAAGCCGCATTACCATCGGAAGCAAGCGTTTGCTTTGTAGCCCCCGTAGCCCTGAAGTGGAAGCGTGCTGAAAATAGTCAACATCGCGAGGTAACAAGTCTTTTTGGTGTCTCCCACGAGATTCTTCCTGGCCGGCTTAACCTAGCGTGGTTCTGGACATGGATATTCGACGCTTCTTCAAGCGGAAGCGGACGTGTGACGAACTGTTATCCGGGGACCCCCATCAACAGCCTAGTGAGACATGTTGCAACGCGGGCGCGTCTGACGGACATCAAACAAGCTCTCATCAGGACACGAAACCGGAGGTTATTGAAACCATAGAGTTATTACAATACACGCTAGAGGCTCAGCTGGCGCTAGTGTCTACGGGACTTCCGGTTGCAAATTGAAGCAGACAGCATGCAGTCTACTTTTCCAGTCTTCCTGTGTATTCCTATGGGAAAAAGCGCGTGAATTTTGTCTCTTCGCCGGAAAATAACATGAATAACTTTTGTTATTTCGGTTGTACCGGATAGTATGTACCTTTATTGGTATTGTGAAAGTGTAATTGCTTTAGTTAAAGCATTTTTTATTTACCACTGAACGATGTTAAACTTCGCTATATTTCAGGCCCAAACCTCTGTTCCATGGCAGGTATATAGAAACGAGCGACGATTCTAAGCAAACTAACGATCGAAAGGAACGTAGAGTGTGTTCAAAGTTCGCCAGCATTCCGCTGGTGCTTATATATTGCTAATATGCCCGTTCTGTCACTATATGAAAATGACCCCGTCGTGCATCTTTACGAGTGGTTAAAAAAACGTTCGAAACGTAAAGGATAAAGTACGTGAACTACTAAAGGTGTGTTTTCTTATTATTTCCTTTGTCGGGCAGTTTTTATCGGGCACCTGTTCCCTGACTTCTCCCTATTTGCAAAGATTTGGAGCGTGCGGGTGATGATTTGAACCCAGAACAATTAAGCATCTTCGCACATATTCATGAGCAGAAAGAATAAAGCAGTACTTATTTATTGCAAATCGGACTATATTACGTGACTTTCAATTTATTTTGATCGTCTTCAAGCACAAGGAGTTACTTATCCAGTGTTACTTCGTAGTTCCTGTCGTCTCTCTTGGTTTTCTACATGTCCTTCGTTCGTTTGGCACGTATATCACCCATGCTGGAAAGCTTCGACGCCGTGTTCGCGATAACAGTGTCCGACAGTGCACATAAATGCATGCACGAAGCGGTTTTAGCACCGTTTTTCATGTCAAGATTTTAAAATAAAAACGCCGTAACTGACCAATTATTTCGTCTGCGTGACTGGGAAATGTTCCAAAGCGCCTAGTACGTAGGAATTATTCGTGATATTTGCTCTTATAATCGAGCGCAGAGAGGAAATGCACTCGCTTTTTTCCATAGAAATGCATTACCGGAAGTCAATTTCCGACTGCTTGCTGTCTGCTTCAATTTGCAACAGCACACTAGCGCCAGTTGAACCTCTAGCGTACATTATAATAACTCTATGATTGAAACCATGAAAGGTACTGCACCGACGGTGACGTCACACGGCGTGGTAAGTTGCGAAGCAACTCGCATGTCGAATGATTTGGATTTGGGAAACTTTCTGGATACAGACAGAACCGCTAGGATCCCGGATCATGTTAAGTTGCGTCTCCTTAGCAACCCATGGACGCCAAGTGTTACGTACGACTTCAAGAAAGATGTGGTATCTGAGAAGAGAACTTTCCGCTACCAATGGCTGGCAGATTACTCACCTTGGCTTGCGTACTCAGCAACAGCTCAAGGAGCTCTTTGCCGTTACTGCGTCACATTTCGTCCGAACGCTCACCGTGGCACTCAAGGTAGTTTTATTGTGCGCGCTTTGGCGAACTACAAAAAGATGCACGAGGCGTGCAGGGACCACTTAAAGTCCGGATGGCACCAGGAGGCAGTCGAGGTTTCTCAAAACTTTATGGATGTGATGGAAAACAGGCAGCTACTTGTTGTTAACCAGTTGGACAGAACACTGCAGGATCAGTTTCAGAGGAATCGGGTGAAACCGTATTCTATAGTTTCTACCGTTGTCTTTTGCGCGACGCATGACTTGCCGATTCGCGGGAAGCAGTCTGACAGTGGCGTCTTCCACGATCTTCTTGATCTTCGGGTGGTAGCTGGAGATGCTCCGCTTCGGGAACACTTTGCTTCCGCAGCTGGAAACGCCAAGTACACATCTGCCCAGGTCCAGAACGAGATAGTCAGCATCTGTGGCAACATGCTAAAAGAGGAAATAGTGTCCGAAGCTAACAGAGCTGTAGCATTCTCTGTCCTAGCGGACGAAACGGCTGACATTGGGGGGACAGAGCAGCTGTCCATCGGCGTTCGGTTCATAGACAAGGCTGGAGACGAGGCCTGCGTTCGTGAGCAGTTTATGGGATTCGTAGCGCTGGAGCAATTTAACTCCGCTTGTATTGCCGCTACAATCCTGCAATTTCTGAAGGATGCCGGACTCGTTCTTTCGAACCTCGTTGGTCAAGGATACGATGGATGCTCTACGATGGCTGGAAGAGAAGGGGGAGTGAACAGAATAATACAGCACGAGTTCCCAAAGGTGCAATTCTTTCACTGTGCAAGCCACAAGCTAAATCTCGTGATCAACGATCTGAATGAGGTCAGTGAAATCCGAAATACAATAGGGGTCATCAAACAAACCATAAACTTCTTCCGTGAAAGCGTCCTTCGTAGGAAAGTGAGGCCAGATTCACGAAACGATCTTACGCCAAAAATTTGCGTAAGACAAAACTTAAGAACAAATTCGTATTCACGAAACGAAATTTTCGTAAGTTTTGCGCAGGTTACGACGAAATCCTACGACAGCTCCAAAGCTGTCTTACGCACTTCTTACGATCAAATCAGCATGGCCGACAGCGTCGCGGTCGCGACGACCGACGGACGTTTATTTTTCTACGTGCGCTTCTCACGCGTCCCGACTTCAAGCAGCAAGAAAAAAGTAAAATTACTTGAAACAGACCACGACGAACGAGAACGCTGGATCCACAAACACCCGGAAACAGCTCCAACGGCCACGATTCAACACACCCAGACCAAGCGAGCTCGGCAGATATGCCTAGCAGGCACTCCGATCACGGTGGAAGATCGGCTCGGCGCAGCGGTGCTACGATCCTTGACCAAGACCGTATGCCCACCACCGGCTGGCGTGCTCAATGGAATATGCTCGCGCGACCTTTGTGAACCCTTCCCGTATTATAGTTTGATCGCTGACCTCAATTTTAGATTAAGAGGTCAATCTCTTCCTCTTGTCATCTCCTAGTTTTCCGAGGCAGCGGTGACGAACGCTGTCGTCGAAAAGGGGCGCTCATCGATTCTATCTCTTTGTTTTGTGTGATATAGAGCTCAAATAAACGCCGTATGGATTACCTTCGCAACACGGTATGTACACTTTGTTATTAGTATTCTATTTTCATTCTGACACGACTGCACCTCACTGTCGATCGCTATAACAGTTCGTGGGTCGCAATGCCGATTCAACCTTTCTTTGCCGGGTGTCACGTCAGCATCGAGTTGCAACCGTAAAGGATCGGCCCCGAAACGCTTATCAATTCGCGGTCCAACAGCGCGAATCCAGCGCTTCGATCAAAAGTGCGCGTCCGCTCCGTGTGTGAACAGGTATTACGTGGCTCTTGCTGGCACTCTTGTAGTTCAAACGTATCTTTTTTAACGTCGGCTCGCTCTTGCATCTACGAGGCCGCAAAAAACTCCGCGGCAATTTGTTTCCATCTACGTCGCTTTGCAAACGACTGACACGGGCCGTCTTTTACCAACGATGACAGTTGTGTTGACTTCGTAGCGATCGAGTTCGTAGCAGTCAACGGAGACGGTTACGCATCCCGGCCTCGGCATTCGGGCGCGTTTAAATCGTGTTAGCGTCGACATATCACCAATATCACTGCACGGACACGAACCCCAGACAAGCGGTGGCAGGAAGGCCGCCTGTGTTTGTTATTAAAAATCCACGTTCTCCGAACGGCTCCGAACCATGCCGAGCTCTCCGATTGGTTGTTCGCGCTGCCGAAGACGCGTCGCCATAGCAACAGCACCGGTATGTTCTAGTTTTTCCGTACGAGAACGCCGCTTTCCTCCTCTCACTTAAGAACGCGTTCGTGAATACCGATTTCTCCTCTTTTTACGATGTTCTTAACTTACGAACTTCTTAGCTAAGTTGTCGTAAACTAAGAAGCTCTTCGTGAATCTGGCCTCTGGTGCCCAACATTCCGATGCTGTGTGAAACAAGATGGTCTGCAAATTACAAATCAATTAGAATCTTCTCTCAGCATTACGTGGCCATAGTCGAGGCACTCGAAAATCTGGGATCGGCTGAATCCGCCTCAAATGCTGCAACCAGACAACAAGCTCACATCGTCTACTCTGCGACGACGAGCTCATCTTTCATTGTGTGCTTGCACATTGTCGCCAAGTACAGCGCAAAGCTTGAACCTGTCACAAACGTGCTGCAAAGCGTATCCATGAATTTCCATTCTGTGCATGAGCACATTGCTGAGCTCCGGAACATTTTTCGCAGTCACCGGACTAACGCAAAAGAACTGTTCTCGGACATCATGAGGACAGCATGTGACGCAGCTAATCGCCTCGGTGTGGTGATATCTGTCCCAAGGCAAGCTTCCCGTCAGACCCATCGAGAAAACTACGGGATTCGGTCGCCGGAGGAGTATTATCGTGTGGCAATATATGTGCCATACTTGAACTTACTCGCTGCTTCTTGGACTCGCCGCTTTTCAGAAACTAACGCGAAAAGCTATAGACTTCTTCAGCTGCATCCAGCCAGAATGAAACACATGAGTCGCAATGAGTTTGCTGCTCTTGCCGATCAAGTGCAGAACTTTTACTGCATCGATAACTTCAAGGAAGAGAGCGCCTCCTGGTACGAGATGTGGCGCAACAAAACCGGGGACTTTTCTAGTTTATCTTACCCCGAACTTTTACTTCGAGCTCAGACGTTCTATCCCGCTGTCGCAAAGGCCGTTGAGGTAGCGCTTGCATTGCCGGTCACCACCTGCACTGTTGAACGCTCATTCAGCACACTCAGGAGAGTGAAAACATGGTTACGCTCAACTATGGGGAACGACAGGCTTGTTGGTCTTTGCATGATGAGTGTACACCGGGAGCGTGTAATGAAAGACAAGAACGACTTCATCACCCGGGTCATCGCAAAATTTGGCCAGAAAAACCTAAGACGTCTGCAGCTGCTGTTCAAGGACTGATTGTGGTTACATAGCGCAACTTCAAGACGGCGACATTCTCTATTTTGCTATTCTGTTCGCAGTAAACTTGTTGCTTCCGATTCCAGCTGGATTCCATTGTATTGTTTATGTTCATTGAGGGCTTCACGCTTTAGCGGAGACCGAGCGAATACCGTCTGTTCGTTTTTAGCTTTGTTTGATCTTTCCTGCAGGGGCGGTCGCGTGAAAGTGCCCTCCACGTTGCGAGGCGCCCGAGTACATGTGGAAGGAAATAGCTGCACTATATAAACATATAATTTAATAGTCTCTTCTTTGTGGGATGTAGGAATTTGCCGTTTCTTCTAGCTTTTCTTTTTTCACCGGGATGCTAAGGTGCAAATTCAAATGTGCTCAATAAGTAGCACGGTAAAGGCAATATTACGTTAGGAATACAAACAATTGTATTGCAATGACAATCTCATAACTATTGGTTTTAAAACAATGGGCAATATGTTTTGGTGCCGAAATAATTGACCGAAGTCATAAGTAACGAGAAGGGCAGCGTGTGTATAGGTTTCAAGTCATATTAGCTTTTCTAATTTCATGTTAACAAAATTGGAATGATGACTGCGAACTTGTATGTAATTTTATAAACATATTTTTATTATGTTGGATGTGGGACGAGGTTACTGGCAGAGAGGTGCTCTAACTTTCTGGACTATAATCGGGCCAAGCAGACGAAACGAACCTTGATGGTGGTGCCTCCAGGATATTCCATGGGGGGGGGGGGGGGGGGGGGGGATAAGTTTGCCCCCTCCTGGAAAAAGTTCTGCGGACGCCCATGGGCACCATGTAGGAGCGATTTACTTTCTCGTTCAAGAATTTGTGACTCTTGTTCTGCTTTATGAAACTTTGTTTTAAGTTGCTTATAATCACTTCCTAAGCTTTGAAGTCTTCCTCATCTATTTCAATATGTCCTAATCTGTTATACAATTTTCTAGACATTAGACAGTAATTAATTGTTGAGAGCGAATTGGTTCTCTTCCACGTTATTTTTTCGACGTATTTTACTTTGGCGTCAACAAGCAAGAGCATAGCAAACTTATCCTTCCTGTTGATTTATGTCTCCCAAAATAATTATTTCCAAATTAATGCCAATTTCTTCAATATCTCTGGAAACACACGTCAAGTGCTATACTCTCTTGAATCAGTTCCCCTTTTTGAGATAAACAAACCCTATGAACGTATCTATAACTCTGATATTATCTTTTAATCACATGTGTTCTCTGCAGCTTTCCCTCACACTTTCCCAGCCCTGTCCTTTCACTAGCACTCCCAAACCTTTCCGTTCCCTTTCACATCGATTGCATCCCACCCTAAAATAACCAGCCAAGTTGGGTGGTTCCTTCATATCTCTAAGATGCGTCTCTGCCGATCCATATACTACAAAATCTTAAAAATTTAATTGTTCCGCAATTTCTTCCTGAAATTTCTGCCCACCTGCATGTTTATCTTTTTCCTTCTTCTGCGAGGCTTCCTTCTTCCGAGTTCCTTGAATACACAATGTTGCTGAACGAGAGTTGATAAACGTTCGAAATTGGAAGTTTCTTGTGCTCGGATGTACATCATCGCGGGAGACCGTTTGTAGGTCTCGTGTGGAAATGAGTGAACAAAACAGAGCTCTCTGCGGTCGCCTCTTCGGCGCCGGCGATTGAAAAGGCGCCGTCTTCACCGTGCGCGGTAGGACATTCGACGCTGTTCGAGGCGGGGCTTAGGCCGCACGTCCGGAGGCTTCCTGGCTCGTGACGACGACCATTCCCCGAAGTGAAGAACCCAGGGGTCCAGTGGAGGTGGGAAAACTGGTAACGTAACGAACGGTTTAATTACATGGTTGCGATACAGTCGTCAAATCCGAGAGAACCACAGAACAGCCTCACGCCCCGCCTTATATAGGGGTCCGTTTTCTCCCTCACTCTCCGCCAGGGCAGCAGGTGCGACCGCCAAGTGCGTTGCAGCAAAGCCCGCCGCGTCGTAGCCAGAAGTGCGTCGTAGCCATGGTTCTCCGCAGTTAGGCCAGGCCTCTCTCCCCTTCCGGAGCGCACGAACCCACTCGCACACACACACACGTCCCGTTGACGTCACGGACGCGTTGAGACTCGTTTTGGGCAGGCATCGACAGGTGGGCGACAGTCCAGAACACGTCGGGACTCGTTTCGGGACTCGTTTCCGCAGCGTTGAAACTCGGAAAAGGTTGCCGAAGGTTCCATTCTTAACAGCCCCTCCGGGGCCAGGGAAACCTCGAATGGCCGGTGGTACAATCGCTGGCATGAAGAGGTGGGCTTGGAGTAGGCCTTGAGAAGACGCTGCAAGCACCAAACAAACTCCCAAACCTCTCACAACGGAGGCATCAGCGGAAACGTCCCCCACAACACCACGCCACACCGCAGTCAAACGCTCGGAATTCGCCAAAGACCCGCCAGACTGGATTACGGATTACCAAAATTTGGTACAATTCCGGGTATCGAGACCCCCTGTCGCCAAAAAAAAACTCATTTTTCCAACGAGGTCACTAAGAACAAAATACAAAAGACAAAAACTCTTCGCAATTTGTGAGGTCCTTTTTGGGTTTTAACGAAGTGCCCCCACTTAGATCCTCATTCCCGTGGATGACGAAGACCTCTGAGATCATCCCTACTATTTTTCGTGATGTCAGAAAAATCTGCTCAACCCATCGGCATTGCCGTTAAATTTGCCTTTCCTTTTTCTTACGCTGAAGTCATAGTGATCGATTTTCACGTGATTTCTAGACGTGAAAATGCGGTCCTTATAGCGCCGATAAAACAATCCGCCTCTTTCATTCCCCGTCACATTGGTCCTAGCAATCTCCTGAGCTGTACAGCGAAACCCTGACACACTAGGGTCGCTCTTCTGCTCGACTGTCAAAGACACTCTGTCTACTCGTAGCAGAGGACCAAAGTTACGTGACGCCGGAGCTACGAGAGATCTTTCACTGATACCCTCTTCCTCCGCCTTTTCCGCCGGCGCGTTGGGACGGCGTACGCTTTGTAGTGCTACGAGGTCAGGCTGTTCTACAACCTGGTCCCTCTCATCCCGGTTTTCTGCCTCCAACTCTGGGAGTGCTTGCTCCCCGTCAGCTGCCTCTGGCTCTGGATCACTCGTCAACAAAGGGGCGACCTGACGCGATTTGGACCTCGTACACGACTGAACTAGCCCTTCTCCCAGTTGTTGACCCCTTTCGCGCAGCAGGAAATCTGACCGGTTAGAAAACAAATAAGGATACTCCAACGGGACTGTTTGCGAGACAGCCGCCTCTGTCACTAGCTCTCCGAACGGGCCAGTTATCCTCACTGTCGCCATAGGCAGACAGACACTGTGCTTTTTAAGCAGCTGCTGGATCCAAACTACCTTTCCAGTAAAATCGGAGGTCGTTACATACGACGGATGAACAACGTCCATCGTTGCTGCACTGTCCCGAAGCACCCTGCACGGCTTTCCGTTTACCTGGAGCTCGTGAAGATAGGGACGAAGAAGCTTCAGGTCCTTGTCACTAACGTTCACGTACGAGAACACAACCCGAGGTTTCTTACATCTGGCCGCTGTGTGTCCCGGCTCCTGACAGTTGTAGCACAGGAACGGCTTCCTTGCCTCGAACTGCCCTGTTGGGCTTTTCCGCGCCTCGTCTCCGTTCGAGTGTTCTGCGCTCTTTTCTGGGACCTTTTGTCCTGCTTCGGGCTTCTCGGGCCCGTTTTCTCGCGAGCCGTTACCCTGTCGGAAGGTCTTGCGCTGATCGCTCCGGCCGGGTTCGCTTTCCTCTCCGCTCAGCTTTCTACGCGTTGCGTACTCTTCGGCTAGCTCAGCGGCCCTTTCGACAGAGTCGACTCCCACCCTATCCTGCACCCAGAGCTTGACTGACTGCGGAATGCTACGAAAGAACTGTTCGAGGCACACACACTCGACTACCTTGTCTCGGCTTTCGTACACTTCCTCGCTCTTCAACCATTCTATCAGGTTGGTTTTAAGCCCGTACGCGAATTCCGAGTAGCCCTCGCTGCTCTTTTTGGATGCGTTTCTAAACCTTTGACGGAAAGCCTCGGCAGAAAGGCGGTACTGCTTCAAAAGGCTGGACTTCACCTTGTCGTAGTCGTCCACGTCTCCAGCACTAAGGCGCGCGACAACCTCTGCAGCCTCACAGGGCAACAGAGTCAAAAGCCGTTGCGGCCACGTTTCTGGGGCGAAGCTCAACTTCTCACATGTAACTCTCAAAGTTAACTAAGAATAGGCCCGCGTCTTCCCCAACTTTAAACGGCTGCATGAGCTTCTTTATTTGATACGACTCGGTCTCACTTGCTCGTACCGGAGCCCCAACTCTACTGTTCTGCGAGTTTAATCGCTGTTGTTCAATTTCGAGCTCTAGCCTTTTCAGCGCTCGCTCCTGGTCTCGTTCCTCTTTCGCTGCAGTCTGTGCTCGTTCCTCTCTAGCTGCAGCTTGCTCTCGTTCCTCTTTCGCTGCAGCCTGTTCCTCTTTCGCTGCAGCCTGTTCTCGCTCTCGTTCCTCTCTTGCTGCAGCTTCACTTTTAGCGTTCTGAAGCAGTTCCCACGCAATTTTAATTTCCTCTGCTTCCGCGCTCTCTGAAATCGCTTTACTGATCTCAGATTTCTTCATCTTTTGCTCCACCTCCACACCCAATTCTTCACATAAACAGAATAAATCTGTTCTCAGTAACCTCATTAGATCCATGATCGCTGCTCTTTAGCTTTGGCTTTGTTCTAAAACTTGTCGCGAGGTTGTACCAAAAACCTAGCGCACGAGTCAAACACTAATGATTCCCAGCAGTTCAAAATTAATTACCCATAATATGAAGCCTGGCGAATCTCAAAGCAAAGTCCAAACGCTCACCCACAGATGTAGCACGATGTCGCATGGTCCGATCCCAACCGCTGCCAACCAGTTGTTCGAGGCGGGGCTTAGGCCGCACGTCCGGAGGCTTCCTGGCTCGTGACGACGACCATTCCCCGAAGTGAAGAACCCAGGGGTCCAGTGGAGGTGGGAGAACTGGTAACGTAACGAACGATTTAATTACATGGTTGCGATACAGTCGTGAAATCCGAGAGAACCACAGAGCAGCCTCACGCCCCGCCTTATATAGGGGTCCGTTTTCTCCCTCACTCTCCGCCAGGGCAGCAGGTGCGACCGCCAAGTGCGTTGCAGCAAAGCCCGCCGCGTCGTAGCCAGAAGTGCGTCGTAGCCATGGTTCTCCGCAGTTAGGCCAGGCCTCTCTCCCCTTCCGGAGCGCACGAACCCACACGCACACACACACACGTACCGTTGACGTCACGGACGCGTTGAGACTCGTTTTGGGCAGGCATCGACAGGTGGGCGACAGTCCAGAACACGTCGGGACTCGTTTCGGGACTCGTTTCCGCAGCGGTGAAACTCGGGAAAGGTTGCCGAAGGTTCCATTCTTAACAACGCCTAGGCGTGATTTCGCACTTTTAAGCTTCTGTGGAAGCTATTGTCAGGCTCTCGGTTCGATTGCACAGATCAAAGTTCTAGTAAAGTCTTTTTGTGTGTTTTTATCCGAACTAGAAGCCCTCTTGGTCGCCCATTTCCAGAGTCCTCGCCACCGACGATGAGCCATACAGCAGCGAGCAACGTTCTATGGTCCCCTGACCCCTGACGTTGACACCCCAAGGTGCT
This sequence comes from Ixodes persulcatus, assembly GCA_013358835.2. Lineage (NCBI taxonomy): Eukaryota > Metazoa > Arthropoda > Arachnida > Ixodida > Ixodidae > Ixodes > Ixodes persulcatus. Next base: position 33,627 of record JABSTQ010010222.1, read on the forward strand.
TATCGTGGTCCGGGAAACAACTTACAAATACTGTTAGTGTACGTTTTCCGTATGTTTTAAATTAGCTTAATGTTAAATCAAAAGCGCACCTAACGTTCATTTATGGTATACTTACAAAATTATACAATAGGTATACTTTAATAGTTCATTTTTGGTACATTGATTGTACAGAATGGCCAAGTACGCGTACTAGTTTTGTATTTACGAGTGTACTTTCAATACTGTCTACAAGTACATATTTTTGTACGCTTAAAGTATACTTTCAGTAGACCGACCTACTGAAGGTATGCTTTTAGTATACTAAGTATACTTTTAGTTATTGCCTTTTACCAAGGAAAACGGTCGGGCGTTTTCTTATTTGTTTTTTTTTTAGGAAGAAGAACCCACCTAGTACTGCATGATGTCCTCGCTTGCGTCCTACATGGTGAGGAGGGAGGTCTCACAACCCTGTAAGACGCAAGCGAGAACATCCTAGGGTCCTAGGCATTCCCTCTCGATCAAACAAGCAGAAAAAAAAGGGACAACGCACCATCTTTTTTATCCGGCCTTTTCATCCTGAAAACAAAGGTGCCAACACGGCCGCTTACAGCCGAGACTAAAATGCCAAAGTAAAATACCCAACAACTATTGGGTTGGTGTTTTCGGTAAATACAAAAAAAATCCTGAATGAGTACTGTTCTTGATTGAGAAAAGCCCAAGCTTTACGAGAAGATATATTTATTTACAGCTATTTTTTTAACTTCCGTTTTTGATTCACCCGGAACACAACCCCCACTGAATGCGGGTAGAAGTTCAGAGAGAGAGAGAGAGAGAGACAAAGAGACGAGAGCGCGCGTGGAGGTCAGATCACCCAGCTCTGATTGGAATGATTGGTGAATAGTAGCATAGTACTGACAAAGCCTGGCAGATTGACACGAGAAGCGGCCGCCGAAATGGACAGGGTTGAGCGGCAGACAACGGATGAGAGGAGAACCACGTGACTGGCGCCCCGCTGCGGCGAGTCGCCGAAGCACAGTTCTTCCAAGTGAAGAAGTGTGTTTCGGGTCCTCACCGGTGTAAAAGCTGTGCGCTGACGTCCAGGTTCCCCGAGAAACGACTCTTTGATGCTCTGTGCTGCAGATCCTCGCGCTCCATATATGCGATCGGGCACTCTTTGGCTCCGTCGTCGAACTGCCAGGCTTGTGAGTATAGAGGAGGCTATGGTATAGTAGACGCACAGCTGGCTGCGTCTGCCTCCACTCCCTCTTCGAACGCCTTCAAGCAGTGAGTACAGACAAAGGCAGTTTAGCTTTGGATCTACCATCTAATCATTCCAGTCAGAGATTGGTGTCTTGACGTTCCCGAGGACTGTCGTTTCCTCCTCTCCTTCAGTTTTTACTGGTATAGCCCGCGAGGCTACTTCGGACTTCGGACCACCTTTTCGTCCTATTGCTGGTACGGGGACTTTTTCTAAGTGTTCGGGCTACGCGACATATGTTCTCTGGAGGTTCGGTAATTCCATGTCCGTGCCCCATTTTCATCGAAATAATCAGAGATATAAACCCCGATTTTTGCGCGAAATCAAAAATTAATACCGGCAAACATGGAATCTATACAAAAGAAGGAAAAGGAAACGTAAAAACACTCCCAAATTAAAAAAAAGCAAAAAAAAAAACAACAACAAAAAAACGTGAGCTTTGAAAACAGGTAATCCTACCAATAACCGAGAATTCACTTAGAGTGTATTGAAACGCGTCATCAGAACATGTGATTGGAATGCGACAACGAATTGTTCTAGATGCATTGTTCACTTTATTACTGACTCGGTAGTCTGCGAACTTGCCCGCAGTTGACCATTGCAACTTTATTGGTCTAAATTTTCGCAGATGAGAACCTACGACTTGAAATATCACCAGGCAAATTTCACCACCCAAATGCACATTCGGTGAAAGTTTCGGTTTTATCGTGGAGGCGCCGATTTTTCTGTATCATTTGACAGCGTTACGATCCATTGTGGATACGTATACTTGTCACTTTAAGGCTTAAGAAAACAACCTAGTATAACAAAAGTGGCGTTTTGCTTGGTAGTAATTCACCGAAATAAAAAAAAAAGAAAACAATACGGTTTCAGATAAAACTATCTTTTGGCAGCGCGGCCGAGTAAATACTCATAACAATGTAAAGAAGCTTCTTCCGTCTTTTTGACGGCAGGTCAGCAGTAGTGAAAGCATCCACGAATATACTCTACGTATACTTTTTACGCGGTGTTTTCTTATAGATTCACTCCCCATCGCGCTGCTTTCCAACCCAAGCACACACACTGTGTAAACATTTATCCGAGAGATCTGAAGATTTTTGTTTTACTGCGCCTTAGTATTTAAACTCGAGACGATAGAAAAACATGACTTCCTTCCGTTGTCGGTCCCTTTTATTTTTACTTCGGAAACGGAACAAAGACGAAACAAACCTGATAACGAAACAAACTAAAACAACACTGAGAGAGAGAGAGTGCTGGGCTCGACACGTTTCAGAATTCCCAGCTTCCATTGTAAACATACTGGTTATGTCGAACTACTTTCTTCTTTGTGCGTGTCGGCGTTTCGATTACTTGGGGCGTGCCATCGGATCACCGCTGCTTGTTCCTCTCAAAACATTGTGGCGCTCGTCAAAAGGTTATTCGGTTCCCGCTAAACCGATCCATCAAGCAAGTCCTGAGGCAGTTTAGTTTTCTTTTCGCGGCTGGGTTTTTGTGTTATTTGAACCAGATTTCTTGGAGACTATTTTAGCGTGTCTCTAGAGTCTAGACACTGGTAGCTTAAAGAACGCGGGGAGTTTGTCTTCGGCTGTCAATTACTTCAGAACCGCCAAGCAAAAATGAAAGCCGTTTACAACTCCCTGTAACGCCGAATTAGAGCGCAGCTCTTGAGGAGGAGGAGGGAAGCGTACTGAGGGGGTCATGTGACCTCGGGGGGGGGGGGGGGGGGGGTCGCGTGACCTCGGGGAGGGGGGCGTCACGTGACCTCGAAGGCGTTGCCGGGTTGCATGCAACCCGGCGACTCCGCCCTTAGCAAAAAGAGGCCGTACTTGAAACGAATTTGAAATATATTGAATATGGATATTCATTTTGTATTCATTCTGTATTATTTTGTCCGCATTCGAAATACGCACGCAATGTATTTAAATTATATCATAAATATTGTTCAGAAAAGAGTTTAGATATACCAAAAATGTAATTCCTTCCCCCTCAAGATGTCATATGTGTTCTAAAAAGCGGCTACGCAATTTTTTTTTTAAATTTTGTTAGTAAATGTATTTCTTTGGTATTTCAAGGCTCTACTAAATATGTCCCACAACTACACATCAGAAACGAACACAAACACAAACACCATGACGCACTGAACACCTGAATCACAGTCCCGTTGACTGCTCAAGAGCCTTATATAGCCTACATATTCAAGGTAATCATTTGGCCGGTGACCAGCTCTGCACTTATTAAGGTTCTAAGTATTCTATCTTCTCCTAGGGAGTCTGTCAAATGGGAAACAGTGTTTTAAAGTTCATGAACGATATCTCTTACTAAAAAGCATTGGTACAACTAATAATAATTTGGCGCAGTCGCTAAAACAATAACCACAAAAACGGCTTCTAGAAGAAATGTTATTGCTTCTCTGCATAGCACCACTCAGGATGAAGCGAGTCAAGCTAGTTTCTTCACTTTAAAATAGTAATTTTGCTTTTCTTTACTAGTTGATCTTAATATGGTCATTAACGTCACTATATTAAAGTCACTACTCACATCACATACAATGGCGAGTATACACATTCAGTGAACTAACATTGCGCTAACACAATAGACCATTTGCTATATCCCCCAAGTGCCCCGGCCCGCGCTAAAAGAATCATGGGAACGGTGTGCCTTCAGCTCCTTAGTGATCGGTAATTTCAACCCTATTCTTGGTTACACAGGTTTTGAGGGTAATTCGGAGTCACCCTGAACAAGCGCCTGATATACCCAATGACCTGTCATGTCGCTTTTAAAATTTCTCCTCTATGTCAGCGTTTTTGATACTGTGCATGCTGTCCACCCTTCAACCTGGATGGGCTGCAGAAATCTCTTACATTATTATCATGCTGATATTAAGTTAGAAACGATAAAAATGCTATAAACACCCCGTGGACTCCGAGCTAAATCCTGGTTTTTGTTTTTGTGAATTATCGGCTTTTTAAGCTATTCCTGCGTAAACAACAATCACGAGAATCATAATATTGTAAGAGATTTCTGCAGCTCAGCCAGGTTGAAAGATGGATTGCATGCGCAGTATAAAAAATGCTGATGTTGACGAGCAATTTTAAAAGTGATATGACAGGTCCTTGGGGTATATCAGGCGCTTGTTCAGGGTGACCTCGAATTACGCTATAAAACTGTGTAATTATGGAGTTGGTCGAAAATTAGTGATCACTAGGGAGCTGATGGAACACCGTTCCCATGATTCCTTGAGTGCGGGCCGGGGCGCTTGGGAACACTGCAAATGGTCTATTCCACGCCAAACATATCTGCTCACAGCTCTTGCTGAAGCTTTCCAGCATCAGCAAGTGTTGTGGTTGTAGTTCCCGAACCCTGTTTGTGATTGGTGTGCAAGAAACACATCAGGTGTGTTCTTGATAGAAAAAAGGAAACAATAACATAAACTTCTCTGATTCATCAGTGCGATGCTGCACAACTCAATTGACAAACTAATCAAATGTTGTATTTAGGCAGTTCAATGTACTCCACATCTGCTTGAAGTGAATTTCTGATAGGCGAGCTTTTCAATTCTTTGGTAGTTTAAGTCAAACTACCAAATTATTGCAGTCAATAGGTACTTTGGGTATAACACAACAGTATTTACGATTTCCAGGTATTTTAAGAGCATTCTGCACATATTTTTGATCGCTGCCTTTTTTTTTGAGGGTTGGAGTATATTTTGCATGAAATAAACTAATATTTTAAGAAATCTAATTGAAATGTATTTTGTGCTTACTAATTTAGCATTTAAATATTTCAGAACGCATGAAGGGAACTTCAAATGTAGTTTAAATAAAGGCATTTTAAAACTATTTTCAGAAATATATTTTAGAACTAAGTAAAAAAAAGAAGTGTGTATTTTCGGTCTATTTTTTGTGTACTTACAATTATGAGCTGTACTTCAAATACACTCAAATTAGAATGTGGTATATTTCAAACGTCTTAGTTTTCGCTAAGGGCGGCGAGTTGCATGCAACGCGGGTCGCATGCAACTTGGGTTGCATGCAACGCGCGGTTACATTGACGTTGGTGGGTTGCATGCAACGCGCGGTTACGCCGATGGCGACGGCGACGCCGACGCCGCTCAAGCCGGAAACGGGCGCCTAAGGGCTGCGCTCTAAAAGAATCAATGTCAGCATAAACACGAACAAAATGCGGTGCCCTTCTGAGCAAATCGGAGAGGTAAGCTTTGCTTCTACGTTACACTTCGTTTGTCAGGCACGTGGTACACCGTGCAACCAAATCAGAATGCAAAAGGGGGAAATAAAAAAAAAACAATAAAAAAACAAAAAAAAAAACAAGACAAATATCTGTGAGGACATGGACAAAGCCCGGCAGAGAGAGAGAGAAAGATAAAGAGAGGGTGTGAGAGACAGGCACAGAGAGACCGACCATGGTATAAACCTGAGGTGGACCTTGTATCGGTCAGTTTATCCGTTTTGTCGTACACGAGCTGGCTGCTTTTTTTTTTTTTTGAGGCAATGACACCGCGCATTTTAAAATCGAAAGGAAAGTGCCATTGTCGTTAGGCTACGTGCAAACTCCGATCGAGTACGAAGGCAAATGTAATATCAAAGGGTGGTTTCATTTGAAATCGAACACGCTTGTCGGAATGGGTCTTTCAATTTTTTTTGAAAAAAAAATATATGTAATTGCCCCACTTCTGGAAACAACAAAACCGCTTTTCAAAATTTTTTTAGAAACATATTTTGCTTAACAAAAAAATATTGAGTGGAGCAGGGTGAAAATCTGTTTTTTACTCCGTGATTTTTCTACCCAGTTCTGCACGCTGGTATGATTACGGGAAGCATAAAAAACTCACAGTAATTTTTTGTGCTCTTGTATGTTATTTCGACTATTTTTTAGTTCAAAGGAAAATACTTTTGTATTTTTGTTTATTGAGGTCAAAAATGCCAAACATTGTCTCTTTGACAATCCTGACATCTTCAGAGCCTTGTAACTCATGAGTTAAGCGGGTTGCACATGCAGCGATTTTGGCCCTAGAGCGGCGCGATTTCTGCCGTCGCGGCGCTCGTGCCGCTCAACCGCTGGTGCTGGACAGAGCGCCGCGACGGCAGAAATCGCGCCGCTCTAGGGCCAAAATCGCTGCATGTGAAACCCGCTTTATTATATTTGCCGCTTGCCAAATACTATGCAGGTGTAGCCTTATACATGGGCTATCGACGGGCATAAGTTTAGTTTTTTTTTATTTTCACTGAATATTTTATATAAAATTTGAAATATCCTTCGAAAATGAAATTAACCGATATTTTGAACCCACTTTATCGAAAAAGGCCATTTTTTTACTTTGTTCAATTTTTTATTATTTCTGCCGATCACATGAACTTTCAATTGGCTTGATGCGATTTCCACCTTTTTTTTTTGTTGTATCTTCTTTAGAAGTGATCGAAATCGCTCCCACGTGACAATGCGGTGACAACTTCAGAGCCTTGTAACTCATGAGTTATTATATTTGTCGCTTACCAAATACTATACAGGTGTAGCCCTTTACATAGAACATCGACGGGCATAAGTTTAATTCATTTTATTTTCACTGAATGTTTTATATAAAATTTGAAATATCGTCAAAAATGAAATTAACCGATATTTTGAACCCACTATATCGGAAAAACGCCATTTTATATTTCGCTCAATTTTATTATTATTGCTGCCGGTCATATGAACTTTCAATTGGCTTGATGCGATTTCCTCCTTTTTTTGGTTGTGTCTTCTCTAGAAGTGATCGAAATCGCTCCCCCGTTCTCAGAACGGCCAAACGCAGTTTCCGCAGGTCGGCTTTGCTGCAAAGACTATATTGCTTATTTGTGTGTTCAAATGCAGCGGGTAAATTCATTTTGATTGAGAACACTCGTGCTTGGCTACATATTGTATTTTTTTAAATTTTTTAATGATGGAAACTGACATTCCTTAGTCTGATAGTTAGCGGTGCAGCGGATGTTCCATTATCCGATGTCTAAAGCCAGGGCACAAAGGGCAGGAGAAAACGGAACGAGCTCTTCATGTAGCCAGACCGGGGTCATATATATGATCCCGGTCTGGCTACATGAAGAGCTCGTAAACAATAATCACCTCACAATAACCTCATAAACAATAATACAAAAGTATTTTCCTTTGAACTAAAAAATAGTCGAAATAACATACAAGAGCATAAAAAAATACTGCGAGTTTTGTAGGCTTTCCGTATTCATACCAGCGTACAGAACTGGGTAGAAAAATCATGAAGTAAAAAACAGATTTTCACCCTGCTCCACTGAAACGTTATTTGTGAAGCGAAATATTTTTTAAAAAATTTTCAAAAGCGGTTTTGTTCTTTCCAGAAATGGGGCAATTACATATATTTAAAAAGAATCGAAAGACCCACCCCGAAAGCGTGTTCAATTTCAAATGAAACCACCCTGAAATATTTTATCTTCCTGTTGTTTTGCACTTTTAGTGCTGCCCACAGAGACCGTCAATATTATGCCTGGAACCTGCCTCAGAAGCAAAAGCAACAACGGCACCGAGTGCACAAAGCTCATAGAAAAAAAATTCCGATAGAGTTGTTTTCACGGGGCTTTCATATACGCAATTTTCAAAGTGATTCCTAATATTTGCTGAAGTATTAATGCGAAAAACAATTTACTCGCTAATAATATTAAAAAAAAACTCAAGCTGCTTTTGTCCTAGCGTAACGTGGTTTTTGCAGCCTCAAAAAAGTTCTGAACTGAACCGCACGATATATTTGAATTTACGGTGAATTTCCCTTTACTGTTTTAAATCATTGGGTGGTTAGAAGGTCAATCTGCCATAAGACAACTAGTGAAAAAAATCGTTCTCTTTTAGGTAAAGTGATTTCAATATTATAAATTTGAGTTATCTCTTTTTAAAGGACACATGAAAAGAAAAAAAAACATTATTTTTAAACAGCTTATATGGAAAAAGGATATCATAAAACGATTTTACAACGAAGAAAAAAAATTTTTAGAGCTATATTTACGGCGCTATACGAATTTGTAGTTGGCGCCCACGGGCGCCGCGGAAAAGTGGCCCTTATTTATCGCGTGACGGGCCCATATTTGTCACGTGGTGCTCGCACTTTTTCGGAAGCTTCCTATGGCCTCTAAAAGTAACTTATTCATCTTTGTTTGAAGTATAACAAAAAAAATAAGATTAATAAGTAACTTTAAGAGCCCAAAGGAAACTTCTGAAAAAGCGCAAGCAGACGGATAGACCTGTGCGCCGGTCAGATGACGGCGGCGGCGCCCCGAACCAGACGAACTTGTGCGGCGGCGGCGGCGTGGAGAAACGCGTTGAAGCGGCGTTCGCACAATGCTCAGCGTGCGGCGGCGGCGTGGCTTTACGGCGCCGGCGACGCAGGGCGGTGGAGCGCGGGCCTACCACGTGACCAGCGGCAGCTCCGGCGGGCGCCAACTACAAATTCGTATAGCGCCGTAAATATAGCTCTAAAAATTTTTTTTCTTCGTTGTAAAATTGTTTTATAATATCCTTTTTTCATCTAAGCTGTTTAAAAAAAATGTTTTTTTTTTCTTTGCATGTGTCCTTTAAGTGATGACTTTTTTTTTCTCGCCCCCGTCGTGAAGTATGCTCTGAAGTATGAAGTACCTCTTTAATAAAAACTGCTGGTTTTTAGCTTTTTCTTTTCTTTATCCACTGACTTGTTTGGCATCGCAAAAATAACAAACCCTAAAATAATTTTTCTCTCGCGATATTTTGTAGTAATTATATACTATGTCATTTATTGCTGCTTGCCATCAATTTTGTATTTTGATTTTTTTTTCATAATTTGGGAATATAAAGTTTATTGCTGTTTTTGTTTTCTCGCCACTCTTGTTTGCAAATAAAGAATGAACGAATAGATAAGTAAACAAATACAAAAATAAAACAAATGAAAAACAAAACCATATCTAATAAATAAATAAATAGAATAAGAAAGGAGATTCCGCTTTTATAGAAGGCGTTGTCCTCACGCGAAATTGACACGGAAATCCTCACGGCACGACATGCCAAACGTTATCTTGAATTCAAAATCTCTATATCACATTATTTTCCTACGTCACATCGCGTCCTCCACGTGTCTACTGTTTCTCGAAAAAAAAAAATACTCTCGAAGCCATAAAGCATACCTAAATGCCAGCGTGCAAAAAATAATAATAATAATAACAAGGACAAACAAAACACGTATTTAATTTAATGTCACCATATGCGACCCCACCATTAGGCACATTTCGCTGGAGGCCGGCGATAGACGGGGGTAAATGGGAGCGTTATAAATTATCATAATAAGATATAAATAGTCGGTGTTCTGTGTACCGGGAAAACAGCCAGTGTACACACACATAGAGCACGGGCGGCACTCAATTATTAAGGGGAGGGGAGAGGGGGAGGTCAGACATCACACTGTCATGATCTACTTAGTTGCTCCTCTACCTCTTCCCATTTTAACCTATTTCTACCACCCTGCATGTTAATATATCCAATGTCTGATTGTGTTGTTTGTTTATACCTGTTCTTACGTTTTCTCCTCTTTTAACCCTGGGTGCCTCTCCTGACTTTGTTGGGTTTTCAGTTACTTCAGTACCCCCAGGGCCCTCGGTCCCCCCAAAAAAGCAGTCACCGTGCGGCCCATCCTATCCCCCACCCTGTAACCCGTGGCCTCACTGTAGTGAATGCCATCTGCAAAAGGGCGGGAGCCAGCCTCGTACACCTCCCTGTTTACTTCCATTACGTCGTACCGAAGGTGTCGACTCATACCCTTAATTACTCTGTTGGCTTCGACAACCCTCCTCTCCGTTACCCCGGACTGCCCCCGAACTTCTGGAATGGTGCACACAACCACGTGCACATTCTCAGACACGTCCCTCAGCTTACGCATTCCCCCGTTTAGCTGCTTTCCGAGGTTCTGGCTCCTACCCTGGAGCACATCATTAAGCCCCGCGTGAACTATTACTAGGTTCCTTCCCTCCCGGTTATCCCACACCCCCTCACGTGCTGCGGTCATAGCATCCACCATATACTTCCCTGGCTGGACCTCTACGGTTACCCTCTGGTCTCTCTTCACCCTGTTCAGTACACCCCTCTTAACCCGTGCTACGTTAGAGCTCCCCACTACCAGTACCCTAGATCCCCCTGGTACCTGCGCGCCCTTGTCCTGCGACTTATCTGCTGTCACCTGACTGCCCGACGCCTGCTGCTCGAAGGCGCTATTGAGCTGAGGGACACTTAGCTCTCCAGCGTCATCGAGCCCGTCGGTCAACAGGCTGGACTCTTGACCACCAGCGACCCCAGCCTGCGGACCGGCGGTTCGTCCCGCTAGAACTGACACTTCCTCCTTTCTTCCCTCGCTACTCTCACTCGCTCGAATTACCCCTTCCAGGCGCTCTACCCTACTATCACACTCCCTCTTACACTCCTCTAAACCCGCCTTCCATACTTCCCCCAGCTCTTCCACCTGCTTCTCGAGACCGACCCGCTGCTCCCTCTCATGATTAAGCTGCCTAGTCAGCTCCTCAACCTGGGCCTCGAGACCCACCCGCTTCTCTCCTTCTGCCTTAAGCTCGGCCTCAATCTCCCGAACTCTACCCTCCCATTCCCCAGTTACCTGCTGAAGCTTCACACAAAGCCGACACTCGAAACTCATCCCCTTCGCCTCCTCCAGACTCCCGAAACCGGTCTCCTCTAGGTAACACCACCGCCCACACCCCTCACACTGCACCAACTCGTCCCCACCCTTGTCCTGCCGACCCAAATCTAGACCCATATCTAGACCGTGAACAAACCGTCACTTCCCGCCAAAAATTCAAACAGCCTACGAAACTAACATCGTAGTAGCCTCTACTAATCCCAACTGCTGCTGTTCAAACCTAACACTGCTACCGCATAGTCACTTCCTATCAACTCTCAAAAAGAGAGAGAAAAGAAGAAAAACTGGCACTTAGCTTCGGATGCTCGAGGAGAACCAGGAAACACGTCCACTCACCGCAACGGCCACACGGATGTGTGGCCGTTGCGGTGAAACACTCTGGACAGCTACCGCCATCTATGAGCGACGGCGGCAACCAGAGTTTTGTGTCGACAATTCTTTGCGGGGGACACGGTCCTGGGGAAACTAGCCCTTAACAGGTACGCTGTAAAAGGCTGACTACATTCGTAATCTAACCCGCACCGCGCATTTAAAAGTCGCGATCGCACTCCTAACGCATCATCAAAAGAAAGACAATCTGACGAGACTGTTCACAGACGTGTTTCGAAGCATGTACAAAGAAAACAGGCTTCGAATGTGCTTCAGGCGTGTCCGGAGGTAATTCGGAATGCAAGTTCGTCTGCTTCTTGCGCAGGAGTTGCGATGACGTCAGAAAGACGCCGAGCTCTGATGGGCTCTGATTGAAGGATAGTGGGTGACACCTCGCAGCACGCTGCCTTGAGGTCTACCCACTATCCTTCAATTAGAGCCAATCAGAGCTCGGCGTTTTTCTGACGTCACCGCAACCCTCGCAAACGAAGCAGACGAACTTGCGCTTCGCGTTCTTTTGTGTGTGCTGTACAATCAGAGCGCGACTTCCTCCCCTTAAAGTGAATGTTGAGATCGCTTTTGTTATGACGCAAACTCGAACTATACACACGCTCTATAGACATCATAGAGAACTCATAATTACGATCGTGCTTAGGTTTTTCTCTTCATCTAAAACGCGACCAAGCATCGAGACGTGCCTTCCTCGGCAACCCGAAAAAAAAAAAAGAAAAAAAAAAGAAATTAGTCATGCCCTGCCTTTTTCATTTTTTTTGTTCTTAAAAAGGCAATTAGACATCGCGATACAGTCGTAAAAAGTAAAAAAAAAATTACATTTAAGCCTTCCTGATTTTTCTGTATAGAAACACGACCAAACATCGCGACACGCCTAATTTTTTTGAGATGTAAAAGAAAACAAAAAAAAAAAAGGCCGCGTCGCGATAATCAATCGCGCTTTTATAAAAAAAAAGAAAAAAAGAAAGGCCAGACATGATTTCATGTTTGATTTTCTGGGCGTTGAGGGTGGGTTTAACGCGCGAACAAGATTCGAAGATTTCCGACTAATGCAGATTTTGCATCTTCAGCCTTTCTGAAATTGTAAGACACTCAGGCAAACTGTATACTTCATATCGAGACTTTTGCACAGTGGTGCAAAGGTGGACGGTCCTGAGCACATGGCTTTCAATAACCTAATGTACACCTGAGTACCGGTGGAATGTTGCATCTTTTTCTGGACGCACTTTCGGTAATGTGCCATAGAAAGCATTTTACAGCTGTTTCTCCGACGAAGTGAGGCACGAAAGGGAAGAGCACATCTTTTCAAAGTCTGCGCTAAAGAAGAAAAAGTTTTAAATAAAATTCGGTGTTTTCGGGATTTTTTTTTTTTTTCGTGAAATTCGAAAAATGTTTTTCGGAGTTTTTTTTTTTTTTTTTTTTTTTGCCGGGAATTTGAGGTTGATAGGAGTTCATTTTTGTTAGATTCCCAATTCTCCAAAATTTGGAGCTTAATTTTCCTGTGTTCTAATTTTTCAAAATTAGAAATAAACATAAATAATTCCGGACAAAAATGTACCCCCACGTTGATAAAAGTTAATACTGACTGTACCACGACAAACCTTGCAAACAAGTGCTGCTTCAATAATCCTCAGTACTTTGAAATAGCCAAACTCTCGAACGCTGTCGTTGGGAAGCATAAATGCTTCAGCTGCCCTTCTATAAAGTCTACAGTTTATTTCACTGTTATATATATATAAAAAAAAAAAAAAAACCTCCTCTATCTAGGAAGCACGAAACATATGCTCCAAACTGGAAACCGGAACACTAGCCTTTGCTTGTACGCTCTTTGATTGATATATAAGGGAAACTCAAGTATGTCATAAACCCGAGATATAAAAAATAATAATGATAGTGGGCTTTTTTTAGGACCACTAGCCTCGTGGTCGACAAACTTAATTCGCAAAAAAACGGCAATGCTTCGGATATATCTGAAGTAGACTCTATTACAAAATTCAGTGCTATCTGATGGCTCAAAAGCAATTTAAGTTTTATCGTATTAATGACGGCTTTGAGCCTGTAGTCTGCAGAATTTTATCGGGCACCATCACCTTCGCACGTCAACGGCAACGGCAACGCACATCAACGGCAGTGCTCTTCACTGTAGAGTTCTTTCTCGATCTCTTTCAGTGTCAGTGGTCACACAGATGCAGCCAGTCAGTACGAAGTACGAACCCCGATAGACGACTTGCTAAGGTTCTATACATCAAGTTGCTTTGAAGCCGATTGTAGGCTGCTAACAGCTTGACTGGGCCCGAGTTAGGAATTGAACGTTTACGCAGCTCTTGCATTCAATTCCTGTTTCGCATCGTGCTTACGTCTCGAAGGTGTAGGCCTCGAATCATCAGCTTAGGAGCATCTTCAACTTCTTTCTTCATCGGTAAACAAAAGGCCGCCATTAGAACACAACGTATGCCATTTTTGTTTTCAAACGGTGATAGTGATCAATGTGGCTAGTCTGAATTTTGGAAAGGCAAAAATTTTACCCGCGAGTGTTTTTCGGAGTTTTTCAGATTTATCCGAAAACACGAAACCATATAGTTAGGGCTCTGCGGTACGACTGGAAGGTCAAAGTGGCCTTTTCCTGCAGTTAAAACTGAATTTTAGAAAATGGATTCGACGTACTTTCATCGATTTTTATCGGTTTAAATCGAAAATGACGAACCTAAAAACTGACTTTTTTTTCGGTTAAAACCGAATTTCTGAAAATAGATTCGTCGTACTTTTGTCGGTTTTTATCGGTTTAACCCCCAAAATCCGAACCCTAGTTATAACCGTTGTCAGAAAAATTATGTCGTACGTCTTATGATGCACATTTCACATCGCACCAAAGTAAAGATAAACACAATCAAATTAATTTTTTTTTGTACATGATGCGATGCCCATCTTTCCTTCCCCCCCTCCCCCCCCCCCCCCCCCCCCCCCAACCCTGCAAGCTGTGACGCAATTTATAACGGAGGGTGCAACGATCCTAATGCAACGTCAAGACTGTTTAGTGTATTTGGCACGTGATAAGACCCAAAAATATACACTGAAATTTAATTTCATTGCAACAAAGAAGAAAGAACAAAAGTTGGAACAACTCGCGCTTATTTCAGAAAACTAAATTATAACAAAATCAATAAAAGAACTGATCTAAATTTTTAAGTTAGTTTCCATTCCAGTAGACATCCTTTTCTTCACAGCTGTCCATTATCAAAGGGACAACGTTGTCGTCTGAATAGAACCCCGTGTTTCGCGAACAAAGCCTCTTTGTTGAAGAAAAAAAAGCAAAAGCAAAACTAAATTGGCTGACAATACCCACCCAAGTTGATAACTAAAATATATTTTCGAAGGCGGAAAAAAAAGAGCAAGAAAGGCCTTTTTTTTTTTTTTCTTCTGGCTCTTGGCAACATGATTAAATTTTGAAATCCATTGCCCTCCCAGCATTTTGAGATTCGGTTTTGATTTCTCATCTATACTTTGGCCTTCCTCTGAAAGGTATCTTAGTTTTTATAAATTTATGTTTTATTTTTGCGTCGTGAGTGCGTGCAGGTATAATACGGGCATGTATGTTCCGCTTCACGTTCGCTTGAGTTTAAATCGAGCTTCAACCGAGTTTTGTTCAATTTCCACCCAACGATGGCCACAACAAGAAGTTCCGAGGCGGCTGACGACTACAATAGAATTCGTCCTGCGATCTACCTTACATTTGTGGCGCTTTTTAACGTGAAACGTTCTTTGGCTAGGTGCTCGGCTAGCATTTCGTGAAGCCTGATAAGTGAAGCCTGACAAGCGTGGCCGCGAAGCTCGATGCTGATTGGTTAAAGGGGGAGGTCACGTGACCAAAGGGGTAAGCGAGGAAGAGCCCTACCACTTGTGTGCAACTGATAAAGAAAAGCTCGAGAGCATGGAAGACTGGATGCTCGCCAAATTCATCAGCCCTGCATGCGTGAAACTCAGTGGATCGCTACACGCGTTTGTGATGCTGGTACGTTCCACGTATGCAACACAATTACCTAAACATTTGCCATACATTTTTTTTCGATTTTTTTTTTTTTTTACACAAGCGACAAGGTGCTTCGGTGGTCCTGAACGTTTCTGCTTCATTTATAGACACAGCAAGAGTGGGCGTGGCTCATTTTGTATCACGCCTTATGATTGGCTCGCCGGCGTTCTTATCACCTAATGTCGCGCTCTGATTGGCTAGCGGATTTATAATGAGATGATCGGGACAAAGTTTCCTAAGTTGTCGGTGAGTGTAAACTCAAGAGTTTTAACCTTGTGGCAGCTGCACGTTTTCTCTCGCGCGGATTCGCAGTGGCTAAAGTAATAACTGAACAAAAATAGAAAGTTGATAATGGAAACGATCACACATCAACTCGAATTGTTTATAAAAAACGATACGAGATTGTTCGATTCGTGGGCAAGTAATACAAAACAAATAACATAAAGAAAGATATCAAGTATCGTGCTCATTGTAATTTGCCTTTTCTGTTTCAACATTTTAATTACTTGTTATAATTTAATTATCGACACTTTAATTAAGTTGATGATCAAAAAGATCACGCACCAACGCGCATTATTTATATAAAAAAGAGATAACTTTGTTCAATTTGTAGAGTGGTAAAACAAAACAAGCAACACGAAAGAAGAGTTTATCAAGTACCGAGCTCATTGTAATTTGCCGTTTTTTTGTTTGTCGTTTTGACAACTCTACTAGAAATTTAAAGACGAGATCAGCGCGACTCATCGAGCCGATGGAATACGCGCGTCGCTGTCATATATAGCATACATACATACTGTATATATCAAAGCATATGTAGAAATAAAATAAAAATCGACACACGAAAAGAGAAAATTGAAAAAAAAAAAAAACTTTAAGGATTCCAGATGTTCGTGAAAGCGTGGCTCGTTCAATCTTCGCAAATACCGCGGAAATCTTCATGCTGCTATTGAAGGGAAGCACTTTGGAGTTCGGAAAATAATGGCAACTTCACGATCTCGTTATAAAGGGGCGGGTGGTGCAACGATTTTCTAACTTTCAGTACCTACCACGCTCAGAATGGGGATCCGTACATTTCGGTGCAGGACGTTTCGGTGTAGGGCGTTTCGGTGTACGGACTTTTCGGTGTACGGACTTTTCGGTGCACGGACATTTCGGTGCATGGACATTTCGGTGCACGGACATTTCGGTGCACGAACTCTCCGGTGTGGGACTTTTCGGTACGCGGACATTTCGGTGCACGGACTTTTCGGTGCACGGACGTTTCGGTGCACGGTAATTCAAAATCGTGAGATTTTTCTTTCTCCAAAAGTAATAAGCACTATTTTAGCCAGAAATGATTTTTTCGCACTTTATAAATTTGTGGACTTGGTCAATCATTTGGACGATGTGTTTCGTTTGCCAGTGTCTGTTTTCCGACGTACGCACTAAACGCATCACATCGTGTTCACGCGTTGGGTCGATACAGGCGTTCTCGGCGCCTTCTGTAAAGGTGTGGGCTTTATTATTCGTAATATGTGTAGGAAAGGCCAGAACAGCAAGAAGCTTGAGAATGTTGAAAATTACCGGCGACATGGGATGCGACAAGTGCGTACGTTGGAAAAAAGACACCGACAAACGAACCATAACGTCCAACGTCTCCCACGCAGGATGGCACTGCGTTTAACAAAGTCACTTAGGTCATATATCAGTAAGTGGCGTAAATAGATGATTAAGTCTAGAAAATTAAAAAAAAAACGTGCAAAAAATTAAATTTGTAGCTAAAACCGTGCTTATTACGTTTTGAAAAAAAAAAAAAAAAAAACTCGTGATTTTGATTGGCCGTGCACCCAAATAAATGTCCGTGCACCGAAAAGTCCGTGCACCGAAATGTCCGCGCACCGAAAATTCCCACACCGAAAAGTCCGTGCACCGAAAAGTCCGTACACTGAAAAGTCCGTACACCGAAAAGTCCGTACACCGAAAAGTCCGCATCGTAACGTCCTACACCGAAACGCTCTACACCGAAAAGTCCTAGACCCCTTGGAATGAATCCTTGTCGTTCGTAACCTACGACACGCACGCGTTCTTTCTTTTTTTTTTCTCTCCACGTAATAGCAGTCGCAGAAAAAAAAAATGTGTGTGTCTGCCGCTTTAGCAAATAGCAGTCGCAGGAAAAAGCGTGCGTCTGACGCACGCGCCACCTTGCGGCGTGCTATTTTCGAGTTTCGGCGTGTTTGCCGCTTGGGGCGAGGCGGTCGGGGGTTCGCTAACGATGACGTCTTTCGCAGGTCACGTCTTCTAGGCGCTATTGCCTCAACTAGTTGTCAGAACAAAAAGGTCATGTGATCTGGTGCTCTCCGTGGTTTGAGAAAACCACGGAGAAAACCTCTGCTATCTGTGAGCAGAGTGACAAGTTAAAAACATTGATAAACCTAGCCAAGGAAGCCTATTTTACAAAATCATTGCCAGAATTCATTTCATCCTCCCCTGAAAAGTTTTGGCGTTATCTCACTCCGTCGCGGACTAAGATAAGTCAGTTACGCATTAATAACAACGTTGTGCACGACAGGGCCGTAATGTCGAATGAATTCAATCACTATTTTCAGTCCGTGTTTACGATAGATTCAACTGAATTCAGCAGTATTCCCAACGATGAAAGCTCTAACGTGAGTGGTTTTGTATCAGAACAAGGTATCGTATCCTTATTGTTATCAATTAATACTAGAAAATCGCCAGGACCAGATACCATACCAAATGAATTTCTAAAGAGATACGCTGAGTGGGTTGCAAAATACTTAACAATTATATTCTTCACTTCGGTCCGAGACTCTGTTTTACCGGACGATTGGTTATTAGCAAGAGTTGTGCCCGTGAAAAAGAGTGGGAAGGGTGATTCAGTTGATAATTATCGCCCTATTTCTCTGACCTGTACGTCATGTAAGCTACTAAAACACATTGGGAATAAGCAGCTAGTTTCTTTTATGGAGGACAAAGGCATCCTAAGTTCCAATCAGCATGGTTTTCGGAAAGGGTATTCAACAACAACCCAACTACTTGAATGCTATCATGAGATTTCTGGTTATGTTAATAATCGCCTGCAAGTGGATGCCATTTTTATAGATCTGTCTAAAGCGTTCGATCGAGTACCACATTTTAAACTAATTAATGTTTTAATTGACTACGGTGTTCCTTCATTGATTATAAGATGGATCAGCGCATATCTCAGAAATCGCCGGCAGTTCGTCGATGTAAATGGCACCTTTTCGGAATTGTTGAAAGTGTACTCAGGGGTTCCACAGGGCTCCGTGTTGGGTCCCTTGCTTTTCTTAATATATGTTAACAGTTTGTTTTCTATCTGCAGTAACGGGCGCGTGAAAGTAAGAATGTTTGCCGATGATTGTATTATATATGCTCCCATTTTGTCAGTTAACGATCAGATAGAATTAAATGATGTTTTATATCGCATCTCGTCATGGTGTAGTGAAAAGAATATGATAGTAAACACCCAGAAAACGCAATATATGCACTTGACGAATAAGAAAAATATTTTTTACTTTGATTATGAGCTTGACTCTGTCAGGCTTACTAAAGTTGACAGCTATAAATACTTGGGTGTGGTTATCACTAGCGATCTGAAATGGAACAGACATGTGGATTATGTAACAAAAAAGGCAACTAAAAAACTATGGTATTTACGAAGGAAGCTGTATAGGACACCTCCCTCGGTTAAGCTTATTGCCTATAAAGCTCTTGTAAGACCAACACTGGAGTATGCTTCCGAGGTGTGGGATCCCTGGCAGGCCACGCTTTCTAATGAGCTTGAAGAGGTTCAGTCACTTGCGGTGCGTACAATATTCTCTGATTTCAGGACTACGACGTCTGTGACGGAGCTAAAAAAGCAGGCAGACATAGAACCCTTGAAAAAAAGGAGAATATGCCAACGCCTGAAATTATTTTTTCAGATTTATAATCATCTTTTAAAAATCGACAGCTCTGAATATTTAACACCCAAAAGCCATCGTTCAGAGCGCTTACATCATCCGAAAGTGCTCGAGCCCATTCACGCCCGTATAAATATATTTAAACAATCATTTTTTGTGCAGGCTATAGATTTTTGGAATAAACTTCCAGGTGCTGTTGTTGCTCTCGAGTCGATTTCTGATTTCGAAAAAGCTCTGCGTGTGTTGTTTGAATAAAAAAAAATATATATATATGTATGTGTTTTTTTTTGGCACGCCTCTGTGGGCAAACTTGTAACACCGGTTCTTTATTTTTTTTATTTATTTTTTTTTTGTGTGTGTGCGGTGTGCAGAAGGCAGTGTACATTCCTTGTTTTGTATTATCCACTCCTGCTTTGGCCCTTGACAGGGCTGGCAGTATTGTGAAATAAAAATAAATAAAATAGTTGACCCTACACTCTTAATCTGGGGCCACCTAGGGAGCCACCTATAGCCGTGACAAATGAGATCCAACTTGTCACGGCAAAATTTGGGGCCACCTAAAATTGCCAGCCCGTTTGCCGTCCTTTTTTAGGTGGCCCCAAAATTTGCCGTGAGAAGTTGGATCTTGCCGGCCCGTTTTTTAGCTGGCCCGTTTTCTAGCTGGCCCGTTTTCTAGCGGACCCGTTTTCTAGCGGGCCCGTTTCCTAGGTGGCCCGTTTTCTGCTGGCTATAAAAATGTTCCGTCGTGCACTTCCCCGCAGAGTATCTTGGAGGGTCCAGGACTGTGATCCATGAAGAAAGCCAGGCGAATGAGAAGTACAGGAAAATTTCACCGTAAAATCGAAGCTGTGTCGTGGTACTGAGCCTAACGTCTTCTTGTGAGAAGTCACGTCGCAACTTTATTTTTGAGTCGCAAAATATATTGGAAAATCATTACCAAGCTCGATTTGTATGATTTAACGATTGACTTCCCGAGTGCTGTAGGAGAAAGTAAATATACAGGAATTGTTTCAAGGGCAAGGCCGATGAATTCTAAATATTTAAAAGAACAGTGGGTCCGCAGGTAAAAAATCACTTTATTTCTTTAAATTAGATGCACAGCGTAAGGTACAGGTGGTGCTTTGTTGTAATAAATACCACTTTCAAACAATAAAATAGAAACGTATATGAAAACTTGTGTCACTTGCTGAAACATTGGTGGAAGCATGACCGTTGCTTTTACTTGACACACTTGGTGAACTAGGACCCGCCACAGTTGCAGGTGCGCTCTCCGAGTCAAGTGTGTTGCAGTTTGCCGGAGCGTCATGCCATAAGACGGGTCTCCGCGGCACGTCCGAAGGCCAGTTGCCCCTGGATTTTGTGTTAACAAATCCATCGAGCCAGTACATCCATCGAGCCATTACATCCATCGATGGATGTAATGGCACGGTGGATATGCTAGCTCGTTGGATGTGTCGACATGTGTATGGATGTAGCTGCTCGATGGATGTAGTTTCTCGATGGATCTAGTTGCTCGATGGACGTAGTTGCTCGACGGATGTAAGTGCTCATCCTTCCTGTTCGACGCCTAGCGTGCCATTACATCCATCGTGCTAGCGCACCAATAGAAGCCAATATGGCCGCCATTTGGGCTTTTTGCGTTATTCACATTCTTATGCCGAGAGCAAGTTCGTCTGCTTCCTTTGCAGGGATTGCGGGGACGTCAGAACGCCGAGCTCTGACTGGTTCTGAATGAAATATAGTGGGTAGACCTCAAGGCAGCTTGCTTTAAGCTCTACCCACTATCCTTCATTTAGAGCCAATCAGAGCTCGGTGTCTTTCTGACGTCACCGCAACCCCTGCGCAAGAAGCAGACGACTTGCTCTCCGCATTGGTTCTGGAGCCACAGGGAAAAAACGGTAAGCCCCAGAACGTTAGTATATCAAATTTAATTCTAAAAGACATTCCGATCTTTTTTTTTATCAAGGCGAAATAAAAAGTGTGATTCTGTGTACCGTCCTAGTTCTATATTAAAGTTTATATTTAGTTAATTTTAAGGGCGACAAAAACAGCAATTAAAGTTTGAGCGCTGTGGAAACAACAAACAACGAGCCGACGATGCGTGTTCGACTTTGGAAACGCCGAGGGCCGCAGAAATTGCATGACACACAAACGGTCCTTTTACTCGCTTTGGTACATTCAATTTAGCATATAAATCTTCAAAATAATCTCAACTATTATACAGCATAGTTAAACTAAGAAATAAACATTCCTGATTGATGGATGTAATGGCACGTTTCTGGACAAAGCTGCTCGATGGATGTGATGACACGATGGATGTAACGGCACGATGGATGTAACGGCATGATGGATGCTATGGCACGTTGGATGAACTGGCCGAAAATGAATCTAATGGCATGATGGATGTGCTGGCAATATGGATGTACGGGCACGATGGATGTAATGGCTCGAAATTGGACGTAATTGCTCGATGGATGTAGCGGCACGATGGATGTGTTGGCCCCAAGCCTTGCCCCTGTCGTCAAGGGATGATGCTGCAGCGATTAAGAATTTTCAGTACTTTATTATAAGAAAATAAGGGAGAGAGAACAGGTTTTGTATCCTAATTACGTTTTAAAATTTAGCAAATAGCAGTTTTTTTTTTAGAAAGTAGCTTGCTGGAAGTTATAGTCTATTCAGATGCTGAGTCATCGGCCACAAACATGAACGCTAACTTAACGTTTATTCGTAAACTCTGCAGAAAACAAAATAAGGCAAAACAAATTCGCCAATTAGATAACCGCATCTGCTTTCGGCGGCCATGCTTGTGTGTGGTTACTCGACATTAAAAAGCAGTCTGACGTCACATGAATAGACCCTGTAGCTCTGGTGGCAGTTTGAAGAGTGGGAACAAAACAGTAAATTTTGACGAAACCAGGAAGGGGAGCTGAGGCTTTCCTCTTGCCAGGATCTACAGGTCCATGGCTATACCATACAGGCTGCGTCATGAAAACACCGGCTAAATTGTTGCTCAAAAACTACACGTCGCACATAAAAAGCTAATTTTGTTTAAAATGAAAATTCTTAAAATTTGACGTTCGGATAATTATGGTGTCAAAGATTTTGAATAATTAACTTTCTGTAATTTCTCAATTTAGAAGTATGGTCAGGCCAGGGCAAAGACCTTGCTAAACTGCGTCAAATATTGTAGAAAAGATAGTGTGACATTTTTTTCAAAAATATTGTTTAATGCAATACATTTCTTAAATTCAGTTAGCCTAATAAAAGCTTATTCCTAGAGTGTCACCAAAAAGTTATATTCAGTAGCTTAAGATGTAGGGAAATGCGAAGGAGTCAGGCATGCTGCCTCCAATAGGTTGGAAAAGGTCAGTTCCCGCCTTAGACGTTTCAATTGCTAATAACAAGAGGACAAAAATGTGTGCAACTTGCAGTTCGCGCAGTTGCACCAACATAAATCTTTTTTTCTTTTTTTTTATCAATAATCCAAATTCGATCCCAATTTTGTGCCAGAATTAAGATCTCACATGTATACTTCGTTACATCATGAGCACAAACTTATAAAAAATTGGTAAGATTTCTGCGTGAGATGGTGGACAGCGACAGCTGGAATGAAGCCATCTGAGACGCAGACACCCGAGTATATTCTCTTTGCTTGGGCGTGCGTAGAATTGCTGCCTGTCTTTCTCGCTTCAAGGCGCGTACCAATTAGAGCTCAACATGCTTTACACTTTAAAGCAATCAGTGTGGCACACCTTCACTGCGGACAGCCGTACTTCGTAGGCTGCGATGCGGTGGACGGAGATTGTCCTCACATGTCACGCTTGGACGTCTGGCGCAGGGACGCGAGTCTCCCCCGAAGGCTCATTCACAGAAAAAACGTTTCGGCCGACGTCGACGGTCCGGTATCCGAATAATATGAAAAGAGGCGATTCCAAACGTGCTTCTTAGAATACAAAAATATTGTGTATAGATACCCGTATCGTCAGGACGGGGTCCCACTTGTCCTCTGTTGGCGAGAACAATACTTACTAGTTAGGAACTCTTTCAACACTTGACTCTATTCCGTTATTAGCCAGTGAGGTACATAATTACCCAGTCAGTTCTGCTGAAGAGGACTGTGCCCGCAGTAACAGCACCAGTCAAGTTGGCCCAGAAGTGGTGGTCGTGCTGGTCGCGCTGGTCGTACCGCCAGATCAGCGGGTCGAGCGACGCCATCGCATTCACATGTCCCCTCATGGTTACACCGCCCGCGTTGAATTCCTTTGATATCCTTCGACGTGAGCATCCTGAAGAACTAAAGGCTCTGTTATACTCCGACGTCGAGCGTAGCAAACGTGGCGCAGCGCAGCGGACACCGATGCTGATTGGTCGCAGATATCGAGTTCCTGCTCGCCGGCCAATCAAAGGCCCACGTTCTGCGCTACGTTACGTTCGCTGCGCTGAACGTCGGAGTATAACAGAGGCTTAACTCACTGTCCCGCGGCTTCGACGCACACTCTTACATAGGCTGCCATCACCGTGATATAAAAACAAGCGTCACCCACAGATGCTCCCGATTAGAATCGTACTTCGTACATTCAAAATTCGTCGACCTTACACAGCGAGAAGAGCAATTACCGTTATGCGCACGCGTGCCCTATGCGTGCCCGCTGGCTGCGCCCGCGGGGCACGCTGGGCGGCCGCAACTGCCGCCATCTAGCGGAGAGCAGAGTGTTTCTTTCCGCTATTATGCGCATAGCCGGCCCGTTTTTGCCGGCCCAGCACAAACGGGCCGCCAAATATTTCAGGGCCGCCTACGGAGCCACCTATATAGCCATTCGCACCATTAAAGAGGGGAGGGGCCCACTCCAGCCGTGACGTTGTACACGGCTATTTTGACGGGGCCGGATCTGTTCGCTGAAAACTTTGAACGTCACGGCTTTGAACGGCACGGCTTTGAACGTGCCGGCTCCAGATTAAGAGTGTATAGACCTTTCCAAGAAAGAGCGTATGGCCGGTGCCATTTCCAGTGTTCGTGCGTATGGCGCGTGCTTTGCTCGTTTTCCGGAGCGACGCACACGCGCGTGCTGAGCTGTGGAGATCGCACGCTGGGCTGTGGATTTGTAAACATTGGAAAGGTCTATAGACCTTTTCTGTTTCCTGTCGTTCTCAGTCACGTGGGTTCCATATCTGGTATGCGGGGCGAAAAAATAATAAAACGTTTGAACCTGGAATATGCGAGAAAATATAGCTGAGGCAAATCAGGAATGTGTGACAATCACGCATTTTTCGTAAACACCTTCTAGCTTCGGGGAGAGATCAAAAAGATGTTTTACCGCATACCAGAAGTGACGATATTCAAGATGGCTGCGCGCTTGTGGAAAAGGTGTATACTCCTTTCACCTTAAATAGAGTAGTAAAAAAAAAGTCCAGCTTTTACCGGAATGTTATTAACTCCCCCCTTCGTGTGTCGGTTTAAGGATATACTTAGGTGCGTCTTAGATTAGTGTTATGCTAATTTTATCAAGACGCGCAAGTCTCGAACGCAAAAAGCATCGTTTTTTTTCCTTCTACAAACAAACCTTGTAAGAACTCCTTCGTTCCTTCGCGCAGCGTATTTATATAATGCGCAAAACTTTCTTATTTTTTTTCCTGATTGAAGTGACAACTATAGGATTTTATATTCTGTTCCGCTAATTTGCATTAGACAGCGCGCCCGTATGGCACCCAAATCCTTCCCTTGTGACGTGGACACTCGGCGCCCAAAAGAAAAAGTTGAAAAAAAAAAGTTTTTTTATACAGTTTGGTTGGGACATGCGTGTCGAAAAATAAATTTTACGCGGAAAAACAACATTTCTTTGGAGCAATATTAACAAAACGAGATTTATTTTATATTCTGCGAGCAAAGTCCTTGACGTCACGGAATGGTCATACACTCTTTCCACGTCAACGAAATGGTCATACACTCTCTCCACCTCAACGCGATGGCCAAGGCAATCCACCTCTCCTCCACGCGCCTCAAAATGCCAAGAGAGAAAACAAGTGGAAAGGAGGTGACTACCCACTAAATCGCGTCTCGCACTGTCAATATTTTTTTTTCGAGTAAAATTAATTTTTTGACACGCGTGTCCCAATTAGACTGCTTAAAAAAAAAAACATTTTTCTTTCAGTGGTCCTTTAAAACACTTGGAATTTTCTTATATGTTTTTGCGTATAATTTTTTTTAGGGGAGGGGGGCGGTGTTTGAAACTCTTTTGACAATGTTATGAATGACTATTTGTCGTAGAATGTACGTGCATTTGATCTCGCAAGTACCGCAGAACCTTCGCTCTAGTGAAATGTAGTTCCAGGCTCATCTCATTGATGGCGCCAGCGTTCTAGTTTGTTTTCTTGTCGCAAGAGATTGCAAGAACTCGGTCGTAAGCCAACGCAAGTGCGTGAATGGCCTTAATATGTATTTTTTTAATAATGTATTCGCGTATTATTTGAGTGGAGCTGCTCACTCTCAGATTTATGCTTTCTATTCGACGAGGTAAAAAGGCAAAGAACCTATACCCATTTTCACATCTAGAAAATAACAAGTTTTGCGCATTGCTCAAACGCGGCGCGAAGTCGTTTTTACGCGATTTCGTTTACGGAGGGAAATGCGATGCTTTGGCGTTTGAATCGTGTTCATCTTGATAACATAACGTATATCTGACCTCAAATTTACCTACATATATCTTAATTATCAAAATGAAGGGGGAAATTAGTAATGCTCCACGTGGACTTTTCTTACCGGTTCTGGAGGTGAAAACGGGTAGAGATTGAGAGGCTTTCAAGACGAGCCGAAGCTTTTAGAAGACCTCTTATACGAGAGTAATGGTTAAATGTTTTTTTTTTTATCTTTAGGGCGCTATGGCCCCACGGATTAACGCCGGAAGTGCATTGCACTAACAAGATTGACTCCCAGTGTCCTTGAAGAAAACAACGGTAGGCAGAGATTCGGAGGAGCGGCTAATCTGGATGAAGAGGGGCAGTACTAGCTTTTATGCACTAATCCCGCTTGTGCCGTTAGCGCTGGATCGCGCGAGGGAGATTAAGGTTGTTTTCTTTGGGGATTTGTTCGCTTAGGCGGGATTATAATATAGCTTCGGCAGTCAATCCCCCGGGACAGGAGCGATAAGTCGGGACTACGGCAGGAAGTGTTCGCTTCCTTCTATTGTCTCCGTGCCCGAGGGTAGGATATTCTGCGTGTTGTCGGGTTCTGGCATGACCTCCTATTCGCGACTCCAGCGATCAATAGGTGTCGCCACTATTGGGCAAATATGGCGGTCTAAAATAGGTCGTGCCGTGCCATGTGCCAGCTCAATGCATAAACGTTCGGGTTTCAGCAGGCAAGGATTGGGATTCAACATGGTTTGCCCCGATCTTTAATCACGGTATCGAAGCATAAACGTTCGGGTTTCAGCAGGCAAGGATTGGGATTCAACATGGTTTGCCCCGATCTTTAATCACGGTATCGAACCTGCGACGATGTGGTGGCGTAAGCAAACTTCCAGAGGCTTGACCTTCTTCGGGGAAGCAATGGAAGAACTGCGGTGCTGATGAAACTTGATAAACGCACAATGTCTGGTTCGCGCGGTAGCGTAAGTTGCGTTCAGACCAACCTGTGCAACACGCAGTAACAACAGAGTCGCCGGGGCAACTATTCCATCGCACCAACCGCCGACGACATGTAATCACGGAAGCCACAAGAGACGAGCAGAAATAGCAAGGGCCCGCTTCCTTCAGTTCAGCGTTATCCCGCTAGGTGCCTCTCGTTTTGCTGGAGTCGCGAATATAGGGGGAAAGCCCGAACCTACGACGCCGAAGCCGGCCGCACAAAGCGGAAGAGAGAACGACAGAACACGACACAGAGAGGACAGAACGGCGGCGGCGCCCTCAGAGATTTGCGGGCATTTTCCGGAACTCTTCACGATTTGAGAAAATATGGTAAGGGTGCAGGCGAGCTGATCAATATTACAGCGAAGCTGTTTATGGCTAGGGTTCCGTGGATCTTTCATGTGCGTGACCAAAAACTACGCTCGCACCGCCGCACGCTTACGCGCTCCCCGTATAAAAGATTCGAAGTAATGAACCAAAATAAAGCATTGACGAACGCGCGTGCAAGATGCCATTTGTTTTAAAGGGATTGTCCGGTGAAAACCGGAAGTTCTTAAAATTTCGTGATGGTTACCTGGTGGGAGCCTAATGATTAACATAGGCCATTTTTATTCCATTAAACAACACCCCAATTTAGTGTAATCAACGACGAATAATTGAACGAAACTCCATGCCGAATTTCGCAAGTATCAACGGCTGCACTCCCATGCCTGACGTGACGTCACACCAGTCTTGCAATTGTCATATCCTATGCCTCATTCCTCCGTGGGAACACAGTGCTCCCGACGCACCGCAGCATTCCATATTACTCGCCACTGTAAATGTCGCGGAGAAGTGTGGAGCGTGACAACCGCACAACGAAAATACCCTTTCATTCTAAAAAAAAAAAAAGCGCAGCAGCGAGGGTGAACCACGTCGTACCGCTCGTGCGGAGGACAAAATTCGAAGTGCACTTCAGTTCCGCGCGTTCTTTGCCTGATGTTACCTCAGAAACTCCGCTTCCCTGAAGGTGGAAGAGGAAAACGCCGTTTATGCACGCTTGGGTTAAAATACAATTACTCCTCCAGGGAAGCACACAAAATTCAGATTTGTCGTGGAAGATGGTCCTACAGCCATTGACAATGAGGTCTAAATGTTTTCATGAATACGAAATTTGACCGGATAATCCCTTTAAGCTTTTGCTTCAGAACAGTTACCGCTGCAGACGCCGGCACATGCGGCGCTTGAAACACCATTCCCTACATTCTCCTTGATGCTTGGGTAATTTAGCGAGAGGTCTATCCAGTAGATTAGTCATCAATAGGCACCATTTTCAAGATCAGTAGACTCTCAGGTAGATAATAAAGGTTTCTCAAAGATTGGCCGCTGTGCGACCCACGTCGGCCGTGTCTACGGTCGCACCGCCCTCTCTTTGTCGTCGCTTTAAGCGCTTGCGTACCTAGTTTCCTTTCTTTCCGTCGCGCGTGTCTACTTTCTGCTGGGTGGCGGTCCCGTCGCGCGTGTCTAGTCTCCTCCGGCTCCTCGGGGCGGCTTTGTGTCGTGTGCTAAACAGCTTCGCTGGTCATCCACCTTCACAGAGCGGAATGGCTCATGATTTTTAGCCATGTTGAATTAACCTGAGACTGGAGTATACAGAAGAAACATCAAAACGTAGAAGAGGCGGAAAATAGACAGGGCGGCGTCGTCCTGTCCATTTTCTGTCTCTTCTACGTTTTGACGTTTCGTCTCTACCCCAGTCTCAGGTTAATTCTCCTCGATTCCTTTTTTGTTTTTGTTTTGGGGAAAGAAACGAAATAGTTTTTTTTTTCTTAAACTCAACTTCACTTACGATGTACCCTCCTTTCCCAATTGGCTACGGCCCTCCACAGCATTACGAGGAACACAACACCTGGGAAGGACGGCATCACATATACCATCATCAAGAATCTCCCCGAAAACTACCTCGACGCACATCTTGATCAGATAAACCAAGCATGGACAACCGGCATCATCCCACCATCGTGGAAAGAAGCGATTATAATTCCCATCCCCAAACCCAACAAGCCACCAGACCGCATCACCAACCTTAGGCCCATCTCACTCACCTCTTGCCTAAGCAAGCTGACAGAGAAGATGGTGCTACAACGCTTGGAGTGGCACTTAGAAGAGCACCACGTCTTTCATCACTCTATGACCGGATTCAGGCGGCATGTTTCTACACAGGACACAATGCTCCGAATACAGCACGACGTGCTCATTCAATCCAGCACCGCACAAACCAGAGTCGTCGCCGGCGTCGACATTCACAAGGCGTTCGACAATGTCTTCAAGATGCTTTCCTTCTCGCCTGCCGCTACTCCTCTCTTTTACCGCCACCTGGGTGTCAATTGTTCTGGCGCCGAAGGCGCAGGCCGTTTACTTATTAAACAGAAAAGAGAGAAAAGTGGAAAGGGCTGCCAGCGCTTTCCCTATTTTCCTGAGTGGTTAGGAACGAGCGAATGACCCGGACGAACGCTTTGGACGCGTGTGTTGCCCCAAGCTCGCTTGTTTTCTTCACGGTTTACTCCATTCTTTACTTCCAGATTTAATTTGAGCTAGCGCAATTCAATGACGACAATCTCCTCGCCATTGGAACACCATTGTTCGGTAATGAGCAACACGAATAATAACCAAAAGTGCAGAATGTTATCGGAGGACATCTGTATCGCGCACGGGATCCGACAATGCAACTGCGGCTGCAATGTCTTCAAACTTCATCATCGCTTTTCAAATGACGAAGGTGTCCGGCGGCAATGGGTTGCGTCCGTAAACCGAAATACTTTTCCCCCAACGCCATCCTCTCGAGTGTGCTCCTTTTAAAAAAAAATGTTTTTCTCTGCGACTTTTATTTTGTGGCGTGAGAAACGAACGCTTCTTTGATAGGTTCTAAAGGTCAGGGATTCGTTCTAAGCGGCATTTGCATAAAGTACAAACATCGTTGCAGCGCCCCTTTAGATACGAAACAAATGCATTATCGTAAAACCGGTCTGATTTCAATCGAGATTTAAATTACGATTTAAGTTTTCATTTAAATAATCTTGATTTTAATCCTCCACCCTGCTGATATGCCACCGACGGAAAATGTCATATGGTCAATTTTTGTTTTGGTGGCTCATAAGCTGCACGGGAAATTTCTCGGGAGCACCACATCAAGTTAAAAGTTTAATTATCAAACACTAGATATGTACAAATGCAAGAAGATTTCCGCTACAAAATATTCCGACTCGTCGGCCCTTCCCGCCTTTTCTAGTTTCCAGTGTTGGGGCCGGTTGCACCAACGCCGCTTAGCGCAAAGCGGAGCTTAGCCGGGAACCTAAGCTCAGTTTCGGTTCCGTATCGCTAAACCTAGCACTAAACTACGCTTATCGTAAGCGCTCAACATTGGGCGCTTTGCTTTTTGGTTGTTTCTTAATCCTGGATTTAAAACATGGCGGCTGGTTTGTGGCGGTCGACGCGGTGGACGAAATTGGTTGTACAAAGTGTTTTAGGCTACACCAGCGTGAGAGTCTCGACAGAATGACCTTCGATTGTGACAAGGATGCAAAATATTGTCGCGTGAAGTGTTTATCGACCCCTGTTTTCAAGCTGGCTCTCCACTCTCAGTGCGTGTTAGCCCTAACCGAGATACGTACGGAGCTGTGGGGCTCACGTCTGTCTTCCCGATGGTTATTCTGTCAACGAGCTTATTCGTATGTATGCCTTACTGATTTTCGCATAACTGTAACGTATCGTTATTTACCAGCTTGTTTATTTCTACTTGCAATGCATATCCTTCAATCCGATCAGCGCGTTGAATTGTGGCAGTACATGATCTCGGCGATCAGCTTATTGTCGACACTTCTGCAGTGTGCCAAGAATAGAGATCAGGCCAATACCAAAGAACATGCACCGCATCGAGAACAAGGCCGGCGGGACCACCGCACATTCCACCTTTCACATCACACTACCACCACATACTACTACACGGACGCCAGCTACAACAACGAGACAAACTAGGCAACAAGCTGTTGTTGGCCCAGAATTCAAGACGGCCATCACCACTCCAACGCCCCTACGTCAACATCACTTGAGATCCAGGCCACGCAGAAGCCATCCAGCAGCACAATGGTACCGACAACATCACCATACTGCACAGATAGTCAAAGCGCCATACGCCACTTCAGTCAGAACACGCTACCGGTTCACATCAGAGCTGTACTAGTCAAGCATATGTACGAACACCCCAAACTCCACGTTTTCCTATAAGTGGATACCAGGTCACCAAGGGATCGAAGGGAACGCTCTAGCCCACGAGCTCGCCCGCGACCATGCCCCCCGGGGCCCTCCGACTCCCTGGCCGCAGAACTACGACCCGTACGATCATAGAAAGATCCTACACAAGGAGCGCACCCGTGCACTTAAAGAACTCAGGCATAATAACACATCACTAAGATCTCCATCGCGTATGCTCAACAGAGAGGATGCCACCATCATACGTAGAGCACAAACCGGCACGCTCCTTACGCTACACCACAAGCACCATATCTCAGGAGCGCCAGGTACGCCCAGATGCAGAAGTTGTGGAGGCTACCCGAACAATGAGCACCAATTATGGGCTTGCACAGACGTCATACCAGCCAGAAACGCCATCATAAGCAGGTTGCCACCTGCACATCGCCCCCAGAGCTGGGAGGATTGGATTAACCCCCCTCCTGAGTATGAGCCTACCCGTTGGCCCCTCCTGGTCCAGCACGTGAAAAGCACCCTGGACGAGGAGTGGTGACCAAAGCAAGCATCGGACTGGATGCAATAAAGATGTTTGTTCTCTCTCTCTCTCCTTTCCCAGTTCCTTCTCTCCCACTAGTAAAAAAAAGGTAAGCAGCCGGTCGTGTTTTTTTTTTTCGTTCCTCCCGCAAATTACAAAAAAAGAGACGTGGTTCGCCTTACGACGACAAGTCTGTGACGCTGTCTTCAAGATGCTTTCCTTCTCGCCTGCCGCTACTCCTCTCTTTTACCGCCACCTGGGTGTCAATTGTTCTGGCGCCGAAGGCGCAGGCCGTTTTACTTAATTAAACAGAAAAAGAGAGAAAAGTGGAAAGGGCTGCCAGCGCTTTCCTATTTTCCTGAGTGGTTAGGAACGAGCGAATGACCCGGACGAACGCTTTGGACGCGTGTGTTGCCCCAAGCTCGCTTGTTTTCTTCACGGTTTCCACCATTTCTTTACTTCCAGATTTAATTTGAGCTAGCGCATTCAATGACGACAATCTCCTCGCCATTGGAACACCATTGTTCGGTAATGAGCAACACGAATAATAACCAAAAGTGCAGAATGTTATCGGAGGACATCTGTATCGCGCACGGGATCCGACAATGCAACTGCGGCTGCAATGTCTTCAAACTTCATCATCGCTTTTCAAATGACGAAGGTGTCCGGCGGCAATGGGTTGCGTCCGTAAACCGAAAATACTTTTCCCCAACGCCATCCTCTCGAGTGTGCTCCTTTTAAAAAAAATGTTTTCTGCGACTTTTATTTTGTGGCGTGAGAAACGAACGCTTCTTTGATAGGTTCTAAAGGTCAGGGATTCGTTCTAAGCGGCATTTGCATAAAGTACAAACATCGTTGCAGCGCCCCTTTAGATACGAAACAAATGCATTATCGTAAAACCGGTCTGATTTCAATCGAGATTTAAATTACGATTTAAGTTTTCATTTAAATAATCTTGATTTTAATCCTCCACCCTGCTGATATGCCACCGACGGAAAATGTCATATGGTCAATTTTTGTTTTGGTGGCTCATAAGCTGCACGGGAAATTTCTCGGGAGCACCACATCAAGTTAAAAGTTTAATTATCAAACACTAGATATGTACAAATGCAAGAAGATTTCCGCTACAAAATATTCCGACTCGTCGGCCCTTCCCGCCTTTTCTAGTTTCCAGTGTTGGCGTTGCAAGTATGGGCGGTACCGGTAAGGCGTTAAGTTTTTCTGTAACGTAGTAATGCGTACTCGTTACGTTTTCGAAACAGTAACGGAAAACGTACTTACGTTACTTCTGGCAAAGTAACGGGTAACGTAGTTACTTTATCTCGTTACGTATTTTCCCAAGACTTGAAAATAAAAAACACTCCCTAAATGATGTTAAATCTTGCACTCCCACATACCTTCAAGATCAGAAACGTAACAAAAAGGGATAATTATGTTAAATTTCTGCATAGACAATGTTTTTCTTTTTTCGTTTTAAATATGGCGCTTATAGATACCTTTACCGTGAAAACAGCAAAACGTTTTAATTTATAAATAAACGTAACGTGCGTTACTTTTTAATGTAACGGTAACGATAACGCGTTCTTTTTTTTTTTTTTTGAAAGTGACGAGTAACGTATTTAGTTTCTTTTTCGGTAACGCCTACAACACTGCTAGTTTTTGTACTTAGTTTCATTATATGTCTGCGAACGCGGTCGAAAGCACGAACACGTACACAACCGCGAACACCGATACTAAACCGCACGTCACTAAGCCTTCCTGTACGTGATTGGATGAGCGATGGTAGGACACGCACGGGACAACCACGACGAACATTACGACGCTGCGCTTTGAACGCTGTTTAACCGGTATCGTCTAATGTCCCATCGACTCGAAGCGTCGGCTGCGCCCGTACGTATATAAGGTGAGATGAAGTATAGTCTCAGAAATGACTGCAGTATGCACAGGCTCGAGGGCGTACCTAAGCCTAATGCTTTCGTTTGCACGAGAACTTGCGCGTTACACGAAAGCACTTTCCATAGCCACACACGCTCGCTCCCGTGTCTTTGTCAGTACTGCAAATGTTAGCGAGATATTTGATTCAAAATGTACACAGTCCGGCGGCATGTGCTTGCTCAGCACCTCCAAGGTAAAAAGGCCTAAGTGCTGAATTTTTCTACGTCACTAAAGAAAGGCACCGCAGGGCACAGATTAGACAAACTAATATGGCGTCAGCGTTCGGCTACGAGTCGTGCTCTCTCTGATCGGACACGACTCAAAGCCGAATGCTGACGCCGTAGTCGTCTCCAATCTCTGCGCTACGGTGGACTTGTTTAGTAACGCAGGAAGATTCAACACTTAAGGCCGGTGCAGACACTTGCGTTTGAGTGCGTTTGACTGCGTTGCGGCGAGAACCGAAAGCGAGTCACCGGCACATCTGTGCTTCGTATGAAGCGTGGAATCCAATTCAAGGAATCTTCTGGCACGTGATATAAACAGCAGGGATGTCCTGGTGTCTCGCTGCCGCAACGCAGTCAACGCAGTCAAACGCAACTGTCTGAACCGGGCTTTAGCTTTCTTATAAACGCGTGTCTTTTTTTTTTTGAAAGTGACGAGTAACGTATTTAGTTTCTTTTTCGGTAACGCCTACAACACTGCTAGTTTTTGTACTTAGTTTCATTATATGTCTGCGAACGCGGTCGAAAGCACGAACACGTACACAACCGCGAACACCGATACTAAAACCGCACGTCACTAAGCCTTCCTTGTACGTGATTGGATGAGCGATGGTAGGACACGCACGGGACAACCACGACGAACATTACGACGCTGCGCTTTGAACGCTGTTTAACCGGTATCGTCTAATGTCCCATCGACTCGAAGCGTCGGCTGCGCCCGTACGTATATAAGGTGAGATGAAGTATAGTCTCAGAAATGACTGCAGTATGCACAGGCTCGAGGGCGTACCTAAGCCTAATGCTTTCGTTTGCACGAGAACTTGCGCGTACACGAAAGCACTTTCCATAGCCACACACGCTCGCTCCCGTGTCTTTGTCAGTACTGCAAATGTTAGCGAGATATTTGATTCAAAATGTACACAGTCCGGCGGCATGTGCTTGCTCAGCACCTCCAAGGTAAAAAGGCCTAAGTGCTGAATTTTTCTACGTCACTAAAGAAAGGCACCGCAGGGCACAGATTAGACACAACTATATATGGCGTCAGCGTTCGGCTACGAGTCGTGCTCTCTCTGATCGGACACGACTCAAAGCCGAATGCTGACGCCGTAGTCGTCTCCAATCTCTGCGCTACGGTGGACTTGTTTAGTAACGCAGGAAGATTCAACACTTAAGGCCGGTTCAGACACTTGCGTTTGAGTGCGTTTGACTGCGTTGCGGCGAGAACCGAAAGCGAGTCACCGGCACATCTGTGCTTCGTATGAAGCGTGGAATCCAATTCAAGGAATCTTCTTGGCACGCGATATAAACAGCAGGGATGTCCTGGTGTCTCGCTGCCGCAACGCAGTCAAACGCAGTCAAACGCAACTGTCTGAACCGGGCTTTAGGCTTTCTTATTTAGGATGTGTTTGTTGGATTTTTTTTTTCTTTTGGCAAGCCAGGGATGCATTTCTTAAACCCTCGGTGACTACAAAATGACAGCTTCCGGAAGTCTTTTTTTTTTTTTTTTGAACGGTGTCGTAAGGGTTCATATTGAGTACTCGAAGTCGAATTCTGTGAAAAGACAAATAGTAAAACGAGCAATAAAAAACAAAATCAAAATCAAACAGAAACGAAAGATCGGAGGACACAGCAAAACAAGAGATGTGAGAAAAATAGTGAACCGAGGAATAAAAATAAATAAATAAATAAAACAAAAAGGAAAGATGGGAGGAGGTAGCAAAACAGGAGATATGATAACGATTTTATTTCCTGTCTCATTCGTTTTGTTATTTATGTAATGTTGGAAATACTGTTGCATATCCGCTTGACTGAAAGAGTATATATCGACCGGTGCATTCAAAATACTTCCATTGTTTTTTCTCGCATCTTCAGGTCTTTTTTAGGGGGGTTGGGGGAGGGGCATATCGCATTAAAAAGAAAAACTAAACACGAAATAAAAAAATAAGCTCCATATTTTTTGAGACAGGTCAAAAGTTTTTATATATTTGAGATTGCTTTCTTTATACTACACGTTGTCAAATTCAGACCCGTTTTCTTTTTTTTTTTTTCTTGAGTAGTGTGGTTGACAAGTATATACGTATTATGACGTAATCAATGCCGACACTTTCCAAACTCGTCTTCGAACGCGCCAGCCGTTGTGATACCGTTCTCCATTTTTTCCCGAATTTCTTGCACATTTCCCGAATCTCGGGGTATCTGAGCTGCTCTCTCGTATCAAAATGCCTCGAATAGGAGCCGTTTTTTTTTAGAGGCGAAGCTCCTTAGGGGCTAGCCATGTCCGTCCGTCCGTCCATCCGTCCGTCCGGCGTCCGGTGCTCTCATGATGATGATGAAGTGATGATGATGATGATGATGATAATGATGATGAGTGAATCTCATGATGATGATGATGATGGTGATTGAATCTCATGATGATGATGATGATGATGATGATGATAGTGAAGATAAAAAAAGATAAAAAAATTATAAGAAAAAAATTATGTGCGCAGTCGACAGGATTCGAACCTGTGCGGGGAGACCCCAATGGATATCTAGTCCATCACCTGAACCACTCGGCCACGACTGCGGGACGAGTAGGGGGCTCTGAGATGTGGTAGTAACTCAAGAGCTGGTGATGTCATGGATGAAACGTTGCATGTAGCCGCTCAACGTCTATACATGAGAGGGCGCTGCGGTCAAATGCGTATATAATCGCGTTAAACTTTGCATGCATTGGCTCAACGTTTATAGACGAGAGGGCGCTGCGGTCAAATGCTCAAATGCGTGTATAACCACGTTCCATACCACACATTCTCTTTCTGA
The DNA here is from genome assembly GCA_013358835.2 of Ixodes persulcatus. Taxonomy (NCBI): domain Eukaryota; kingdom Metazoa; phylum Arthropoda; class Arachnida; order Ixodida; family Ixodidae; genus Ixodes; species Ixodes persulcatus. The sequence continues at coordinate 70,223 of JABSTQ010010222.1, forward strand.
CATGGATGAAAACGAACGAAAGGCTCAGCATGCTGCGGCTCAGCGTCTACGCAGACAAGCACCACCAGAGCTTCGCCCCAATCAACATCATTCACCACGTGGAGATGCGGTCAATTTTTTGTTTCGTTCGGTTCCGCCTTAAGCCGCAGTCCCATTGCTCATACATCAGACAAGAGACAGTCTGGAAACATTGTCTGTGGCGTGTGTGCCTTCCTCGTGTAAACGGTCCTGTTCACATTGGCCATACACAAACCGTTTGCAGACATGTACGAAACACGTACGAAGCAAGCAGGCTTCAATCATGCTCCAGGCATGTCCGCAGATTATTCTCTCAACGTGCCTGCAACCACACCGTGTTTTTTTTTGTTTTGTTTTGTTTTTGTATGATGTATAAGCAGTTTGACGGCGTTTTTATGGTTAGGTCGTGCCGGAATCCGCCACTTTGGAGACGCCACATTAAGGTGTAAAAAAAAAAAAAAAAAAAACTGCAATCGTTATTATTTCTATGCAGAAAAGTGGAATCCAAGATTTAGGTGTATCGTTTCAGATTATTCATCTCACAATTTCGCTAGTAGAGAGTAAATAGCATATGTCTTCCATTTTCATTTGCTTCCGGCTTATGGTTAGCGTTTAAATGAATAAACTTTATTGTAGCGACGTGAGTCGGAATGCCATTTTACTTAGGCATCTAAACATCTAATGTTAGACTTAAAAAAAAAAAAAGTTTGAGCTAGCGATATTTTTGTTTTTTTGTTTTATGATCTCGTTAGTACGCATTGTTCCGAGATTCACCTGATGTAGCGACAATACTAAAAAAAAAAATATAAAAAATGGATTCATAAGATACGCTCTGCCGCCAAACTGCAAACTCGTTACTTCTGCAAAGTAGATTTCAGTTCTGTTTTTATTTTTTGAATTCATTTTGATGTCTTCAAACGCTATGCTTTTCGAGTACGCGAGCACAAACCAAGGAGTTTTCGACTTCCTTTGATGTCTTCAATCAAAGCGAAATCTGCAATCTCGCCCTTCGGAGTGAAAGCTAAAAAAGAAGGGGAAAACCAATGAACCAGGAAGGGCTCTTGAATCTTTTCAGAATGAATGCGACGGGTAAAAAATATACAAATACAAAAAAGTAACAAAAAAAAAAAAACACACGGCAAAACTATTCTTCCCAAATGATGGGGATAAGGTCGGTATTTATAATTCAAACGCTCTTTCAAAATGACGAGAAAGAAAGTGGCGTTCGACGCCGATTTCTGCCGGAATCTCTCTAAACAACGAACAAATGCACATGAAAGAAAAATTGCTTACTTTATTTTTTTTTATATATAAGATGAATATCAGCTTGAGCAAGAAATAACGCCAAAGGCGTGGCATTTTCTCTCCACGTAATATTTGGGATTGGAAAATAATTATTTATTCTTGCTTCCAAAAAATATGGACCGGATTTGTTGCAAGCCGCGAAACATTTTGCTTTTTAAACGTTTAAAAGGCTTGCGTGGAGATATCTACAGACAAAAGGGGAAAAAAAAAACGATTTGCTTTAAGTTTAATTTTTTAAATATTATTAAAAGAGTTTACGCTTTCTTATAATAGCATCCTAAGGTTTTTAAACTTACCACAATGTTTCTTTCTCCCTCACTCCCTTTCTCTATTTTCTGTGAAATTCTTCTTAGCCATCGATAACGATCGACGCCACCCGAAATAACGTGCGAGCCATCAAAAGTACAATGGCGCTCCGCAAAATGCTGCGTTGGCGCAAGAACTAAATGAACGAAGCACACCTTGTCGATCAACGCTCCCCTTTTCTCTCGCAACGCTACAGAGAACAAAAAAAAAAATATCTTCATATGACGATCAATATTTATTAAAGATTCACTCCACTTCGCAATTGTTATTTACGCCTCACACACAGACGGGCAAGCACCGTTTCTCTTATTTTTTTTCTTATTTTACGATACTGTACACCCACACACTGTTTGTAAACGATTAGCCCTCATTGGCCCACATCAGGTGTGGGCAAGGCGCGTGCGCAGAAACGAAAATCGAGGGGAAAAGAAGCGTGTGCGCTTGCGCGCATAAATTATCATCGCTCTACTGCCAATGAGATTTTGGCACTTGCCATTAAGAACGCTGAGGAACCAATGACAAAACCGGAAACGTCAATACCATAACCGATGCCCCGCGTTTTTTAAACTGTCGGTCACTATATCTCGGCTTACGCGAACACTTGCATAAATGAACAAACGGATCTCATTCCTTGCCGCATAGAAAGCACCGCTAGGTTCTCCTTGGAATAGCACAAAATGCGTTCGCAATTTATATCTCCTGCCAGTGCTGGAGGTAATACGCGTTACAAGTAACGACGTTACATCTAACGCGTTACTTTTTTGTTCTTTTCCGTAACGTAGTAACGTATATACTCGTTACGTTTTTTTTTAAAGTAGCACATAACGTACTTACGTTGCTTATTTTGAGGAACGGGTGACGTAGTTACGTTACACAATCTTCCTTCCCGATACAGAAAAAAGAAAAGATACACTGTAATATTTTTTTTGTGTGTTTCTAGGCGCCAAGTCATATGAATTCTTGCACTCGTCCCAGATGCATTCAAGATTTTGTCTCTGTCTTTCCAACGCAAACACTCCCGCCCCCCCCCCCCCCCCCCCCCCCCAAAAAAAAAAAAAAAAATGCTTGTGCACGTTATTTGTTTTGGTGCCGAAAACAAAAACAAGAAACCGTTGTCATTTCATAAACAAAAAACTTTTAGCCTTTCCACTCTGGTGAAGAAGGGAGACCAGCGAAGCTGTACGTTCGTCCCGTGTGTTTCTTCTTTGTCCTCGTCTGTTTTGCGCGCCTGTTTCCTACGATGAATTCCCACCAACTCGCCCAACTATCCGTCCGTCTATGATAGCTGGAAAGGTTGCCGCCATCTATGAGCGACGGCGGCAACCAGACTGGTTGTCTGGTTGCCGCCGTCGCTCATGGATGGCGGTAGCTGTCCAAAGTTTTGTGTAGTTTTGTGTCGAATTTGTTCGGTACCGGACACGAAACTGGGGAAACTAGCCCTTAACAACTCCGCTGCAAAAGTAACGCAAAAGTAACGTGGGTTATTTTTTATCCGTAACGGTAACGTGTTCCTTTTATTTGGATGCAACGTAGGTTGGTATAGCGTTCCTTTTATTTGCAACGAAAGCGTTAACGTATCTGGCTATTTTTTTTTTCTTTTTCAGTAACGCCTACAACAGTCGCTCCGACGCAGCTGATTGGTTGATCCTGCGCATGCGCTCGTTCTCGCGTGGCGAGGGGGACAGCGGGGAGAAGAGGCCGAGCAAAGGCCGGAGACGCTTGCGTGGCGATCGACGCTTTCTCCTTTGTATCACAAACGGGGCCCACAAACCACGGGGCCCCAATCGCCCACATCAGATCTAATCACTCTCAGATCTAATCACCCTAACTTACAGGAGCGACTCTCCTTCATTAGAAGACCGCGTTCTCACGGGTAATCAAATTCTCTTAAAGTATTCAACGGCTCCTATAGGGTTCTCTTCTATGCACTACTCTCTGTCTTAGCTTCCTAATCACAAAAATACGGAATAAGCTATTATATATAAAAAAAAAAACAAGTTCGTAGTATTATTCTTTTACTCAACTCTAACGCTCGGGCAAATACATTATTAATTAGTTTCGTCCGATTTGTTTCAGGCACGTTTCACCGGCAGACAATGGCTCTTTAAGGCCGAGATATTCTAGTATTTTATTTGCTCGTTTTTTTCTTTATGACGCGAGGAAATAATGAATTATTCCAATCGTCGCTCTACATACAAAAAAGAAGAAGTTCATACTTGTACTTGAGTTGCATTTAATTAGCGTAGAGAAAATGAAAATCTCCGCAATATATTCGACTTTATATCTGACTTGGCAGAAAGCTCTGATCGAAAGCGGGGAATTTAAAGAGGGCCTACCCTGGGTGCATTTCTGCAGCGACGTATCGGTTTCTGCTAAGAAGATATCCCACCTCCCTGACAAAAATGCGAGAAAAAAGAAAAAAAAAAAACGTTCGAAAAGTAGCACAAATTTTGATAGTCAAAACCATTCGGAAAAGCCTTCTCTTTCACACAATTAGTCAAAGAGTAATTGTGTTGTGTGTTCGTTTAGATACGGGAAGTTAGTCAACCTCAACGAGCATCCGGCGTTTCCGCTGCACATGTGCAATTTATATATTTATTTATTTACTCCTACAGTTGGACTATTGGCCGTTACAGGAGTGGGGAATTAATAAAATAACCAATTTTTTAAAGGACACTTCCACGAACGATAACGCACTCGAATGATTCAGACACACACGCATCTAAAGTGACGCGGTATATACCACCGTTAGCCTGGAGTCTTTAACGTGCGTCACGCAGTAGTGTTAACACGAACGCACGCCGGTACGATGCTCATCCAGATCGAAACAGGCAGGGGTGGAGATTGAATCCAGGATCCCTGGTTTCTGCAGCGCGAGCTTTCGCTCCACGTGCTCCGAGCTGCGGTGTGTCAACGCACTCCGCCACCGATCTCTCGGGATTTTACCCTTCAAATGTATCACTGCCAACTCGCCCAATCAGCCATTTTAATTTTCTTATTCTAGCAGGCGCCAATGAGCTAGTAAACAACAACAATAACACACCAACAACATTTTTTTGGGCTTTGTTTAACTATTTCTATTTATGAATGTTGTTGTATCTAACACGGGGTTTTACAGGTATGGGGTACCAGTTCACATTAAATTTACACTAAAAAGCAATAAAGAACCATAATAATACTGCACCTCGGGTCTAGAATAAATGTAGAATTAAAAACACAAATAAAAAGCAATAACTGAAACACTTTGCGCCCTAACAGAAACAAAAAAAAAAAAATCTAAATACGAACATTCAACATTTGTTATAACTTCCAGCGACTAGAACGAGTAAAAAAAAAATTAAGGGGTAATATTGCATAAATTCGCAAGAACACTTGAACATTCCTATGGTCAGTTTGTAAGGGCAATATTCTGGAAAGGTTATTTGAAATTCCAGGTTGTTCTATACACCAACACATTGTTTACAAACAAGCCCGCTTTGCCCACACCAGGTGTGGGCACTGCGCCTGCGCAGAAACCGAATTCAGGAGGAGGGAAGCGTCTGCGCATGTGCAGTACCGACAGCAGCGCCACCGCAGTGGCGTGACGTCAGTGAGTCGAGTTGGTGTATACTCCGTTTCACCTTATGTTGTACCGCAGACAAGGCTAGAAGCCCGAGCTCATAGCGTTCGGAGCTGCTTTTAACGCACGAGAGCTTGTGCCGCCGAGATGTGCCCTAGAGCAAGGAGCTCGCGCTCGTGGCCTTTCCTGCGGTACATCATAAGGTGAAACAGAGTATAGTAAAAACATACGCATACGAACGCCAGCATTTTATTACGAGAGTTTAAATTGGTTATTATGATTACGACTTAGTTCTTTTGAGACCAAAGTGTTAGCCAGCAGCGGGAGCCGACATTGCGCAAGTAATGAGAAATCACGAACGAAATGTTGTATAAAGAAAGGCGGCTCGAACATTTTTTTGACTCGGTAAAAAGGCCACTAATATAGTGGAGAGCCAACATGCCCAGCCTGTACGAAAATTTATTCAACTAAAAAAAAAGACATGAAAGTCCATAAGCCTCTGCGTCCAAAGCCACGGTCACACTGTTTAGATGTCATACAAAAGACGGTCGGCAGATACTAGGGAGTTTTAGGGAACCGCTTTTTGCACGTCCGATACGGTACAATGGGCCTTTCGGTACGCACTGCGCATGCGCTAACCTGGAGGACTCGCACATGCGCAGTGCGCACTGGAGGACCGATCGCACCGTATAGGATGTGCGAAAACGGTTCCCTAAAACTTTTTACTAGGGAGTTTTAGGGAACTGTTTTTGCACATCCGATACAGGGTATCTTTAATGTGCACCACGCAGTAGTGATGCACGACCGCACTCCGCTATACAGTGTTCGTCCAGATCGAAACGGGCAGGGGTGGGGATTGACCTATTGCTAAATTACAGGAGAATCAAGGAGAATGCAAAAATTGGTGTTCCACACGCCGCACTTGCTGGCCTTAAGCCTGGTTCGGACAGTTGCGTTTGACTGCGTTTGACTGCGTTGCGGTTACAAGAAACCAGGACATCCCTGCTACTTATATCGTGTGCCAAGATGATTCCTTGAATTGGGTTCCACGTTTCATACGAAGCACGGATGTGCCGGTGACTCGCTTTCGGTTCTCGACGCAACGCAGTCAAACGCACTCAAACGCAAGTGTTTGAACCGGCCTTCAGGAGTAGTAGCTTTTCTAATTCAAATTGCGTCCCACATGGCGCGTTCGTCAACGCTTTATTTTGGTTATTTTTCGAATTTTTTATGCGGGAAAGGCGTGCGCGTGTGGCGCGTGGAACACCAATCTCTGCATTCTCCTTGATGCTTGGGTAATTTAGAAAAAGTTCTATTGAACCCAGGATCTCTGGGTTCTGCAGCAGCGCTAGCTTTCGCTCCACGCGCTCCGAGCTGGTGTGCGCTAGCCCACTCAGCCACCGATTCCCCGGGTTTTGTTAGCAAAACCAATTAAATATGAACGAAAGCAAACTCATTGACTCCAGCTTGTACGTTCCAGAATTCAGTTTAGATTATCGTTAAGTTTTTCGTTGCCTTCACCTAACTTACGAAGTAAAATGCTAGGTACACATGCACACACACACACAGAAAAACAAAAATGAAGAGAATTGAAACTAGGTCAACTATGAGTCGAAATTTTTGGGGCGCCGAACGACATGCTTCGCTAGACACGCGCTGAAACAATTGGAGATTGCTCTTGTTAAAACCCCATACTTAAATCGCAAAGATAAAAAAGAGAACAAAAACAGAAATATGCAGACAAACCTTCGTTATTTCTCAACCAGGCCTTGTCGTATAAAAAAGCACCAAGGCCGGAAAAAAAAAAAACAATAAGAATCTCCAAGTTACACAACGGCGCCGCCAAATTTCCAAATCGGACCAATTACTCGGGTTCCCTCCGCCCCCATTTTTCAGACCACCGCGAAAGCGCTGCCGTAGAGCCGCAGATACGACGCCAACCTTCCCGTTTTTTTCTTCTCTCGCAAAACCCCGGTCGTGAAACAATCCTGAACACTGCATGCGTACCTAAGCCTTCTTCCAGAGTTTTCTAGACGACCCTTTGAGAATCCCCTCGAGTGTCCTTGCAGAATTCTTTCAGCCTCACTTAAAATGTCCTTTGGGAAGGTGCGCTTAAAAACGTGGCATCCACATGATAGGTCGTCCCCTTCTCCCGCGTTCAAAAAGACGTGCTTTTTTTTTTTTTAGCGCAGTTTGTTACGGAGCGTTGAAGTAATGCCAAAGCCAGATTGGGCGGCCGTTCCAAGTTGAGGATCCGTTTTGATGACGTCGTAACTGCCGTAAACGAGCGTGCTCTGAGGTTAAGAGTAGAACCGTCAACGGTTTTAGGAAAATATATTTATGTTTCTGAGAGCCGCACGTTTTAGCTCTTGACACACAAAGGGACCCACTGGATTCGCATGCGTTGCCTACAGTGGACATCTTTATTTGTCGGCAAGTTCTACTTTTCTCTGGAATGATGGCTGCAGATATACGGTATACAGAACAACACGCTCTTTGCTAAACAAGTTGGCATTTGCCCACACCAGGGGTTCTAAGCTGAGCCCTCGTCGAGAAAATCGGTCGGCGAGATTTCTGCCCGTCATGATTGGCCAGCGCCAAGGTCAAGTGCAAGTTTCGCAGGTTCCGTCTTGACTCCCCCGTCAACTTCCTAGAATGTCAGCGAGACAATGGTGGTGCGGAGAAGCATCCCTCGGGAAGGAAATTGTTTGCAGAGCACTTTTGACGTCCAGTGTTCCCCGTCAATAAAGACGTCCAATTCCGCAAAGTCCGCCTTTCTTATTAACGAGGAAGCCCCCAGGAAAACACGCGATATGTGCAAGAACAGTAGAATCGGCATATCTTTGTTATGTTCGTAGAATCTTGCTACTGCTGTCGTGTCCGCGACTACATTTGTCTTTTTTCTATACTTAACATCGATGCAACAGAAGCGCATCAAATTAGTTTAGTGTATTGAATTGACCCGTGTAAACGCCTTGTTTCACAAGCCAAGCGCATCGAATCTAATCCAATATGATCCGCTGAAAGGGTATAGATTGGGATTATCAAGTCGAATGGAGATCTTATGTAAACATTAGTGAATCGAACCGAGAGCTCGCGCGAGGAGTGGGCTATCCTTGGAGGGGATGCTGAACGACCGCAGGGCTGGTCACAGATTCACACTGCACCATGTGAAGGGGATAGTCATTAATGTCCAGATTATTCTTGTAAACCCGTAGAGCACACAATAGCTCGTATGCGTATCACACGCGCATTATGATTTGTTATGCTCGGTTGCCGGGAGCTTTTGGGTGGTTTGACACGCGCTGCGCGCACGAAGCAGTCGTATGCTCCCCGGGTTTATCAAAATAATGAAAACAAGTTTAAAGTTATTCAGGAGTGGAGTGTTTATGAGGAGTATGGTTTAGTGAGTAGTTTTCACGGGTCCTGCTTTTTTTTCCTGATGGGGCATGTAGCACCCACGGATACGCCCGCTACGCTATCCGTTCTGATTTGGCCCGTGACGTAGTGAGATCACGTAGGCAGCTACGCTTCGTCTTTCGGGAGCCAGCTGCGCGCGCCGACGGTTGCCTACTACAGCAGGCTCCCGGGAGTCATACTCGGTTCAGCTGCTTGCGCTGTCAATCGCCTTCTCTTCGTGGATCTAAGGAAAGGCGTCGGGCTGCGGCTCGCACGGTTCGGGGTTCAATTCCCGCTGCACCGCTTGAGAAATCTCGGTATTTACTATTATTTTTAATAAGAAATAAGTACTTATAATAAATTATAAATAAGTTAGCTTTCTGTACACCTTGCATGCTCATGCGTCGCCTGCTTCGGGCTATATGTGCTTTATCATTGCCTTGAACTGCCTGTAACGGCTCTTCGTTACGCTCGAGCGTAACGCTTTTTGCCTGAAATTCATCCCCTAAACGCACTGTGTGTTAAAAAATTTCGCAGGTACAGCCACTCAACCCACGAAAGCTGAAAAGCGACACAAGTTCGCGTACAAGAGGGAACTTGGCGTTCCCTTAGTTTGGAATCGGAAAACCAGAAGCTTCTTGATCCTATTTCCCTGACGTCCAGTTCGGTTGACCTTTATGAGTTCGCGTCGGCAAGAACAATCTTCTCGCCTTGACAAACGCAAAGGAAACAAGATGCGTTCGCACACGACAGCACCTCGTCAAAAGAGGGTGGACGGAATGCCGGCCCCCGTGGAAGCCTGAACCCAGTTTAGCTTTCGGTTTCTAACGCTGGTCGGGAAGAATGAGTGTATATCGTTGCCTCCCCAGAAGCTTCGACCGCACGCGCGTTGTCTCGAAGACTTTTATATCATAAGTGTTTTTTTTGTTTGCTCCTGCAGAAAGGATCAACTTGGCCCTTGTTTTTGTTTCGTTTCTTGTTGTCGCCCTTCTGTGTATTGACGGCGGCGAACCTTGTCCGTGGAGTGCAGAGAATAACGTTATTGTTGTCGTTTTTCTTATGTTTTGTTTGGCCGGCAACGTGTACGTTAGAAATTTTGTTTTTGTATTATCTCTACTTGTTTAAAGTTGGGTTTTCTGTCGACCGGCGCAAAGCGGACGCACAAATGTGGATGCGAGCACGTCGGCGCAGCTTAGTTTTACGCTCTAAGCTGCGCTCACGGATGCAGTAGAGAATAGAAATTACAATTCAGGATTATGTCTCACCATATCTAGAATTCTGCAAACAATTCTGTTCGCGCGCATTCCACGGAAGCTTCTGATGTTGGCCTCCAAGTAGGTAATTTAAGGTTAAAACTTCAAATAAAATAAAATAAAATAAAGGAGGATAATTCGCGATTCTTTCTCTTATTTAACCATTGTACTTTCCGCATGCGTGGCTTCATTATCTTCAGGAAAGATTGACTTTCGTGCCAGTCCTATGCAATAAGCTCTATTTTATAAAATCTTTACTTTAATTGGTACATTCCATTTATTTTACGACACTAACTTATCCATACTCATAGCCCATACGCGTTCCTAAGTGCACACCTTTAGGCACGTCTATAAGGGCAAACATTTCTTAAAACCTTTATTTTAATTGGTATATTTTCTTTATTTTACAACACTAAGTTATTCATACTTATAACCCATACGCTTGCATAGGCGCACACCTATAGGCACGCGTATAAGGGCGCATAAAAGAGATGCCTTTTTTTCGCAGTATCGGTTGACGTAGGCAGACACCTAAGAAGGGACAAGGGCACAAAAGAACATCAGGGAACCACTCACGTTCTTACTGAAAATACGCCTGGCCATAAATAATCAATGAAGGGGTCGATCATTCGTACCCTTTCCGGAACTTGCCAGTACTCAGTAAGAAAGAAAGAGCAACAACAACGAGGTCTGCCAGTGTTAGGTTGGAAAAAAAGAATAATGTTGGTGTACTAAGCTTCCAAGATTACGGCCTCGGGTGAGTCGAACCAGAAGCTTTGCAATGCAAAAGAAGCTCTCGTAAGATTAGTTTTGCCGGAAACATACATGCGCTTCGAATATCCTTTTTTTTTTTTTTCTGCTATATGAAGGCACGCGAAGCTCACGTTCGTCTGCTTCTTTTGCAGTGGTTGGGGTGACGTCAAAAAGACGCTGAGCTTTGATTGGCTTCGATTGAAGGATAGTGGGTAGACCTCAAAGCAAGCTGCCCTGAGGCCTACCCACTATCCTTCACCCAGAGCCAATCGGAACTCTGCGTTCTGACGTCACCACAAAGCCCTGCAAATCAGGCAGAGGAGCTTGCGTTCCGCATGGCATGTACACGGTACACGTGGAGAGATAAACTAAGAGACTTATTCAACGAGACATACACAACGATGTAAATACAACGATGATATACAGTGAGAAATATACAAGAAGACATATACAACATACATAAACGATACATATACAATGAGGCATCTGCAGGTGTACTATGCAGCGTGTGTTCAAAAAGGACGGTCGTGGAGGTGTCGTGTCTATTTCTTTTTTTTTAATTAAATTTTTATCTGAGGTAGAAAAACATGTCCGTACAACGAAATGGACATTATTTTCGAAACAACATCCTTGTTTTCGTAATAAATAACGCGTCTGAGAGGAGTTGGAACTACGGTTTTCCCAATCATCGCGTAGACGAAAATTCGAGGGTCCCAGGAATAACAAAAATAAAATTTTCTTCGGACTAAATGTTTTCATGTATAAAACACGCCAACTAGTCTAGCTGAAGCAGAGAAATTTTGTTTATATAGGTTTATATTTCGAGTGAAATAAAATGTCAAACGTGACCCGTCTTGCGCAACTCCTTTTTATTTAGGCATTTTTCGGCAACTGTTTTAAATATATCTTAGAGTTAGGTTTTTAGATTGAAACATTTTGTACAGAGTATCTCTTGCCTTGTTCACTTTGAACGAAAAAGTTAGCCTTTAGCTATTGTAAGAGTTTCTTGCATTGCGCGTGGAAGTTTTTGAAATATTGAAAAAGTCACAATTGTGGAACTTTTGTGCGGCAAATAAAAAAAAAATTATTTTCTTAATTTTTGTCAATGGGTAATTTAGAATCCGTAAAAACATGTTGCATTATATTGATTTAAATTAGAAAAATAAGCGTTTTGCCAGGTCTATGTTGCAGTCAATTACCATTTGAGGCTTTCTCCCTCAACGACTAATGGCACTCGATCGCTGCATCCACAGTAGCCGTAGTCGGTCGTATTATCTCCCAGACACCATAAAGCATTATTAAGAAGAAACCTGTGACTTTCACTTGACTTTCACTTGATGATGTGGCAGATATTGCCTATGAAAACTGAAATGGGCGGCGCATTCGGTCCTTAGGGTGTTGTGGGTGACGTAACTGGCAGTGCATGTAATCCTGCGATTCTGCGGCACCAAAACTGGAATACTTAGGCATCTTCGGTCACACATTCACACAACTTCTACAGTACCTTTGAGACCCGTATATATATGTACATATATATATACGGGTCTCAAAGGTACTATATATATATATATCAAATCGGATATGGATAATATTATCTTGATACTTATTTGCATACCTGTATTTCGTGATTATTAAAGCATGGAAACGTTTTAACGGAACCCCCAATCCCAAAATTTTGTCCGTCAGTCTGTCCGTCCGGGAATCTCCCTTACACCAATTCAGTTCCCCGCTAAATTTAGCAGAAAAATTGATGTCACGTGAGGTTCCGTCACGTGATCTAAACACAAATTCAGTTTTCCCCGCTATTTATATATATACCGGGAAAATGTATTTCACCTGACTCAACACCGATTCACTTTTACCGCAAAATTTGACGGGAAATTTTATGTCACGTGACCTGACGTCAGGAAACCCTATACACCAGTTTAGTTTCCCCGCTCAATGCATTGAAAAGTTTATAAAAATGAAGGTTCTTCCCTTCACGAAACGATGTTTTCATGTCTTGAAAAGAAATTTAAACAATCGCACCTTAAAACAACAACAAGTGCATTTTATGCGCTAGGGGTTTTTGTTGATAAAGGTCACTCCGAATTTTCTTCGTCACTATTAAATCCGTCTTCCGAGTTAATTTATTCCTTGTGTATCGTTTACAACATTATAGTGCTATACTTTCCAAACCGGTCATGCGTGCTGATTTCTTAGTAGTATTTTATTATTATTATCCGTGACTGCTACTTTGACACGTGTTTTTGTTTTCATAAAATGGGTCCTAAGCTAGCCAAAATGGTTTTGGGCCCAGATGGTTTTCCAATAACTTGTATTGCCGCCCGCGTCACTGCGCGAGCGCGTACGTGGCCAAATGGTTAGCGTGCTTGGCTGACGCCCGGAAGATCTGGAACCGAACCCAGAACTTTCGCGCGACAGCCCAGCACGGCAACCATTTGACCGCGTACGCGCTCGCTCAGTGACGCGCCTGGCAGTATCACGTGTCTGGTGAAAATAAAGCAATTGCTCGATTGACTGAACGATAGCTATACAGACACTGCGTGAATGGTCTCGCACTGGCGAGTGCTTCTCGGCCGCTTCCGCGTCAAACGGGATTACCCGATTGATCTTATGCGCCGTAAATAAACAAATACGAAAAAAAAATGAATATAAATCCATAAAATTAATTACAACTATATTATACGCATGAAATAAAAAAAAAGCTCATGTAGAGTGGTTCCCGCCCTACTGCAATCGCGCTAAAACTCTCGCGTGCGAAAAGTCCATATGCGTCGAAGTACCGATCGTGCCTGCTGACAACGCGAGCAGGGAACACAGAATCGCGGAGGCGAACGCGATGGTGGTTGCGAAAATCCATCAGGTCGTAAGAAAATCCTTAACGATATAATTTTTTTTTTTTTGCCGACGGCGGGAGCAGTGAACTGAAGGATCGGACAATTACAACTCTTTGATGGTTGAACGTAATATTCCCGGGACAACGAGGAGGAAAACAACGGGGTGAGTGTAATATTCTCGCTTTCGCCACATCTTGGGAAATACGTACTCTTTTTTTTTTTTTTTTCGTTTCACGCTGGGAAAGGAAGGATACATATTTATTGCGCAAGAACTAAAGCCTCACATTTGAGATGCACGTGTTGCGTTCATTAAGTGATATTGTAAAGCAACCTTTAAAAAAAAAAAAACATAATATCGCTAACGTGAGAATGATGATCGATTACTTTTGGTGCTAAGAACACTCCGGTGAAACGAAAAGAATTTTTTTCTTGCGCGCTATTAAGGTAAATTATAATTTAGCTCTTCTTATTCGTCAAGAGATATTTGCATGTCAATTTATAATTTGAGAAGAGATGGCCACTCTTACTACTAGTCACTCTAGTGTGCTGGACAATATGAATACATAATCTACAACGGAAATGAATTCTACCTTTTTTTTTTAAAAAAAAAGAAGGTAGCACACAATTCTTTATCTTTGTGCCTTCCTTCGGATGCCTCTTAATAAATTTGAACTTTCTCCCTTGTTTCAGTAATAAAATGCCGATCGACGCGATTGATTCACGAGTGATCGAAGCAGAAAGCATATAAATTCCAAAACATTAGACTTAATACCCCGTCTCCGGAAAGGAATATTAATCGACATCCAAAGATAAGTTTTCCGATTTGTTTTATTGAAGACATCTCAAGAACAGCAACAACAACAACGTTAAATGTGATAAATTTGCATTAACGGAGTCTTTTAAGGTATTCCTGGTGTAATTCTTGTTTCGAGATAAATATGCGTTTTATTTCTTACTTCTGGCTTGTACGCACCACAAATTAAAAAAAAAAAAAAAAGATAACTTGCTTTGAAGTCGGGTGTCTTCTCCTCACTACCACTATGCTTCCAAAAAAAAAAAAAAAATCTAGCTTCTGGAACATAAAGCTTCCCCTCACAAACACTCTGCATGCAGAGAAGCCTGCTTTCAGTTAGTGACTCGGCCTGGTAGGTACTTTTTCAGTCAATCGTTCTCTTCTTTCAAGCGAAAATATGTATTGTGGGAGCTGATGGTGAAAGACGAGACAGAGGGCACGTGACAGGCGGTCGGCGGAGAAGGCACGAGCTGGCGCGAGACAGTGAGTGCTGAGCGATTCGCTGTCTTCTCGTTGTGTCATGTCACTCCCTGGGTGACGGGCGGAGTGCCTACCGATCGGGCGGCGAGTATTAGTAGAGCGACCTCCATAAAAAGAAACCCCACATTAAAATCGTGCATCCAACGTGGGGCCCGTTCGGTATGCCTCTGCTTCTAGTCGTCCCCAGGGAGTCCCACGGATTCGTTGAGCGGGTTGTTCACTAGCGCTAACGATGCCCGCTGAGACAAAGTATGTTGGAATTTTGGCGACTTGTCTCACAGCGGAGCTGAGCAGGTGTCTCCTCGAATCGAGTACCTAAAGGACTCGAAGGACGAGGTTGCGGACGCGCTTTCACGGGTACCCCAAAATAGTGGTTGCCAGGAGGTGATGCAACCGAAAAAGACGATGAGCGCGGTTAAGATGTAAGGAAGTCGTCTTCGGAGGCAGAGGAGAGGCACGGCATGTTCGCTGGAAGGCAGGATAACGACTGGCAGGAGGGAAAACAGCCAGGACTTATTGCAGATTTAGGATTTAGGCTTGGGGTGGTGCGGTAGGCAAGTAAGCGCTTGTCGAGGCCCGGGCTGCAGATGGGTTTTTGTCGGAAAAATTGCGGGAATGGCAGTTGACACCGGGAACGCTGGCAGGCGAGTTAATGTGCACTATGATTTGTAACTGCTGGGCCAAGACGGCTAGTTGCTTCGCGTCATTCCAACAATCGACGAAGGGCAGAGGGACGACTCTCCCTTGAGGGGGGTCGTTTCAAGAAAGCTACGAAATGATTTATATGATTCTTTCTCGACTTCGCTCTGGCCGGTTGTGGCAGTGACAGCAAAACTTTTAATAAGTTATGTCGTGTCACGACCTGGCCGGGAATCAGGCGGTAGATATTGGGGTGGCTTGTAGCTGTCCAGCTTGCCTTGAGGCGTGAACGGTTCAAACGGGCTTGCTCGCTGAGCTGCCGCCCCCTCCGAGGACCGATCAGTCCCTAGAGCTCGGACGGAACGGGACGCTGAGGCTTACATCGAGTAGCACATGATATATGTAGCCGTTGCGGAACGCGGGTATGGTATGTGGCTGTCCCGCCGCAGCCTTTGGATCCCTTCGCTTGCGCAAAAGATGGACTAGGTTTATACCATCGTTACCTGTTCTGAAGGAAACTCACGCTTTGAGCAACGCAGCTAGTGGTTTTCCCGCATCGCTTGCTCCGAGGTGAGAAGGGCACCCGAGGTATAAAGACGCGAGCGTCGTGTCTTACTTCTAGGCTTGCCCGGTTCACATCGCTGACTTGAAAGGATACAACCGTCGTCGCGATGGGGAAGACGTATAACATGAGGTTGCGGTAGGACACAAGAAATCCCCTGTTACTGGCGACCCAGGAGCGAGCTCTGGAATGCGGGCTCGCCGAGTTAGCCGCATGGTATACAAGCCCGTCGCCAAGCAATTTGGCGGTGGAGGCTATGGCCACTGCCACAATCTGCGGCAGAGTATTTGTTCGTTGTGTGTTGTTTTAACACTTTGTTCTGCGCAGAATAGCTTCTTGGAATGACGGCCACAGACGGCGTAACCCAGGAAGCCCACCGGGAGGGAAGACGGGCCCATTCGTTTTCCCAAGTGCTCAGGGAGGCTGACAGTTGTTCGGCCTGACGAACGGTTCAGGTGGGCAGTTCTAAGCTCGCTGCGACCTCTAAGCGGAACGAGGCAGGTCCGTCCGCGTCGGCCGGACCAGCTTAGAGCAGGCCCCCTGCTGCATCGCGGTGAGTGGGACAGCGAGCGAGGGACAGGTTGGAATTGTCTGCCGACTTCGCTAGAAGAGCCAGCTGATGCTGGCACCAAGAAAGACCGACGCCGAGGGTGCCGCTTTCTTTCAGACGCTGCAACGTCGCCACTCCGGCAGACGCTGCAACGTCGCCACTCCGGCAGACGCTGCAACCTCGCCACTCCGGCAACAGCAACAGCGGCCGCCCATGAAGCCCAGCGGCTCCCTGAGCCACATGAAGTCCCCCAAAGTCCGGGCCTTGAGGGGAGGGGGGGGGGGGGAGAGTGTGGGAGCCGAGGGTGAAAGACAAGACAGTGGGCACGTGACAGGCGGTCGGCGGAGAAGACACGAGCTGGCGCGAGACAGTGCGTGCTGAACGAGGCTGGAGCTGGGCAGGAACGTCGGAGCCGGGCTGCCTGGCCTGGCCTCGGAGCGGTCCACCAGCGACGTTTGGAGACGGACCGGTGGAAACGGTGAGCCCTGGCCATCTGGCCTAGGCCACGACGATTCCGGGGTGGTTCTGCAGCGAAACTCGGGCTGTGATAGCCCTGGACAGCCAGCCTACGCAGCGCTGGCGTGGGAAGGGCGATCCGCAGGCCTGGGCACGGACTCCGACTGTGAGCTCTGATCGACGAGTGGCAACAAAAGTCGGCGTGCCTGGACTGTCGGCTCTCGACGACGGGCAACTGGGAGGTACAGTAAACCCATTCGCTGTCTTCTCGTTGTGTCATGTCACTCCCTGGGTGACGGGCAGAGCGCATATCGATCGGGTGGCGATTATTAGTAGAGCGAGCTCCACATAGAGAAACCCACAATATATATATATATATATATATATATATATATATATATATATATATGTCCACAATCTGATTGGCGAGGAAGATACCCCGAGTTTCTTAAACTGACTTTGGTTGAAAGTAGCGTTTGGTGTTGTCAGTTCCTTTCAACCTGGTTGAATTGGTGGCGCTTTATTGTATGTATACTACTTAAGTATTCACTGAAACGAGTTCACATCCATTGTACAAAAAAATATTGATTGATTAGAAGTTGTGCAGTACTCTGCAAACAATACCATAACATAAAATCGCAACTTTTTTTTTTTTTTTCGAAAAGGTGTGCGCTTGGTTTACGTGATATTTGTTTCCAATAAAACAAATATATTAGAAGACGAAAAAAATGAATAATACTAAATCGGCGTGTCACATCGCAAAGTACGACATCATATGACGCCGTCAACGTGCGAACATATGAATTGTCTTCCCAAGTTCGCGTGTGAGAGATCCGCATAATGAATATTACCGCTGGTGGAAACCCGGGAAAGCGTAGAAAAGTTATCACAGTTTTACACGTTTCTATTTTTCTTTTCCGTTGTCTAACACACAATTTCGTTTTTATCAGCTTTCGTTTTTTTTTATTCCCCCTTCCTTCCGTTGCGCTACGGGATATAAATTGTAATTTCTAACTGGAGCAACACTTAGTAATGCGGAATGCACCTGTGTGTACTTTTCGCTTCCTCAACAATATGCCAGGCACTCTTCTTCGTCCATTTGATGATAAATAAAAGCTATCGTATTGTGTTCTATTTTATTTATTTACAAATACAACCTGCCACGCCAAAGCATTACATTTTATCGCATGGTATACATTTACAAAAAACTACTGACGGCGCCCAAGTATTGTACTGTATTGCATTGCGTTGCATTGAACTTTATTGTTATCTGCCTCTCCCGAATTATTTGTGCGTGTGTGACAGAGATTCTCTTCTAATCTTTTTTTTTACAAAGCCGAGTGTCTATGACGGAAGAAACCTTGAGTATCTACCGAACGCACAAAACCCTTTGCCATCCTGAAGCTTTCGAAATGTGCACTTTTTTTCCACGAGGGCGCAGCCATCTTGAACGTCGTCACTTCTGGTATGCGGTAAAACATCGTTTTGATCTCTTCACGCCGCTGGACTGTGTTTACGAAACAAGAATGCGTGATCGTCACATATTCTTGTTTTTGGCCTCACCTATCTTTTATCGCGTATTCCAGGTTGAAATGTTTTATTATTTTTTCCTACCACATACCGGGTGCGGACCACACGTGACTGAAAATGACAGAAAACAGAAAACGTCGGGGTCACACTGTGCATACATCATACAAGAGAAAGTCTGCAAAGACGAGTCACCGAAATATTTGTGGTTCGAATGCACCGTGCCCAAGTTTTCTCCTTGAACTCATAGTCATGCGGCATTCGAAGCAGGAATCTCGTGGTGACTCTCGTTCGAATCTGTGAGCTGACTGTCTCTTGTATAATGTATGAGTCACAGTGTGACCCCGGCTTAAGAACGACGCGTTTTAGTGAAATATAACGCGATGAACGGCACTGCTTCGAATTCGAAGCCTACTGCGAAGAAAACCGTAGCTTCAACGCGCTTGCCGATTGGACGCCATTATTCGCGGCGAGAAGTTTGGGTATCGCCACCTGGTGGAATGTTTTCGCAACCCAGAGTGAGGATACTTCAACTCCCTCTCCCGGTGCAAGCACGTGCAATGCCAAGCTCGTGCAATGCCACAGTGAGCAAAACAGAAGCGACCCTAGTGAGCTTCGCACCGCGAATAATTCGTTTCACTTTAAATTCGATCGCAACCGATGCTACGATTTAATGTAGTGATAATTAACTCATAAGCTTCTATCAAAATAATGCTTACGGTACTAATGCCTTTTCAAATGTATAACATTTCAAGACAAAAAGAAAAAAAAACAGGGAGAAATGTCACCTAAATATATACAAATATATTGACAACGATAAATAATATAAAGGCTGGTCGGTAGGTAAAAAAATATAATTTTTTCCTGTCCCAGCATTTTTTTTTTTTCACCAGGAGCTTGAAATTCAATTACTCAAGCGGCGAGTTTGTGTATATTACCTATATAGGTCACGGGCACTTTTCATCATAGTACGTGGTCTCCAAAAAAGAAATAATCAAAAATAGGCATAATGAATCGTACTTGATGGAATTAAAAAAAGTCTACGAAGCCGCCGAAAAACAAAATCTTTGGCGGATCCGGGATTTGGACTCCGGGTCTCCCAACATCCTGTGGGCTATTGAAATGTCAAAGCCTGGGTAAGTGAAGTTCGGTCGCTAACACGGATTATTTTGATAGGAAACAAACCGAAGAATATCCCGCACCAAATAGCCTTCGTCCGCTATCAGCAGTACGACTGTAGTATTGACACAGACGCTGTGAAAAATCTTCTAAATGCGTAGAGGATGCGCAAACACATTTCGAGTACTATGTGCTCTGAAATGTGTTTGTCGTTATTATAGATTGGACAAATAGAAAAAAAAATAACGTAGTAATATTTGGAGTAGGAAATTTGCAAACGTTCGGGCTGCTTTCGCAGTAGTACGCGATAGGCAGATATTTGATTTCGGCTCAGAATGTCGGGAATAGAAATTATTTATAGCAAAAGAGCGCTTTCGTTTACCTTTCCCTTTTCTTTCTGTAAAAAAAAAAAAATATTCGACTAGAGAAAAAAAAAAGGAAAGCCGGCTCACATTGTTAGCGAAGTATAAACGAGAAATTACTTCATATTGTTGATGTACATTCTTGTTTTCATAGGCAGGTATGTTTCTTATTAGACGTCATAAACGTGACTTAGAATATTCGAAATAAATTTTTGCCTTAAGTCATGTTATACGTCTTAATTAAATAAAAAAAAAATAAAAAACTGGTGACACCTAATTTTGAAACTAGAGAAATTGTGAAACTAGAGGCACACATGATTTTGAAATTAGAGGAAGAAAGAGCACCGGAGTTAATGAATTAGGGGTGGGCAAATAGCGGTTTTAATTAATTATCACTGCGTCATTCATATCCTTCACAGTGCTTGAGAAACCGACGACACACGGGCCGGGCCCTCTTTGCAGTGTTGAAGCTAAGAACGACGCCCACCTATTAATGGTTATCGCGTGTTCTTGAGGCAGATCAGAATCAAAGTAAAAAAAAAAAAAAAAAAAAGCTAAGGAAGAGTTATGGCAGAAATTTATCGCGCCTTTTTTGTACTGACCTTCGTAGGTTTTGGAAGGCTATCAATCCCAGTCATAGTGGAGTCAAGAAAAAAACTGACCTGTGAAATACAGCTTTGACGAAAAGTTTAGATTGCTACGTGCAGGCGTTGATTTTTACGGTCCATTTTAGATCGAGCCTGGTGACCTGGGACACGCTATATGTGCCGAGGCGAAAACAAAAAGAGAAAAAAAAAAACGCTTCTAGGATTAGGCGCAAGCTTAATATATGTTCCGCACTGAAAACCCGCACTCTACCCAGAATCTTTAAATTAACGCCAGTTCCGCGACACATTTGTCGTTAACTAGAATATCGCACAAATTAAACCTTGTTTTTGTGAAAACTATATTTGTTTTTATTTTGACACTAGACTTACGCGCTGAAACTAGGATCTAAAATATTTCCATTAATTTCGATGCTAGATCGATGTGGATCTTTTTTTTAATATATTTTTGCGGAAACAAAGCTACCGTTTATCAGAAACCCGGAATCTCGTGAAACTAATTAAGCCTTTCACCTGGGTCTTGCTAAGCCAGGCTTTAAAGGGGATTAGGCTAATCTCAGCACCGGCCCTTCCGGCACTCTGCTTTCTTCGTGCAGCGTCGAGGGATCAGGGAACTGAAGAGCGCGTCAACTCAAGAAGGTAGGGCGAGGGATTGAAAGGCCGAGGAGGAGGAAGCAGATGGTACGCTGGAGAGGAGAGAGGGAAACCTCCTCCTCTCTCTAGCGTTCCGTCTGCTTCCTCCTCCCTGGCCTTCCTTTTCCTCGCCCTACCTTCTTGAGTTGCAGCGGACTATAGTCAGCTCTATAGACGGTTTAGCAGAGCGAAGGCTGGGAGAGGAAGCGACCTTCTCTCCAGCGATCTTTCTGCTAAAGTAGAAAAAGGATAGGCATCTTGTATTTGCGACAAAAATATCTGTTAAATATCTGTCGTAGAAAGCTTCCGGCTTGGGCGTATCACTTCCAACGCCAAACGAGGGGGCTGTTGGTTAGCTCAGTCGTAAGTCTGTTACGTTAATATACCACGGCTGAATGCGCCACGATGATTGCACTCGAGCCGTACTTCATCGCTCTGCATTCGCTGGGGTACAGCGAATGCGTCGGTGAATACTGGGGCTCGAGATGGTAACCCATGGAAGCTCTGGTGAACATCAGAACACCCGAATGCTTGATCAAAGAGCCAGCTCATTCATGCTGCTCCGCTTTGCTACATCTGGCCTCTAACACCCAGCTCGCAGAGGAAACAATTGCCTGTGGTCAAGCAAGAGATGAAGAATAGTCTCAGTGCGGAAACAAATTCCACCACATCAACGTTACTGAAGTCGGCTAGTTCAAGGACAAATAATTTAGGAGTAGTGGCATTACTTTCTTAAAGTAATGCATTATTCTAACAAATTACTTTTTTGTACTTACGTCAGTAACTCTCATTTTAATTGATCACTTTTAGGGCAAAATAGCCGTAAATGTACCTAAATTGAATATCCGAAGAAATTCACCCAGGTATGATGCTTATTCGTAAAAATAATGGGCGCAAAATCTTTCGGGCAAGTGGGGTTATTTCCGTAACATTTTCTTTTGTCTCAAATGTTTCCCAGCTTGTTTGGCTCTGCACACGTGAGTTGTTCTTCTCTTATTTTTTTTGTACACTTGGTATTTGTAAAACATAAATGGCGCTTCAATCTCGCGAGAGCTTTTATTTCTGTTCCACGTTCTTTCTAGCTTAAACTACTCATAGACGAACAAAAAATAAAACAAAAAGTCGCAAGTTAACGCAAAAGGTTAGCACGGCTGTTCACGTATTGCCCGCGAGTCACCGAGATAATTGCCCAGTGTCGCGACCATTTCAAAATGTCAACACAGAGCGTCCAAAGTGTACCGCTTGAGTTAGGGAATAAACCAAAGCAGCAACAACCCCCCCCCCCCCCCAAAAAAAAAAAAAAAAAAATGCCCAACCAATTTTAAGGCCAATCGAGGCGGAACTTCGTGCTTTGTGTTCGTGCGCTACGAGAGAGGCCCAAGCACAGAGGCCTGATTTCTGTTTTTGGCACTACCCTGAGGCCCGTTGCTACACCAAGTTTCAGTGCAAAACTTGTTGGAGACAGTGACAAAGCAGCTGTGCTCGCGTGGTCGACCCCACTCGCCGTTAATTCACGAGTTTCGCGTCGGGAATTCAATTTGAGATGAATTGTTGTTCTTTTTCGTGCTCTATATGTTTTCTTTTGTGTTTTTCACGTGAATTGACCCGCTATGTATTGTTCCGTTCCCCAGTACATTTATTTATTTGTTTATTTATTTACCCTAGGGGCCCTTTTGGGCATTACATAGGGGGGGGGGGGGGTGGACTTATTTACACCAACAGAAGAACAGGTAAAACAAAAAGCAGATAGCCACAACACACTAATGAAAGATGGAAAGACGACACAAGAAGTCATTTGCCGGATTCAAAGTTGCGAGTGAAATAACAAATGTACATTGATACGATGACTCAGGCTTTCTGTCAGATAAAAAAAAAATCAAGATGTCCAAAAAAAGATTGATAATCCTGTATGTATGCTATCTTGCTTGGCAAGGAGTTCCATTTATTAATTGGAAGGTTGAGTGGGGAGTATTTGTGTAAGTTAGTACGGGTGAATAGAGAATTGGTTCGGGTCATCCAAACGAGGAAAGATGCGAATCGCTGGAAAAACGTAATTTTGACAAAAGGAGATGAACTGCTATATATTTGATGTAATAACGAGAGACGTGCTATTCGCCTCCTGGTTTCGAGAGACACTAAATCTAATGAGTCCCTTGATACGAGTGATACTACTGGTAGGGGAGCAGTCGCGTGTTATTAATCAGGCGGATTTGTTGTGTATCGGCTCTAAACCGTTCATCAGGTAAACTTGGTGGTGATTTCATATGACTGAGGCGTATTGTAATTTGCTTCTAACGGGGGATGTATATGCTCGGAGTTTTGTGTTAGCGTCGGCTAGAAACAGCCGGGAATCCCAGTGTTTTAGGATCATCCCTCAAAGTTAGTACACTATAACCGACAGTTACTCCGACGCACTTATTAAGTTTGTTTCTCGCGACCACCGCAAGGGTATTATTTCCGGCTCCTGGTTGGTCACATTAAAATTTGTGAAGACGCCCTGGAACACGCCCAGCCCGCCTTTGGCCAACGGCGCCTCCTCATGTGTCTCCTATACTTCCCAATGAATGGCCAAACTCTCTACATATACGGCTCTAGGGCTGCAGTGGCCACTCTTTAAGTTTACTATATTACTCTATGGCCCCCCGTCGTTTGAAGCACCGTCTAAATTTTTGTATCGAAACTGCGTGTTCCATAGGGTACGGTGCAATGCCGTCTAGACACTGTGCTTCGAAACGCACGTATTACCTATAGAATACACTGCAGTCACCATAGCAGCCGTCCGGCGCGTCGAACGACGGGAGGCAAGCCGTGGTGAAAGAGGGGGGGGGGGGGGGGTTATTGCTCAATTGAGTGTCGATGAGCTGTGCCGTAACTGAGCTAATCTAATGACGTTGACCCTTGCTCAAAAAGAAGACGAACTTGCGCTCCGTATAGTAATGCATGGGGTGTGCAATTCGTCCGCGCTACGTATCCATCGCTCAGTCAACGTTCGTCGACAGCGAGTTTTCGATCGATCCTCCTTTGTAATCTCCCGGGCATGCTCCGAGAAACAGCGTGTTCCATGTATTGTTCGCAATCCTTAGTGTTAAATTTCCATGCCGCCATCACACGTTCGGCTGAGTGCCCGGCATACTTAGCCGGGTCTCGGCGGTGCATCCACGGCGGTGGCGTTCCCAATGGAATCTGTCTCGGCATTGATTGAGTTGAGAACGTGGACGCAGTGTCGCGCGCGACTGCCCAGCATGTGGCGTGACCGAAATCGATCGTTGGTTTTGTTTCGAACGATTCTCACAACGCCGGAGGGCCGACACAGGGCGGAAATGATCACTCACTTCGACGTGATACTTTTTTGTTGTTGTTTTCGTTCTAGCAAAAATAAACCTATTTTCTTCGTTTTTTTTTGTGTTTACTGTAGATGCCTAAAAGCTGAACTCCATGGGACAAATATGCTGCGAAAAATCGACGAATTTTGCCTGGTTTTTGCTCTGCCCGTAGAATCAGCAGAGTGGCTGCTACTTCTCGCGCAAAGCGAGCGTGCCGTCCGGCGACGTTCGTCAATTATTGGTCGCATAATTCGCTCTAGGGAGTTCAACCTTTAGACACGTGCCCGATTACAGCAGCCATTGCTCAGGTTATCTTGTCTTACCAAGATAACGAGCCACTAAAATGGGCGTTTACGAGCCTTCACAAAGGACAACGCTGGGGAGAAGGACGCAGATAGTGGCGTAGGCAGGGGAGGGGGGGTCTGGGAAGGTCGAACCCCCTCCCCACCCCCCCCCCCCCGAAATGCAACCCCCCCCTCCCCCGCCCCCCCCCTCCCCCGCCAGGGGCCCTCTCGCTCCCCTGCTCATGCAGGTGGTTTTGCACGGGGCATGGAGCGAAGGGGGAGCGCGGACTATCTCCAACTTATATGCTTTCGGGAAAAGTGTTTATGGAGTAGAAAATGCTCAAATAAATAAAATAGCCAATATCTCTTCATTCATGTTGATTTGATTGAATGAAGAACTTAATCTCAGATATATAGAGAACGGATATTTCGAAACATTTGTGGGATGAAGGATGGCAATTTCAAGGCCAAGTATGCCCTTACTAAAGCCATAATAGGTTCAACTGGTGCTAGTGTCTATACGACTTCCGGGAGGCAAATAAACCGATCTCACCAGCGAGTTCGTTACACCGCCGCTGCCGGTATGGATCATGAGTACTGTAGTTCTTCTCCACGCTCGACAAACGCACTGGAGCTCTGCGCGAGCCGAGCACGAGACGGCACGATCCACCTCGAGCACTGGTGCCCGTCCCCTGTGAACTACAGTTATGGCGGCGTCACGCATGAGTGGAAAGCTTAGTGAGATAGGTCTATTGAAGCAGACAGCAACCAGTCTACTTTTGCGGTAGTCCTGTGCGTTCCTATGGGAAAACGCGCGTGCATTTTGTCTCTTCGCCAAAAAATAACATGGAACACTTTTGTTATTTGGGTCGCACCGAATGGTGTGTACCTTTATCAACTTCGTAAAAGTGTAATTGCTTTAGTTTGCGCATTTTTCTTTATCAGTGAACGGTGCTTAACTTCGCTATATTTCAGGCCTAAACCTCTGTTCCGCAGCAGGTGTGTAAAAAGTTAAAAACAAGCCACGGTTCTAAGCAAAATAACAGTCCAAAGGAATATCGAGTGTGTTCGCGGCTCGCCAGCATTTCAAAGACGCTTATATATTGATAATATGCCAGTCTTGTCACTATATGAAAATGTCACCATCTTGCATCTTTACGAGCGGTTGAAACATTCGAAACGTAAAGAATAAAGTACGTGGGCCATGAAAGGTGTCTCTT
Source organism: Ixodes persulcatus (assembly GCA_013358835.2). NCBI lineage: Eukaryota > Metazoa > Arthropoda > Arachnida > Ixodida > Ixodidae > Ixodes > Ixodes persulcatus. The sequence continues at coordinate 96,209 of JABSTQ010010222.1, forward strand.
TTTATTATTTTTTCTACCGGGCAGCCTTTATCGGGCAGTTGTTACAAAAACTTTCGAGCGTGCGGGTGATGGTTTGAACGTAGAACAAGCATATTCGCACAGAGCAGAAGGAGTAATGCAGTACCTATTGAAAATCGAACTATATTACGTGGCCTTCAATTAATTTTAATCCTACATGCACAGGGAGTTACTAATCCAGTGTTACTGCGTAGTTCTTGCCGTCTTTCTTGTTTTTCCAGATGTCTTCGTTCGTTTGGCACGTATATCCCCTATGCTGAAAAGCGCCGACGCCGCGTTCGCGCTAACAGTGTCCGATAGTGCACATAAAACCTGCACGTAGCCTTATTAGCACCGTTTTTAATGCAATTCAATAAAAAAAAAGAAAAACGTCGTAGCTGGTCAATTATTTCGTCTGCCTGGCAGAAATTGTCCAAGCTACCTACTACGTAGAAATTATTCGGGATATTTGCTCTTATAATCGAGCGCAAGAAGAAAATGCACTCCCTTTTTCCCATAGAAATGCATTACCGGAAGTCAGTTTTCGACTGGTTCCTCTCTGCTTCAATTTGCCGCAGCACATTAGCGCCAGTCGAACCTCTAGCGTACATTATAATCACTCTACGATGAAAATATGGGGCAAACATTCGCGTTTCCATGTTATTGCCGCGGAATGCGGTTGTTTGCCCCATAATTTCATGGCGGCGTCCACTGAATCGGTGTCGAACAGGCGAAATTTGGAGCCTAACACTTTCCTGACCAATAGAAAGTCAGCGTGTAGCGGACGCTCTCGACACCGCGCCTGGAGCGTCGTCTAGAACGAGTCGTCATAGCGTGGCTTTGGAAAGCGATCGCGTGTCAGTCGTCGTCCGCACGAACGCTGAAAATGGTACCGCGCGTTGAGAAAGCCGTACAAGCAGGGGCGGATGCAGGAATTTTCTGAGAGGGGGGTCAGGTGTTGGTCAGCGTACCATATGCTTAGGAACCCCCTCCCCCTCTCCTTCGTTTTACGCCCTAAACTTTACGCATGCAGAAATCAAGAGGGAGGTCAGGACATCCGGACCACCCCTCTAAATCCGCCCCTGCGTACAAGCACTACTTCCAGAAGGTGTTGGTTTCGTCCGCCGTGATGAGAATGCGAGTTTGCATCGAAACTTCTTTTGGTGCGCCCGTTTTATCGAAAGCCAACCGCGACAGCGAGGAAACGAAGCAGTCCGCAGGCACCAACGTTACTAGATTACCTCAGCTGTGGAACTTCCGCGGAAGGGGGTACCCCCCTCACTCACTTGAGTCCACCTCCTGTCGTTTGAAGCGCCATCTAGATTGTCGTTTTATAACTGTGTGTTTCATAGGATACGGTGTTACACCATCTTGACCAGGGGTGGCCAAGCTGCGGCTTCCGAGCCGCATGCGGCTCTTCGCGTGTTAAAGTGCGGCTCGCGGTTCCCTCCCTTACCCCACCCCCCCCTCCCCGCTTCCTCCCGGTTACACGAGCACTTCCCCAAAAAGAGAAACGGAACGCGTTTTAAATCGAAAGACAGCATGGGCGTACCAACCGGGGGGGGGGGGGGGGGGGGGTCGAGGGGGCGCTTGCTACCCCAGGTCTCCGAGGGGGGGGGGGGGGGTGGCAAGGCATGTGTTTTGCCTCCTCTGAAACAGCCGCCACTGGGCAGGGCAAACACTGGCCGGCTGCGCCGAAGGGATACCAAGGCCACCGCTCCTCGGCCCTGGGGGGGGGGGAGGGCATTTGGTACGCCGCTGAAAGACAGGTTGCGGTTTGGTAGTCTTGTGCTACTGCTACCTTACGTTCAGTTGGGCTGCTTTTGACTCAAATAGACCAAAAGTAGATCAAATTTCATTTATTACCCAAAACAAAAATACCCCCCCCCCCCCCCCCCCCTTCCTGCGGCTCTTGGAAGTTTCGTGGTTTTGTTTGCGGCTTTTAGGCCGGGCCAGCCTGGCCACCCTTGATCTAGACGCTGTGCTTCGAAACGTGCGTATCCAACAGAATACACTGCAGTTACCAAGGCAGCCTTCCGGCGCGTCGAACGACGGGATGCGAGTCGTGGTGAGTGAGGGGGGGTACTGCTCGTGCAATCGGCGTTTATGAACTGTTTCGTAACTGAGCTAATCTAATAACGTTGGCAAGCACGGAGCTGTCGACCTAGCGGCGAGCACACGATGGATGCTTGATAGGATTTAGGTCGGATGAGAGCAAGGTTGGGATGAGAGCGCGTCGGTGCGCAAGGCAGTCTGGGATTGGGTTCTTTTTTCGGCGTCGCTGGACATGACGTCATGCCGGGTCCTGTCCAACGTTACTAGATTACCTCAGTTGTGGAACTCCCGCGGGCGGTGGTACCCCCCTTCACTCACTTCAGTCCGCCTCCCGTCGTTCGAAGCGCCATCTAGATTTTCGTTTACGAACTGTGTGTTAATTCGAGTACGGTGGAGCGCCATCTAGACGCTGCTCCTTGAAACGCATGCATCCCATAGAATAAAACTGCAGTTACTAAAACAGCCGTCCAGCGCGTCGAAGGATGGGAGGCGAGTCGTGGTGAGTGAGGGGAATGAACGTGGAGGGGGGGGGGGGGGATACTGCTCGTGCATGCAGCGTCTATAAGCAGTTCTGTAACTGAGCTAATCTAATAACGTTGGTCCTGCCCTATTCAAACGTCTTTGTTCGAGACGGTGCAAATGAAAACATGGAAGCGTTTGGTCACAAGGCTATGGCTGGCTGGCTGGATCGAGCCATCCATAGTCGTCTGAGTGGCGCCCTGCCCCTGCTGCCTCCCCTGCCGTGCAGCTCTGCCGGCTCTGCGGCTGCTGCAGGCCCTGCGGGCGGCCCTGTTCGAAGACATGGTTGTGACTTGTACGCTGCACGTCCGGACGGTTCGGAAATCGGAATGAGTTCGGAGTGCGTGGGATGCTAACAGTGTCTCGGTGGTCGCACAGTGGTTACGAAAGAAGTCATAGTCGAATCAGTCACATTGTAAACTTCGTGATGCGCTGATGCCCTGTGCAACTCGACACCACATGTTCTATTGACTCGTCTTCCCTTTTTTCATTTCCTCATACTTTGTCCTAGTCCTCAAAACTCCCGTTCTAGCCTCGAATAACAACGAGCTGCCCCATGAATTGTCATTTCAATATTCCTTCCATATGTTTTGTGTTTTCGTCCCGTATAATTACTTAAATCTGATTTCCCCTGCATTTTTTCCACCCGCGTCTTTCTCTCGGCCTTTTTTACTCCCTTTTTCACAGAGTTTGTCTACTCTGCACCAGCACTTGAGTGTTGGTATTTGAATTTTAGTTTTCGGGTTCGGTGTGTCCATTTGGTGTTCAGACTTTTTATGTATAGATGCTTATATACCTTTCTCGTTCATCGTGTATCTTCAATTGTGTCCAGCCTTCGTTCTAATCTCAACTTAATGATCGCCTCTAGCCTCGAACGATGCCCAGCCCATGTCTCCCTGCACTCCTCCATTTAGTGTATTCCCATACGACCCCAGTGCCAGTCTTTCCACGCTCCTGTGCCGGGTCTCTCAGCTCTACTGGACCTCAGATTTCATGCACAATACCGGATTGCCAAAAGACAACCCCGGCACCACGATTCCTTTCCATATTCCCCTAACAACTTCATATCTACGGTTATTCCATAGCGTCCTATGCTTCATAATTGCTGCATTACCTTTTCCTTTCTTTAGCATATTTTCTTCCTGTTCTTCTAAGTATTGCTTTCCCTCATTCAGCCATACCAGTGGTTGCTGCGCCGGTTTTGCATTCAGCCAAACCGGACTAGCAACCACTGTGGTTGGATACGCGGCGAAATGAAAGATTGCGATTTTAACAGATATTCGCGTTTAAAAATTACTTATCGGAATAAAATTTGTGGCAAATAAGAGGTACCTTTCTAAACGTTTCATAAAATATTTAATGGTTTCCAGGCTTGTAAAAAATCAGACTAAGGGGAAAAAAAAAAAGAAGAAACCTGCGTAGCTTCACAGACCCCCAGCGAAAATTGGACTCAACATGGCGTCCATAAACTACGTGATAACGATTGACCAATGACGAGTGTTCGGGGAGTTGAATACTCTCTAATTGCAGGCTCTCTAATCGTCTGCAAACGCGGCTCTCTAAAATCCGTTTCATGGAAAACGAGGGGTCCTATAGACCTTTTCTTTAACGGCGCCGCCATCTTGAGAATTGCGGCGCCGACGACGCCGTCTAGCGGCTTAGAAAAAGAAATACCGGCTAGTTCTGGCAGCACACCTATCTGGGTAGGCAACGGTGTGGGTATGGGGGGAACTTGGCTAGACTTGGCTATGGTGGGCTGCAATAACTTGGTTGGAGCTTGTCCGGTTGGATCCAAAACAAACAAATTAGTCGTTAGTTGTTTATACAGCAGGAGTTTAGTCTGCCAGAACATGGCGACATTGTTACCCACTGTAGATAAGCAATTTAGCCAGTGCAGTACGACTGCTAGCCTGGGGTCTTTAACGTGCACCACGCAGTAGTGATACACGACCGCACGCCGGTACGATGCTCATCCAGATCGAAACGGGCAGGGGTGGGGATTGAACCCAGGATCTCTGGGTTCTGCAGCGCGAGCTTTCGCTCCACGTGCTCCGAGCTGGTGTGCGCTATAGTTGATTGCAAGCTAAGAAAAAACCGGAAATGCCTCTCAGAGGAAAATGTATTCCTACGCCGAGAAACGCCAGCCAATCGTTTTCATGACGTCACGATTCCGTGGACCAATCGCGATCCTTTTGAAAAAAAAAAGCTCAACATGGCTGCTGGCCTTAGCAACGCGACGCTAGTTTCTCGTGACAATTATTCTGCTTTTTTGCACCGTGTTTTACGTGCCCGAGGTTACGCCACGAAATCTTAATGGTATCGGCTTGCGTTTGCAGCAGTTTTTGCGCGACAACGTGAGAATCCAGCGACGCTATCGCCAACGAAAATTTCGAAGCGGGCGCGAGGCTTAGCACTGCTGAGAGGTGAGAAGCTACGCCGGACGTCATCTGCTTCGTTGGATTTCTGTCGCCTCTGCCCCACGTTGCTACTCAACATAGCACCGGCACCGCTGCTTCAATTCGCTGTGGTTTCCGCGGGTGAGCTGAGATTGCCGTGCACCTCAGTGGGATTCATGACGGAAGACAAAGAGAGCGGGGCGTAGGGTGCCTACATGTCTGTCTGTCTCAGGGTGAAGACATCCATTGTTGCACTGAATGTTCAGCGCGTGACGCTCTCGCGCACTCGTTGCGTGACCTGGGCGCTAAAATGGCATCTATGCATTAGCCAAAGCTACGCGCTCGAGCTGATTGACACCGGATTGCGCGTACTTCAAAATGCATAAAAAAACGTTTGGGCGTAAAAATGGCTGAGATGTCACCACTCAAGCAAAAGCGCGCGTTTGTATGAAGGCACTCTAGCGGGGCGCGGTGGTGGTGTCGATGACTTGGGAGGGTTGCCGATTTGTCAAAACCCGAAAAGTATAATTATTCTTGTTTTCTATTCATCCAACAAAATAAAGGCACACATTTCGTGCGCAAAGCCCACAAAACTAAGTAAATCACTAAATATTTATTATTTGCAGGAACTATAAGCGCTTTGTTATTTATAATTTTGGCGAGAGAAAGGTTGGTTTTGTTTTCGCCGCTTTCCCTCAATCGAAGGCGCTGGAAGACGGTATGTTAGACAGTATCTTGGACAGAAAATGAATTGGGAAGACGGTACATTGGACATGACTTTCTTTCTTTACTGAACAGCGATTTCGTTGACAAAAACGTATTCTAACTTATTTAAACGTCCTGAATGAATTAAATAAATATTGTAGTAGTTTAAGACACGTTTACTGGAGGAAGAAAAAGCAACGTTGCTAGCGAACTACTTTCTCGACGGCGGAGGCACTTCAGATGGGCGCAATGCGCTTGTGGGTGGAGCTAAAAGATTGTTCTTAGGTTGCATCCGACTATAGACCACTCGGCCACCGATCCCCCCCGGTTGGATCCAGCTGGCTACTCACAGGTCATCACCTTGCCTCCTCGAGAGAACGAGGACGAAGACGGTGGGGTGTTTTGATTGAGTTTCCACAGCGAAGTATATATGAGCAGTTTAATGTAGTCTATGCAGGTAAGCTCTCGGCATTTGATAGCTCCATCTTGAGTGGTGGCATGCAGACTTTTTCATACCTTTCACATACCGTGGGGCTTGCAGTGATAACCTAATTGGACCACCTGCACCGGGAATTGAAATCGGTCCTCTTGTCGTAGACGAAGTGGTCGTGAGCTTAAACGTGACGTTGAGTCTGATACAAATCTCTCGCGATTCAAGCTCGCAATCGACTGACTTCATAAATAAGGATTCTTGGAGAAAATGCGAAGCTCGATAACATTGCAGCCACACTCGCGCTGCAGCTTCTTGTGCTCATGGCACACTTTCTGCTATTGTTCTTATGCTTTTTAACATTATTTATCCATCCGAAGACCACGCAGTGGTAGCCAGACAACCGTAGATTTTCGGAAATTGCAGCACGGTAAAAAGGAGCACTCGGAACTAACTCACGCTCGACGTCCGTTATTAAGCCTTTTCGCCCATACCCTTGGCGGTTGCATACCTTGTGTCAGCGGGCAATCCAAAAATGCACCAGGTCGAGGGTACGTCAGTTACTGGCTGATTCGAGGTTATGCGAAAAAGGTCTATACTTGGTTTCACCTTATCTGCGAGCGAAGCCAAAGCTAGAAGCGCGAGACTAGCGCTTTTTGCGTTTCTCCCCAGCTCGCGCGCTCGAGCAGAGCTTGAACGCACGGAGCTTTCGTGCTCGCGCTTCCAGCTTTGCCTTCGCTCGCACATAAGGTGAAACGAAGTATAGCTCCCTATTCGAGTCATCGTCTGCAAACGCGGCTCTCTAAAATCCGTTTCATGGAATACGATCGGTCCTAGCTCTCTATCCGAGTAGTCACCGATCGTTTGGTCTATCGACCGTGCTTTAATCCGGTTTCCTAAAGCTCTCTATAATGTCAAAAGCGTACTTCAGTTCTTCTTTTTTCCCCCATTAACGATATTTAAACTTGTTTATCATGTAGTAAAACTATTTTTCGATCAAAATTGTTTTTTTTTTTTGCATTACTTTTTTTTTGCTGGAGTGTTCGCTTCGATTTCGCAGACTGGGAATTGGTCACAACCGCTACAAGATCCTACAAGAGACCGTTTGCGCATACCGTTTGTGGCACGTTTCTTTCTTGTACGACGGACCAGTCAGATTGGTCACACAAATGATGTTAACAGATACGTGTTCGAAGCACATGTACGAAACAAACATGGTTCAAATACGCTTGAGATGTGTCCGCGGATAATTTTGTCATAATGTTCGCGGAGAAACTCCGTGTATTTTTTTTTTATGATGTACGAGTAGGGCGACCCCATGCTTTATACGGGACAGGAATCGGGCATCTTGTTCAGTGACGGCAAGCAATAAAGAATTGACAATAAAGACTTTATAAAAAAAAATCATGAAACATTTGCAAAAAAGAACAATTAATGTAATCAACAAGCAGGCTACTCATAATAATAATATATATATATAATAATAATAATAATAATAATAATATAATAATAATAAATAATAATAATATAGTAATAATAAACAAATTAATTGGTGACAAGGAAACCACGGTGTAATGAAATGCGGCGCAAGCGGCAACCAGAGTGAAAGGCTGCCGCATTATGACGACGGCGGCAACAATTGCGCGTGCCATAATGAGTAGCCAGTCGGTGTCCATTCTCTGGGACACAAGGAAAGCCCTTAAAGGGTCCATGAACGATTTCTCTTCTTCTAGCTTTATCTCAACAATGCGAATTGTGAAATACGGCCGTGACATCCGGCACCGGTGCAAGCCCTATTGGGCAGAGATCGAACATGGCCGCTCTATGAGTCGAAGGGCGCAGATTTACCGACCTGATCTTGGGTCCCACGAGCAGGTACCTAAAACGCTTTCAGAAAATCACAATCAATCAAATTCCTACCCTCGGTTATAATCTCAATTCCACGTCCACCACGGGTACGTTATTATCATAAATGAGAGGAAACGCAACCTCCGTATCGGCGTTATTGTTACACATCGCAGACATTTGAGCAAGAGCTGCGAAAAATGGCACCGCGAGCAGAGACGGACGAGGAGTGTCGTCTGCTATCGCCGTCTGCTCTTATCGTCTGCTTCTGCACGGACGCTGAACTGACTCCGGAGCCGGTGCAAGATTTTGAGGAACTGGGTCTGAACTCGTTCAGAACTGGGATGAATCGAACGCGCCAGTGCAGCGGCCGTACAACTTCCGGTTGAATCGAATGCACCCGTTCCTGCCCTGCTGAACTAGTTCAGCCAGTTCAGGCGAATCGAACAGACCTAATGAATGACGCAGTAAACAGGACATATGCGCAAAGATTAGGGGAAGCAGAGAAAAGCATGAACGAAAGTATACAGCGGCTTGAAGACGGAGCAAGAAGGGATGACCCGAATCTGCGGGAGGAAATATGTCATCTTCGAGACAAGGTAGCTGAACTAGAACTATACGGGTAGAAAAAATGGAGAAAGAGCCGAGAAGCCATAGCGCGCCTGCGGTTGAAGCAATATATGAGATCAGAAATTCTACAGATGTGGGGAAAGAAACAGAAGATGAAGTTTCTGAGGGAAGTCACACCGACTTAACTCGATGTCAGCAGAATGAAATCCTCTCCGCACTGAGGAACACTGGGACACAGTGCGACACTGACGACTTCCAAGAAAGCCCTCACAATTCCGAAGCTCTCAAAGACTGCACGGTCAAGTTCGCCCCGGAGAAACATGTCCCCGATATCGCTGAGAAGAGAATGGACAGCATAAAGCCGACAATTAAAGAAGAGTAGGTCAGACCTCCGCCGGGAATACAACGAGAAAGAATTATCGCCGGAGATGGCAATGTCGCTCGGATTGCTAGGGCGCTCATTGAAGAGATCAGAGCCCCCCAAAGCTGCCACGACAGAACTGCCACGACGCAGGTGGTGCATGAACTGCTCGAGACGTATAAAGAACAGGCTAGAAACGTGCCACGTCTGTATATACTACATGTGGGCGTAAATGACATACTCAGGGGTGAACAACCGGACGCAATAGTGGAGCGACTGAGGATGAAATGGACCAACCGGAAGGCATCTTTGGCGATCTGTTCAGTGCCGGAGAGCGACAGGAGAGGGAAACGAATACATGCGGCGACCATGCTACTGAACGCCAGGCTGAAGCAACTATGCAAGAGCATCAAGGCAAGGTTCATCGACCTGAGCCGTGCGATGACAAGCAAGGGAGCAATGCAAAAGGACGGACTCCAATATGGCGAAGAAAGTATCCGAGTGGTGACAGAACGACTAGGTGCAGTGGCGAGCCGTTTTTTAGTTCTCAGAAGAAGGGACAAGGTCGGACGCCAGTATCAGAGCGATCCATATGGGAGCTACCCACAAATGGGACACACAGAAATGTCGCAAAAAAAGCGCGTCGCTTACAACATCAAAGGGATGACTGTTGGACCTCCCCCCCCCCCCCTTATCGGAGTGCCTCACGTCAAGGATCTACGACTAAAGACTCAGGTGAAAGGACACCAACCTCCGCTGAGCAACCAGTCGGAGTATATACTGCAACCCCAAAGCGAACAACTGGCCCAGGTGCCTACTTTTCCCGAGATAGGGTACCCCTTGTTCCTGTACACCAGAGCGGCGGGATGACAGGGTCGAGGATGGCCATGCAAGACAGAGAAAGTTATCCAATGTCAACAGTGAGAATGGGTCTACCTGCATACCAGGAGTCACCCCTTTTCCCTGGCTACGTCCACCACCAGGCAGGCATGACGCCGCTGGAGGTTGCGCAAATGGTGAATCGCATAGTCCGCCAACAATTGGCGGGAATGCAGTGTTAGGGGGTATGGGTAACAGGCAAACCAGGACTTCCGAACTACCGCTGCCTCTTGGTCAAACGAGACAAAAAGCAAGTGTTATCGCTGGTTTTTTAAATCTGAATGGTGCAAGACGTCAACGGAAGTGGAATGAGTTATATATAAGGCTCAGTGAGCAACAATTCTCTTTATTTGGGGTTGCTGAGACTCACTTGCGTGACGCTGAAGAGCCCCTAGTGAACCCTTCATGGTGCTGGGCTGGGTGTAACAAGATTGAAGGCAACCGACGGGGAGGAGGTGTGGGCTTACTATGGCTTCGGAAAGGGCAAGCATGGCTGAGGAAATTTGAAACGTGTCGAGAACATATATGGGTGCAAAGACAAGTCGGGAACGCACCGACAGCGGTATGTGCCATTTATCTTTCGGTGGGAAATAACAGGCAAGATGAAAACAAGGCCATACTAGACTGCGTTCGAAACGACGTCCAAAGTGTGGACCGAAGCCATTCCGTGCTACTGATGGGAGACTTTGATGGTCACCTGGTTGAGCTGGACAGGCGCGAAGACAAGAATGGACAAATGTTGAGACAACTGGAGAAGAGTGTGAAGGAAAACACACATGAATGGTGCGGGACAAAAAAAAAATCTGCATTGATTACGCCCTCGCCTCCAAGAGGCTGTCAAACCGCCTTCAAAAAATAGTTGTGGACGACAATGGTGAACTTAGCGTTGGCAGCGATCATAGTACCATACTACTACATTTCGGAGCAATCCAGCGGCATCGCAGTCGCCCAAAGCGCGCATTGACGTTTCGGCTGCGCGAGGGGGATATCGAGGCTGTATGTCAAGACTTCGAAGAAAGTGAGCAACGCATGAACGCCGCAACGTATGAAGAATACGCCACGGAACGTAGGCAGGCAGTTGCCAAGCGTTCGGTGGCAAGGAGCGCGCAAGGAAAAATACGGCTTGCCCCGTGGTGGGACGCGGAAATCGGGAGAGCGATTCGGTACCGACAAGACGAAAACCGAGAACATCGCCAAGCACTAAAGTCGTTTGGAAAAGGTTCAGAGACGTTGCAACTCTGGGAGGAGTACCAAAGACGTAAGGCACTAACACAAGCTATTGTTAAAAGGAAAAAGCAAGCACATGACTGCAAGGAGATGGCAGACATACGAAAGGGCGGAAAAAAAAGTCGGAGAGAAGTTTTGGCGCTACATTGGTAGTCATGATGGGAAAGACAGCTCTCCCCAACTGGTGGATCCGGACAATGGAAGTGAGGTAAAGAACATAAAATAACTTCTGGGTGAATATCTCTACACTCTCTTTGGGACGGAACAAATGAACTGCAATCAAGAAGGCATGAGGGATGAAATCCCGCATTTAGAAGACGCCCCGCAGAGTACCACAGCGGACCAAAATGCAACAGTCGTGGGGCGTGTTCAAGTAGAACGTGCACAGGCGCGGCTAAACGGCAGCACAGCACAGGGGCTGGATGGAATCTCGGCCAAGGTGCTCAAAGGTCTAGGACCCGATGCACGGGAGCACCTGGCACACCTGTTTAGTCGAATCTGCTGCGGCGATGACCCGATTCCCAGCGACTGGAGACGGGGTCGAGTTTCCTTCATTCCAAAGACAGGCGGCTACAAGCAGTTGTTACACGACTACCGACCACTCACGGTCACGCCGGTTGCCTACAGCGTGTTCGCGACCATAATTAATGGGCGTATAACACAGTGCGCCGAGGAGAGCGGCATACTGACGGAGTGGCAGAACGGTTTTAGACGTGGGCGACGCTTGGAAGATAATCTCTTTACGTTGACGCAATGCATCGCGATTGCACGGAGGGAGAAGCGAGCAATGATTACTTGCTTCCTTGATATAGCGAAAGCATATGATTGCATTCCTCATACCATGCTTCTAAAAATATTAAAACAGCTTAATATGCCTGAAACCTGGATGACGTTAATCCAGCGGCTCTACGATAAAAAATGTTGTATCGGCATCTTTCAACGGTGTGAAATCGGACGAGGTTACAGTTGAAAAAGGATTACGACAGGGCTGTCTGTTGTCGCCAACACTGTACATGTTGTATGCATCTAGCATGGAAAGAGCGCTGGAGAAAACGGCCATCGGTTTTTCTTTGACGCATCTCCAACACGGGGAGGTGATTACATGGCGGCTACATGGACTTGCATACGCTGATGACCTTGTCTTGATGGCCGACAGTGTGGGGGACATGAGGAAACTGCTGGCCACATGTGAGACCGAGGCGGATCAACTCCAATTACGCTTCAATGCTCACAAGTCAGCGACAGTTATTTTTTCCCGCGAGGAGGAGAGCATTGAACCATTCATCCTACAGGGTGCGGCGATCCCTGTTTGCACCAAGTACAGGCACCTTGGCTTGACACTATCAGCTACGGAAAATTACCTCGCTGAGTATCACCAAAACCTCAGGACGTCCTCAGTGCGTAAGCGAAACATACTGCGAAGACGTTGCCTCTGGAGTTGCGACCAATACGTCGTTACCAGGGAGCTTTGGAAGGCCGTCGCGGCACCCGGACTGACTTTTGGAAACTCTGTGATTAGCATACCCAGCGAGCTTCGTGAATATCTTGAACGACGCCAAAGAGATGTCGGACGTCAAGCGCTGGGATGCCATGGACAAGTAGCCACCGAGCTTGTTGAATGTGACGTCTGATGTTCATCTTTCGAGGCACGAGGAGCCAGCAGCAAGCTAGAGTACTACGCGCGACTCCGGCATATGGACGAAGACCGCTGGGCACGGCGACTTTTCATCTACATTCACCTCAAGAACATCCATTCGACGTGGAGGAATCGTGTCACCCACATCGGCACAAAGTTTGGAGCCTTTTGCATGAGTGATGAGCCTCAAGCTGAAAAATATTGGGTGCGTAAAGTGCGAACGCAGATAAAGGCTGTCGAAAGGGAGCGCTGGACATTGGGAATGCAACAGCATACTAGCATGCATTTGTATGCATCTTTCAAGACCGAGATTGCTCCAATAACGTTCTGCAGGAACACGCTGGGAAGTCACCTACTCATCGAGGCCCATGGCGGTGCCCTGCGCACCAGACAGTACCGTCGAAAGTTTGACAGTAGCGTGACGGACATGACATGCAGCGCCTGTGGGGGAGACGAAGAGACCACCGAGCATTTGCTGCTCACGTGCCAGAGGCTCCTGCCAGCGCCCATCGGGGATTCCCGCATCGAGCAGGCACTCGGCTTCACGAATGAACATGACCACGTGGCCCGTTCTAAGCAAAGACTGGAGGCGTGGTGGAAGGTGCGACGGTGATTTGCGTACCGAGAAGTCAGCGCGTACCGATTGGACCACCGTGATCGTGCAGCTGTTACCCTCCGCCCACCAGGGGTCATCGACGACAGATGGTGGGTCCTGACGACCTCCCCCCCTCCTCTCCCCCTTTTTTTTTCTTTCCTTTTTTTCTTTTTTTAGCTTTTTTTGGCGTGTCCAACTTCGACTCTCGTTTCAAAGAGATTGCGCCGCAGAATACAATACAATACAATGTCCCCACAGTCCGGTGTTTACCAACACAGCATAACAAAGAAATTGAACCTGGCCGAGCACGGTCTGGGCACGAGCGCTTCGCTCTGACCAGTGCTTTGGTCGCACGAGGAGTGGCCTTCGAATCGTCATCTTCGATTTCTCGGATCAAAAACAAACAAGAAAATACGGTTTGTTGTCCCCACAGCTGAAGCGCACCGCTAGAGGCGTGACTGTTCGATCTCCTCCCCAATACTTCGTCTCACCTTAGTATGGACTATTGTTAGCCGCGCGTGCTAAAAGCGCGAGCTAGTCGCTTTGAATGAAGCCGCGGCGGCTGCACGAGCGCTCGTGCAGCGCGTGCTCTAGTCAAGGCAGTCAAGGCTGGCCGCTCGCGCTAGCACAGCCTTCGCGGTTAGTCCATGCTAGGGTGAGACGAAGTATAGCTTCCACCGTGCTGTTTATGCACACCATAGAACTTGTCATTCTCCAGTGACGATAAGTTCAGTCAGGGCACTCATTGGCCACGAACGCGAACCCGAATATTCGTCGACGGATTTATTGTTGACGAGCGCATACGTCCGAGTGACGCAGCTCTCGTGTTCAATGCGTGAGCTGGGCTCGGCTGACGTCAGATTGGCACCGCTGACGCGCTTTGGGAACCGCAGATGTATCATAGTGAAAAGGCGGAGAGCTTTCGAAAGAGAGAAGGTACCAAATAGTCCGCTATATTTTCAAATGCTCGTACCGAAACGCTGACTGTGGACTTTCTACCCTCTTTCTTTTGGCCAACTAAACGATATGCGATTAGTAAAGTCCCAATTTAAAATAATTTATCCCAGCCCCAAATTCGTTTCATGGCCCCTTTAACAGCTCCGCTGTAAAACTCGGTGGCATATTACTTTTGTATTGCTTCTGGGTTTTAGTGTTTGGACACCGTGTAGACCGCGTTTACACTGAATCATACTTTGACAGTGCGTCCGCTAGTTAAAAATGAAGGATACCTCTTGAGGGGCACAAAAAGGCCCGGGAAACAAAAGTTTCGAAAGAGGGTGGAAGGGGGGGGGGGCGCTGTCTTGCTAAGTCGATTTGCTTTCCCTGCCAAGCCACGGTGCAATTGGTAGTCGCTTGACCAAACGTAGGACACATTAAACAAGAAGCTTGAAACTATGTGCTTGAACCCTTTGTTTTTTGTTTTTTCACCTCTGTCGGGTGTCAAAAGTAAACCAAGTAACGACGTTCAAGCTCGCGTAACTACGAACGCTGTAACTGCGTAGATTGTAGCCGATGGTGCACATCTCTGAATGTTTACAGGCACCAAAGGTAAGTATAAACTGTTTTTATAAATGCGTCCTTCGATTGCGAAGGCACTAGCTAAGAGTATTTTTTTCAAAGCCATTTATCATGATATTTTTTTTTTTGTAACTGCCAAAGCAAAAATTTATTTTTGCGGCCCTTTAATTTGCTTGTTTATAAAAATGAGTATTATAAAATCTCAAAAGAACGCCCACCTGTGTGAGACTGCCCATCTCATATTTTTTTGCTTCTTACTTTTTATCAAAATTCATTTAAAAAAATTGTTATTCCGCCCGTCCGTCTGTGCATTTTCCCGCTAAGTTTAGCGGGAAATTTATCACAGGAACTATAAACATCAGTTCAGTTTCCCTTCTAAATTTAGCCGGAAAATTCACCTCACGTCATCTAAATACAAATTCAGTTTTTCCGCCACATTTAGTGAGCAAATTGACGTCACTTCACCTAAACAGCAATGCCCCCCCCCCCTAAAAAATGAATGGTGTAAATTGTTTTTTAATGCCAGAATGGACTTTTTACTGTCTTATGATGAAACTGAAACGATCGCTCCTTTAACATTGCGTTATATGCATGATAGCCCTTTGGATCTAAAGGTGACGTCCACAGATGGATGTCACATAAAAATGACTCACTCCGTGCCTTCCGCAATTCCAGTAGGTTTTAAAAGGGTTAATTTAAGACATGCTTTGATGCAGTAGCATCCCGATGAAGCTCGCAGAGAATCACTCTTTGAACTTGTCACCGACAGCACCATCGAAAGACGTAATGTCCTGCTGGACAATTTCTCTTCACCTTTCACCGTTTTCGCAAAACCAAATTACATACTTGGAAGGTCAAGACACGTCCAGAATTTCCCGACGTCAAAAAAAAAAACCGAAACACGCTACATTTCTAGGAAGCCTTTAAGGGGCTTTCTTTCCCCCAAAGCGACTCAAATAAACACCATTTCTTTAGTTACATTCTTATACAAGACATGTAAATCATAACATAAAACTTGTCAGAAAACAAATTGCGCAATATTTACGTCGCGAGACAGCTTTTTTTTTGTGTGTGTGTGTTAGAAATGATTCTATAACTTGCTTTTCTTTCTTTTTTTTTTTTCGGGCGGGGCGGAGGCAAGTAGTTTTTAAATAAAAGCAAGGGATAGAAGTACACCGTGGTACTGATAATGAGTCTCGCGACCTAAGTATTACGCGAAATGTTTGTTGAGAGGAAGTGTTTTGTGTGAGATACCTGTTCTATACGAAGCCTATAAAATAGGTTTGTTTTGTTTACTTTAGTGTCTGTTCAAGATTCTACAAACGTGTAAGAATAGGCACGAATGGTTAATCATTCGCAGCCAATCTAATTCCAGTTTTGGCTCAGGAACTTGAAATATTTCTTTGAGACCAAGTTGCAGATGAATTCCGCTGATGGAAGCGGCATTAGGAAATCCCTAACGCACATCTGGGTCTTTAGACGGATTGCCCGCGGCCCATCACCAGGCACAATCGATTCACGTGTGACCGGGAAGCCGTTGATTGAAATCTTGAGGATGTTGCGCTCTCCGATTCAGCTGGGCGAAATTCTTTGGTCAAGTTTTGAAGGGTTAGGCTTACACTTTTCCTAAACGGCGACGTTCCATTCGAGGTATGAGGCTGTGGGTTCTTGATTACAGGGATGGCCGTGGTAGCGTTAGTGTAATATCTCTGGTGGTATGAAGCCTAACCTTGTAATCTGTATATACTAGCGTAGTGTTTCCTTAGTGAGTTTTAGAATAGCGTGTGAAAAAGCCTTGCGCACGGAAGGAAATAACGTCGTAGTCAAAGCGCATGTGCCGAGTTCAAGGCCCGCTTTGCATTGGCGTATGACGACGACACAATTTTTTGTTTTTGCGTACGAGAGGCTTTTGCGCACGCTATTCTCGAACTCGCTATTATACATCACCTCATTGCTTGTGCAAAAAAGTGGGTTTGTCCACAGGACCGCAAAGCGCAGGCGTATATACATTTTTTTTTCAAAGAGTCAGGCTTCTGAGCAGACTACGTTCTGCAGGCAGCGCCACCGTCGTGGTATATGAGATCAGAAACGCGAGCTGGTGTGCGCTGGCAGACGCTAGTTACGACGCCATAGGCGTGTAGCTCTCTTGTTATGAGCAGCGTCCCCTGCGAGCAAATGCAGACACTTCTAGGTCCCGCGTTTCCGTTGAACGTCGCGTTGCGTCCCTTCAAAAGGCTCTGTTGGTGCCCGTGGACAGACGCTGAGGGGTGATGACAGACTCTAGTGTACGCCTGATGATCGTTCATGCATATGAGACGCTACTATAGGCCTTTCCATCGCTTATCACTTGGACGTAAAATGCTGAGTCACTGAGTTGTGGACGCATGCCCAGCGTCTGATATACCGCAGAAGAGAGCAACAGCGCATGCTCTGAAGGCGTTCCACAGCCCAGCAGACAAAGATGGCAGCGCCCAGATGGCGATGTCTGCAAAGCATTGAACGCGCCTTCGACCGGTGTGTTCAGCGTCGAAAATTGTCCCGCAGTGGTAACCAGTGACGTCACGAAAACTAGTGTCATGCTGTCGAATGTCGTGATCCTGGTGGTTGGTCGTAGAGGTTCCGGCAAAAGGCTTGGGCAAACGCGAGTGTCGCTGTCGTCGCAGCGTCCCAACACCTGGCAGCCGAAGCTTCCGTGGTCTGTCAAGCTGGAAAGCGACCTGCAGCGAACAGACGTCTGCCACATCCCCTATGGTGGTGCTGGGACACCGCCAGGATCGCGGCCGGCGACAGCATGACACTACCATGACGTCATCAGGCGAAAATCGAGGGACCACCTTTTTAAGAAGCGGTAAGCACACCTGTCGGAGATGCGTTCGAGGCACCACACTAGGACGCCGCGTCCCGTTAGCATTAAGTGGTCGCGTGTCGCGGATGCCAGCGGAGGCGCCTCTATGTGGTCGCTTTTTTCGGACGCTACAGCGCCCCCTGGTCGAGAGAAACGGGCCAATGAATCGTGCCTGATGGGACGCTATGCGGTGCGCAAGTTCGTCTGCTTCTTTTGCAGGGGTTGTGGTGACGTCGAAACATTGAGCTCTGATTGGTTCTGAACGAAGAATAGTGGGTAGACTTCACGGCAGCTTGCTTTGAGGTCTACCCACTATCCTTCAATCAGAGCCAATCGGAGCTCGGCGTCTTTCTGTCGTCACCGCAACTCCTGCGCAAGAAGCAGACGACTTGCTCTCCGCATAGGACGCCTCGTCACGTCCGCGTTAAATGGTCGCGTCTCGCGGACGCTAGCGGGAAGCCTCATTTGTGATCGCGTCTCGTGTAGAGTGCGTAAATGTTGCTCGGCTGGCGGCCCTCCCCGCGTGAGGACAACTCTATCGTCTGCTAGCCAAACCGCCATTTTGCATCCCACTGATATGTAGCCATTTACGAGCTGTTTACGCCGTGAGCCTTAGGACTTGTGAAATGACGAGGGATACATTAAGGAACATGTAAATCACGTGTTTCGTCAACTATGCGTTTGTTTTCGGCGATGAATCTGATGGTAATGTGAAAAGATTGTACAGATGACCGCATTTCCGACGCTTCGTTGTATTACCGAATCGAGAAAGCCTCTACTATATTTCGTTTCACTTTATCTGCGAGCGAAGCCAAAGCTAGAATCGCGAGACCAGCGCTTTTTGCATTTCTCCCCAGCTCGCGCGCTCGAGCAAAGCCTGAACGTACGGAGCTTCCGTGCTCGCGCTTCCAGTTTTGCCTTCGCTCGCACATAGGGTGAAACGAAGTATAGGAATGATTTCTCGCGACCTCAACGAGAGGAATAATTCGGCATTTTCACGGGCACAAGCCGCTCCGTCCATCTCACGTGTGCGAGATCACCACGAGAGCTACTGCGCGCGGTCAAAACACATTCAACAGTCCAGACTAGAAAGATGGCAGCGCGCAGATCGCGATTACCCGAATGGACTTATAACTTCGTCTTCCATTAGTTGAAATGATCCAGCCAATTAGCCCCGTGCGCGACCGAAAGCGTCGCTGTGGTCGGCCTTCCACGATTGGCCGAACGCTGACTATGACGTCGGAAAGGGGATTTATCATCGACGAAATAAGAGGAATGAAAGAACTTTAATTTTGACGGTGTTGGCAGTGTTCCTTTGAGAGCGCAATGATTTCAAGCTTCCACCATGCTAATAACAAACACCATCGAACTTGTTGTTTGCAAGGTAATGACGTCACAAAGGGGAACCACAGGAGGGCGCCACCAAAACTTCTCGCCGCTAATAATAAACCTACAATAAGCAAGAAAAAAATTAGAAGAGAGAAAATATTTGAAAATATACTTACCCCTGCTCACAAATCAGTGTCGATACCAGTGTGCTTGCAAAGACTACAATGACTACTATTACCATGCCCTTTTTTTTCGTTTATTCCTAACGCCATATGAACGCGCATTAGACAGATAAAATAAATGAATACGGTATCATGAAATGTTGACAAACTAAAAAAAAAAAACGCGCTCTACGATTTTTTTTTTATTATTGCGATGCATCCCTCTTTGCTATTTTGAGATTTTTAATCTGCCTTGCGCAAAGTCGATCTCGCTAAACACAGGCTAGGGTGCATCTCAGAGCTTCGCCGGGAATATATTCTGCGTCTTGTAACTATGGCAACCCAATAATAGGGCCCACTCTTGAACCATCCAGCGTGTCTCAAACAAGAGGAGAGCTTTTATCTTGATTAGAATACACTCCAAATGGCCAGCAATTTGGTTTCCTTGCTCACCAACGAGAGTATAAAATTATTATTATTAAAATTAGCGCAAATACAAGGAAGGAAGACAGCAGGACAGGAAAGAGCGCTATGAGAGTATAAAATTTTAGGCTGCTTACTATGATTGTTATATTCAATTAAGAGCTAAGCATAAAGAAAAATGATAAATGCCCAAAACTGATTTTTTTAGCAGCACTCGGGCCATGATTTTATTTCTTTATTTATTTATTCGAAATAGTGTGGATCTGTCATGTCGGTATACACAGGAGGGGGAAAAAAACGCAAGAGACAAAAAACAAGAAACTCAATCATGCACTCACCGCGTGAAGCGAGAGCAGCTACGTTGAAGCTACCCACGCATGTTCAAGATAAACATTTCCACTTGCAAAACTTAAATAAACAATTCATTCAGCTGTGCTTCAAATAATTCAAGACTAAACAATGGACAACTTGCTCTGGCAGAGTTTTCCAGTCAATAATTCTTCGGCAAAAGAAAGAGTATTTAAAGACATCATTTCTGTACTTGTAGGGTGAAACTGCTTTAGTATTGCTCGTTCTTTTGGAGCGTGATATTGAAGGTAAAATGTACAGCTCAGGATTAATCTTCGTCGAGCCATCAGCCACCGCGTATAATTCTTTTAATCTACACACTTTCCTTCTTTTCTTTAAAGAGTCAAGCCGCACTTCATTTCTCATTGCCGTAATTGACTCGGTGCGCCTGCACTCAGAAAAAACAAACGAAAGTGCCAGATTCTGGATCCGTTCAATTTTCGCAACCTGCTGCTTTGAATACTTGCACGACAGCACCGCTAGTGCGCTGTTAGAAGTGACGCCGCGTATACCTGCGCCAGATCTCCACGCGCTGCGGCAAGAACAAAGAACCGCTGACAAAGTCCAATCTGTATACGGCGCCAGCACAAGGGAGTGTAGCAGCCTATCATAGTACCTGCCTTCAAACGTAAACGTTTATGGTGGCTGTACGATTCTTGCAATTTCTTAACATATTAAATCCAATTCTTTATTTGTGTTCCACGCCAACACAATAAAAGATCGGCTGGGTTAAAAGCAGGGAGTCGAACCGGTCAACTTTCCTGTTCGATTCGTGTTCAGTCGCATTGAATTTTGTTCCGGTTGGGTTCTGGTTCAGTGAAACTTTTTGAAATAACGGTTCGGTTACCGGTTCCACCAAGCGCGAACCAGTTTAAACCGGTTCTTAAAAAAAGAAGAAAGTCCACAGCTCCTAGTTGCTAAGAAGAAAAGGTTAGTTAAACACTGCGGCATCTGCATAAAAAAAAAAAAAAATTAGGTCATCAAACGCCGTGCTGCGGAAACGAGGATGGCAAAACAAATACATGCTTAATTTCGTTTTGTGATCTTGAATTCTTAACGCGAACACCGTTCAATGAAAATTACGTGGTTATACAGGTGATTGGAAACGGTACCAAAGTAGAGTACTCACATGTGAAGACAATCAGCCAGCACGCACAGTGACACCGGGATGTTAGCACGGACCATACTCGCGAACTACCCCAAAAAAAAACAACAACAAATTAGTCGAAAAGTTTTTAGACAGCAGGAGTTTAATCTGCCAGAGTATGCCAACATTGTTATCTACTGTAGACGAGAAATTTATCCGGTGCAGTGCGACTGCTAGCGGTGGGTCTTTAAAGGATATCACGCAGTACTGATACACGACCACACGCCGGTACGATGCTCATCCAGATCGAAACGGCACCCAACACCGCACGCCCGAACGAGTTGCTCGAACGACTGAGTTAATGAAATTAAATGAAATCTTAATTTCCAGAAATTTACCCTAGCGGGTCTCCAGACAAAAAAGCTACCATATGGTAACTTAACTGGCTCTGGGACCCTAAAGCAAAACAAGTAGGAGGAGAAAGACAGCAAAGGCCCGTCGAGAAACGAGTAAAACAAAACAAGACAAAAAAATACGACGGACTGCTTGCTGCTTTTAGAAAACGCACACACAAACACACACAGACAGACAGACACACGCACACACACACAATTACTTCAAGCAGCGCAATTATGCTGTTTCAAGAGCGCACTTACCATGCGCTAACGAATTGCGCCATCAGCCCGTAGGCCCTAGATGGAAATCGACACAGCTCGCATAAGAACCGAGCCCATTTCATTCCCACTCCATTCCGGGCCAAAGGCGTCTATAATTCAATTCCTATCCCATTCCCGCCAGCGCTGCCGCCATTATTCCATTCCTATTCAATTCCGGAGTCGCGAAATCGTGGAATGATTCCGGAATCATTCCAATTCCTGAGTGGCAATTCCGCAACACTGGTGCACGTTACATACCTCAGAATAACGGTTGTACAGTGTCTCCCTCAAAAAAAAAAAAAAATCTACGCATCGCCGAACGCATCATTTTCTTCCCAAATATAGCGCTAGAGGTCCGAAGCATATGCGAAAGCTAATAGCATTAACCGTTATCTTACATTCAAACGCTATAAGTGATTTCCTGAAATTTTCAGTGGACCGATGGGGCCCATTTTTGCCCGTTTTTGGTAAGTGGCGCCATAGTGCTCTATGTATATTCGAGAGCGCTGCAATTTTGCCATTAAAAATGTCAGAAAATCACCTAACGTTTGAACAAGATAACGGTTAGTGTTGAAACGTTGGCACCTGGTTTGAACCGCTAGCGCCATCATTTGAGCGGAGAATGAGTGTTCGTCGATGCGTTCTTTATTTTTGCGGTAAAAAAGAAGAAAAAAAAGAAAACCTGTAATTTTTAGGAGGGACACGCTGTACTGCACTGGCTAAATTTCGCATACAACACAGCTAACAGACTAAGTCGCCCATTAAGGCAGACGAACTTCCGGCTGTCTAAATGTCTAAATATTGTCACGAATGAACAGGCGAGGAAACAAAGAATAACTGGGGAAACCTGAAACGTTTGATGGGGCGAACTTGTGCCCAAAAATTAGAAGGAAACAGAAGATAACAGCAGAGCGTCGCAGGCGTCAACAACCAATGCCACGCGAGTTGGCCAGCGACCGCGTGCGTGGCCGAGTGGTTACCGCGCTTGACTGTCGCGCGGAAAGTCTAGGTTCGATTCCAGTCGATGGAATGTTCTTCGCAACTCAGCCTTGAGTTGTTCCAGGAGGTGATCGATGCTTCGTGGTTCTCGAACCAGTTCCGAGCGGTTGCTTCTAAGGCGAAGTAAGCATTCCTGAAGACACTGTTCCGGTGTCCACCCGTTATAACGGGCCACTCGTTCGCACTGTTGGACCCAGTCGTGGATGTCTTCGTGGCTGTCGCCGTGGAAGGGAGCCGATGTCCGAGGAGCGACGTGCAGGTAGACGACGGCAGAAGCGGCGGGGGTCTGTGGCTGGTTGGCTATCGTCGTCTTCTTCGGCTTGAGATTGTCCAGCTGCAGACCGTATTTAGGATCCTCTCCCTTGGTGCGGCGGCTGGTCCGAATTTCAGGTTCCGCGGTGAGTGGTCTTGTCACCGAGCTTGGAATCGGACTTGCGCTGCGGGCTCTTGGAGGGGAACGCTGCACAGAGGTGCGGTGTACCGCATGTCCGTGCAGCGTTTCCCTCCAAGTGCCCGCAGCGCAAGTTCTCGAACTCACGAGAACGCAATGTTGAAAGAATAAATAAAAGAACATTCCATCGACTGGAATCGAACCTAGACTTTCCGCGCGACAGTCAAGCGCGGTAACCACTCGGCCACGCACGCGGTCGCTCGCCGACGCGCGTGGGAATATACATACAACACAATTACTTACAGTGCACGGGCTTTGATATTCCTGTGTGACGTTGCGACAACCCAGCGGAAACTACTTCGGTCCAGCGTTGCGTTCCTTCTTGCGGGGTCAAAGCGCGAGGGTAGCAAACAAGCGTAAACGTGGCGGTTTGGCAGTAGTTCGATAGCGGCGTTGCTTAAGCTGATGTCACAATTTACTAAACCAGATGCCACAGTCGCCCCCTGTGTTTGATTAGCTTCAGTAGGCGATCCATGTACATGGCGTGCTCTTTGGCGTGAGAAAAAAGGACTTGGCCATCGACAAGAAGAACCCCTCGTCAAGCCGCGCAACGCTATGAGCTCATCGACACCCTTAGCCATGTGCATACACTGCGAAGGCCTCAAGACACCCAATCCATCTGGAATCTATGAATGCAGCGGACGTCAGTGTGCCTGTCAACCAACCGAATCAAATCGGGCCGCCGGAATGCGTGACACACGACATTCAGAGCACGTTTTTTTTTTTTCCCCTCCTGTTTTAATATCGTCTGGAGCCCGTCAGATGCTGGGTAAGGGTCCTGATAAGGCGGTGCTTCGTGCTTTTGTGCGGGAGTGAGCTCGTTGTGTCGAGGCTTGAGTTGTTGTTTGGCGTGACGTAACAGCGAGTCTTTTGGGTGATCGACTTGGAAGCAAGGCAATCATTCGGGTGTGGTTCTTACGTGACCGTGACCCAATCTGTCAGATACGTGGAAGGATACACGTTAGCGACAGGCAAAGAATGGAAAGAAGAGTGACGAAAAAAAGGGAAGGAATGGAGGGATGCTTTTTCGGCCCCAAGAAACACGATGGGCATGCGAGATGAGAAATGTCTGTAGGCGTTTTTCGAAGGGATTTCTTAGTCGGGTTGATTGCTGCCGTCTTGGCGTCGCGTTCGACAAATTGACAGTGCATTGCGTTTCTATATAAGCTCTATCAATTTCTGAGCAAAAAGGGGGGAAAGAGAGGTTGAACAACTCATTTTTAAACAATTCATGATTTTTAATTGGTACGTCCGTACGTCCGCCCATCTGTCCGAGCGCTGAATTTAGCAGGGAAAATATTAAATATTATTGTTGTTTTTCACTTCCCGAACGCGACTGTTTGAAGTACTCTAAACAAATGTAAACGATCGTTCTTTATATACCGCCTCCCATGCATTATGTAACTTTGGAGATAAATATCGCTGCCATTTCTTTCCGTGTCATTTATTCAAGTAGTGTTCTTTATTTTTCTCGTAGTTACGTAACTTGTAAATGTGGTCTCACTTGCACGTTAGATATTCATTCGTAAGCGTTGATTTTATTTGACATTTTTCATTTCCTTTTTAACTTTCTGTTGATGTTTTTTTCTCTTTATGATACGTTCATGTGCCACCCCACAGATGTTAGTTTGTGTAGCGAAGCATCTCTGGAACCATCCTTTGAGCTTTGTTTACCTGCCTTACGAAATACCAAAGCTCGAATAAAAGCTTCATCACGATCAGTGCTACGTTTTGTTTCATTGACTATATAAAGTGTAATAATAGGCCCAGATCAATGCTTTAACTAACGCGAACGGGTCAACCATGGTTCCCAGAAAGCATCCCAATTGAAACTTGTGGGAATCGCGGCCATAAGGGGGTCGAACATGGGCCCGCGGGGACCAAGAGAGAGGAATATGAGGGCGGCACGGGGAAGAGCTCGAGCGGCGAGCCCGAGGATGATCTGTCACGAAACGGCGAAGTGACAAAGCCTCACCTCCAGCTCGCTCAACTTTGAGACGGTGAAGCCTTTTGTACATTGCATTGTGTGATCTCCTTCCGGGCGGCCGAGGCAGGGCTTGATCGGGAGTTGGCCAAAGTGGGCATCCACATTATATGGTGCCCAACGCGGGGCGCCAAATGGTGTGGCTATGGACGTACGCTATTTCCGTTCTGTGGCGTTACATTTCATTTCCCAATCGCCCCCGAACCAAAAGGCACGACTCCACCTTGAACTTCTCAAGTTGTTACCGTCAACGCGAGAAAGAGGAGTCGCTAATACAAATACAGAGATGTCTCGTTATAATGTGCACCTTTTTTCCCCCAGAAAATCGTCCATATTGTGAGTCGTACATAATAACGAGACAAAAATTCATGCATTTAACCAGTACGTTCTTCAAAAAAAAAAAAAAAATGTTGTCTATATAAAGCGGAGCTTATCCATTTCGTCCACACAAAGTTTGACTACACGGCGGTGTATTTATATTAACAGGCTTCGTATTAACGAGACACGGCTTACTAAGACAGAAACAAACAAACAAGGTAGACAGTAATAAATCGCATTTCCTTGAGTCTGGTATGCGCTAACGCACGCGGCATAACTTGCGGCGTCGCGGCAAAGTTTCTGTTCAACTCACGCCCCTCCTCTACTCACCATCCCCTCCCTCAGCAGCGATGCGAGTGCCGTTGCACGTGTTTCGATCGACCAGAAACCACCCCGGGGAACGCGGAAACTGCAAACGGGTTTTGGCAGTCCTGCCTAGAAGACAAGTCCCGCGTTTTTCTCCCGCAGACGTCACCGCTAGTGGATCAACGCAGCGCCGCAAATTCAGAGCGCAAGTTCGTCTGCTTCTTTTGCCGGAGCTGTGATGACGTCAGAACGCCGAGGTCTGATTGACTCTTATTGAAAGATAGTGGGTAGACCTCAAAGCAGCTTGCTTCGAGATCTATCCACTATCCTTCCACTCGGAGCCAATCAGAGCTCGGCGTTCTGACGTCACCGCAGCTCATGAGGGAGAAGCAGACGAACTTGCATGTCTTACACCTTGCGTCAGCGTCGCCGCAAGCGCGTTTCGGAGCGTCTCACAACGAGCGCGACGCTATAGCAGGTGGCGACGCCAAGGCGGACGTATCTGCCGCTTTGCGGCGGCTCTCGTCGAGCTTCGGCGTGTTTGCCGCTTGGGGAGGGTCGATCGGTGGATCCAATTACGATGACGTCATACAGAGGCCTCGTCTTCTACGTAGTATCGATCTCGGTCGCTCCGATGCAGACCCCTCGAACCCCTTCCTTCTATAAATTTTAGCCGCCACTTCAGGGCACAAAAAATCAACGCGAGCAACAAGTGGTTGTCCTCTGCGCCGCCTCGAGTATCCTTGGTTCAGTTCAGTGCGCGTGCGTTGACTTCCAAGTTTTCCCATGTACGACGTCAGTTCCTTTCATCTTTGTTGCTCTAAGCCGCCTCGGTGGTTCCGAGGAAAAAGCGCCGGCCTACGGCTCCCTGCAGTTGGCGGGTTCGAATCCCTACCGAGCTGCTCGCATTCTGGTGGAGGCTTATTACGGGAATCGCGCCATGTGAAGAGCTGTCCAGACAGGATACAACAAACGCCGTCAAGGACAAAAAGATGCGCACGATTTTTTTTTTTTTACCCGTGAAGGTGGCTGCGCACGCGAACGTTTTTGATAAGGACGTCAACCACGCAAACAGCAGGGCCTTCCTCCTCGTCTTCTCGTTGTCGTCTTCACCCCTTTCTTGTTTTAGGGAGATTGGGGACCGACAACAATAGGAGAGGCCTTGACAAAAGCTAGGCAGAGCGTGTGAGTGGCTGTCCGGACCCTCGGTGTCAGCACGCTCTAACCCTCAGTTCAAGGACAGAAGCGGATGGATGGATGGACGGATGCTAATGGCTGTACCTTTTGTAACGGGTGGTAGCTTGCGCCATCGAACCTAGAACCCCCCCCCCCCCCTCCCCCCGCCCCCCGACCAAAAAAAAAAAAGAAGGTTACGATTAAAAGAAATGATATAAAGCAGATATATTTTATTTAAATTACTGGAACTATAAAATAATGCTTCTTAATCACTAGATGCATTTTAAGCATGACATACTGTATTGATCAATCAATTCGTCTGATTACTGAAAACATCGCGGAAGAAAAAACACTAACTTTAAGGTATATTTTTACTCAAAACTTTCTAGTGAGAAACCCACGGCAACGTTCAACAAAAACAGCGTTACATTTTATTAGTCAGTGAAACAGGTTTATTTTTTGTGTTTTGACTTTATTTTGCAACATTGCGTTTTAGTGTTAGTTTTTTTTTGTATTTTTATTTCCTTGTAACAATGAATAACTGACGAAAAAAGTGGACGGTAAGAAGAAAGCTCGACGCTCTGATTTTTTCAGAAGACCACTGCTTCGTGCTCGTATTCAGCCGGATATAAATCTTTCTTGCTCAATGATTCTTTGATTTGAATACAAAATAAATGCAAGTAGAAAGCATCAAAGATAGAAAAGCCGTGTATGAAAATATTTTAAAAATTATTTCTTTGAAAAAGAAATAAGTATCACACTGATCTGATGTAAATCAAGATGTAAATCGTGGTTTAAACTACGATTTCAATCACCTTGACTTTTATTTTCCACCCTGCTAGAAACCTAAAGTATTATTCCTCCCCCCGCCCTTCTGAGCCAATTTGCTTCCCCTCTGGGGGATCCCCCTTGATTTTCCTTTAAATAATCGTGCAAAGAAAAAAAAAAAAACACATAAAAACACAAACATTACGTTTTGCTTTTCCCCCGGCGAGGGAGTCGTTAATTTTCATCCGGTCCAACCTAGACGGCGCTACCCCAACACCGGGCCCTCTGGGAAACAGGGTCGAGACTTTGGGCCGGAGCCACGCGAGAGAGAGTCCCAGGTGGCTCCGGTCCCTCTCTCCCACCTGTCCTCAGATGCGCTAGTAAGTTATGCTCCATTCAATTTTCCCTGGATAATTTCTACCAATGTTCCAACCTCTTCTTTGTGACTGTAATTCCTTTTTTCTCCATTCTTCCATCCCCACCAGCAAAACCCAGCGCCCCCGCCAGATCCGCTACTTTTCCCCAGCCTTGTCTGCGTTTCTCTAAAACAGGAACGAAAGCTCGTTCCTCTTTTCTTCTCTATCGTAGAACGAGTTCCTGTTTCAAAATCCAGTGGTTCAAAAGAAACGCGTTAAGAGTTTTTAAGATTGAAACGTGCCGTTACGTTGACGCTACATTTTCGTATTTCAACAAAATATTGTGCTGGACAATCCGTAGATAAATAAAGCGAGCAAGGGAAAATATCCACGTCCTTGAAACGCCTTGCCGTTCCTTGAAACGCCGTGCCGTGTAACACTGCTTTTTCCCACGCAAAAAAAAAAGAAGAAAGTAGCCAAAGTTGATTGGCTTTGGCTACTTTTCCTCCACTTTTGGTACAGCAAGTTCTCTGGTTGCAGAAAACGCTCCCTGTTGACAGTGTTGCGTGCAACCGAAATCCCGGCTAAGGGCTGTCCAAGCCGTTAGCCGGGATTTCGGTTGCACGTCAAAAAAAAAAAAAAAAACACCTCAGGTGGTCGAAATTAATCCTCGGGCCTCCGCTGGGGCCTGCCAGATGCCCTTCGTTAGTCTGACACGTAAAATCCTCAAAATTTGACTTTTTGTTGTTCAGTAGAGTAGATTGTTGGGCTAGTTGGTTTTGGAACTTGGAATACATTTTAGCGCTTAAAAACAAGGACAAAAAGACGAGAATCAGACGCTCTCACCGCACTGTGTTGTCTGATTCTCGTCTTTTTGTCCTTGTTTTTAAGCGTTAAAATGTATACCAAGTTTTTGTTGTTCTCGTTGAGAACCTCGAAGTGACATGCATGAAGGCCGGTTCCAACAAAATAGCGCTTCACTTTGACCGAGTGCGCTGCAACGTCATGTACGTCGTGACTGCTTACGATGAAGATGCACTCTCGGAGCCACCTATCGGTAAGTCCTGGAACCCTTCCGATCTGCGTATATTTCAAATTTTGTCTCACGGACAATTTATTTACCATGGGCTCGAAAGCATTCTAACATGGCTATAGGCAACAATTTGTCGGAGATTGCGCGTTGATTTGATCTCGCATCGAGTGCAAAACCTTCAGTCTAGTTATTCGCTGATCGGAAGTGTTTCCAGGGTTACCGGGCAGATGGCGCCAGTGGGCAATATAGGGCGGTTTCACGTGACGTAGTTCCGGCTCGAAATCTCGCCGGACGCCGTGTCGATGACCGTATGTCTTTCTATGCGCGGAGGCAGTGTTTTCCAGCTCGGTCGAGTTCTTTTGTGCCGTGATCGACCGCGTCTGCATGCCGTAGCGTGAGCGGCGACACAAAAGAGCATCATCTGGCACTCGATTTTAACACGTACCGGTCTTTGTTCGGGCTTCAGACGCGCCGGCGATAAAGAAGTCGACCCTTCAGCGGCCAAGATGGCCCCCGTAAACGTGCCGTCGGAGGCGACTTTGAAAGGGCGCAAATGGGAGTAAGCTTGCATTTATGCGGCCCAGATACGACCCCGATCGTTCTTACTGAGTTCGGTCCGGTCGACAGAGCCACTCGCAGTGCTTCAGCGTTTCACGAAAACCAAAAAAAAAACGTCGCCAATGACTAAGCGCCTGCGTGTAATCAAATGGCGAAAGCGGCGGCGCTGTTCATCAACATGGCGGAACGAGGCTTGCCGCAAGGGAAAAGGCCGGCGTTTCGTAAAGCCGCCCTAGTGTCCATAAAAAATCCCCTCAGTTTAAAACGAGCCTTTTTCCAGTGTAACATGCACATGAAAAAAAAAAAGGAAAAAAAAAAGAAACGCGTACTACAAGTGGAAAGCAACGAGGAAAGTGTGCAGCATGGCTCTTAAAGAAAACTTTGGAGAATACTAAACGGTCCCCGACGCCCTCTTAAAAGAGGTGCACAAATATCGGGTTTAAGAACAAAACGAAACCTTCAAGACACGTGCCGCGTCTTGAAAATTTTCTTTCGTTATGAATTAAAAAAAAAAAATATTAAAAAATACTAATTTTTGGAAGTAAACGCACTTGTGCAGTGACTTCTCTGGATCATAGGACTTTATAGACTCCCCTACGTTCTTCGAGTGCCGGTTTCCGGACTTGCGAACTCTCAAATCCTACGTTTTTTTCTTATCTGTGTTGGCGGCTTTACGAATAGCGGATTAAAAAAAAAAAAAAGAATAAGGGTGCGCAATAATCCCCGAGAAATCTGTCCACCGTCGCTTTATCCTGGATTTTTCTTTGGGTCGCTTGTTTAATAAAGTTATATTTTGTGTTATGAGCACTTAGAATTTTCTTTTGGTTTGATTTTACCTCGATGTCTTCACACTAACAAATGTGTACGGGGCTAAATTTTGTCAGTTATGTTTTTTTTGTTTTTGTTTTTTACGTGCAACATTTTGTGTACGACTCGGAAACTTTTGTATAGGTAGGATTATAGTTTATTTTCGTCTTTATTGAAAAGCAGTCGGCGCTCGAATTTTGGCGATGACGCCATTCTTACGTCGAGAACGAAGAGAGTTCAGACACCAATTAGAGAGTTTCGACTACCATTAAGAGAGCGGCGACATGCTGGTAGACTTCAATATTGTACATAAGGTTGTTGATGCTTTACCTTAAGCTATGTGACTGTTTTCATTGATTAATGCATCTATATATCTTCGAGATTTTTTCTAAATGATATCACGGGGCCGTCGACAGAAGTGCCAGCCAGCGACGTGTCATGGAGCGCGATGACGTTATTAGCGAGTGTGCGCAGCTTTGTGCGCATATCACTCTTGACGCTCCCGTGATATTATTTAAGATTTGCGAAGCTACACTAATGGCATTTGTCGTGGAAAGTTCAATATTGAGTTTAGTTTAATTGAGTTCCGTCACACCGAAGATAACTTTAGAAAAAAGTCGAAAACTCGCAACTGCAGTTTAGCATTATCTGATACACCGTAATAGTAGTTATACCAATTAAAACAACAATGGAAATTAACATGTGTAGATCCCTCCCACCTTCATGATTTTATGAGGCAAAGTGAACAAAGCGCTTACCCAGAAGAGACAACTGCAAAATATGATTAGATATCACAAAGGTAAGGTCTGCGATTCAGGTCAAATTTACGAGCTAATCATCTGGGAATGTTTTTTTGTGTTTTTTTTTGTTTGTAATTTGTACGTGTCAGAACATTTTTAGCAAAGAATTTTTCGCAACAATAAGTAAGAAGAAGCAAATTGGCGCATCCAATTTAATTAACAAGCGGCGGGGAAATTTCCGGTACCAAAATGGCTGGATGGCGAAGCGATCGGGCAACTAAACGAACACGTACCGAAAATACCGCATCAGAAAGTCCGGCTTTTAAAAGTCCCGGATATCTAAACATCATAGATACTCACCAACTGTTTGTTGGCCGTCACTGCGAAGAGTGACCACAAGATATCAGCAACAGTGGAAATTTCGCGAATGCGCACAATGCCTTGTCATATATTTAGCATTCCTCGGTTAGAGAGCGCTGAGGGCCATCGAAGTTCGAAATCAACGCACTCGCGTCTGCGCATGCGCAGTGGCGAGCGCAGCGCCACCGCAGTGCCGTGATGTCAGAGAGAATATCGCGACTCCAATTCACTGTAGGTGGCGAAACTCGTTTTTGAAAATGGCGGTTATAGTGAGGGTCGGAGATGCGTGCCAGTATACCAGTTGCTGAGCCTGCCTAGTGTGGCGGCTTCACTGAGCGCCAAAAATTAGTCCTGCTTATACGAGGAAGCTGGGGCGTTATGAGCGCAAGTCACCTCCTTATCCTGAAAACAAAAACGATGTTTAGCGTAATATTTACGCCAGGAGGAACGTCTTAATTCTGGAGCGAAACCCGGAAACTAACCTGTATTTTGGATTTAAATGCTCGGTTTCGGTGATAATTTTCTGATTTTTTCATAACTCAAGATGTGTCTGACAGCGCAGTTATTAAACTAAAAAAGTTATTTGCGGAAAATTTATTTTGTAACGTATGTGTTCGATCCAGGCACTTCAAAATACTTTGGAAAGTTCAGTGTCCCTTTAAGGACAAAGTCTTTCATACACCTTAGAGGTAATATAAACTTTAGTGTTTGTTGAAAAAATCTGTGTGATGTTTGTGTACTTGCTATCTTTTTAGAGCGCAGCTCTTAGGAGCCTGTTTCGGCTTGAGCGGCGTCGCCGTTGGCGTCGGCGTAACCGCGCGGTGCATTATGGGTAAATTTTGCCGAAGCGACCCGAGGTCCTCCCGAAGGGCCTCGGGTTCCTTCGGGAGGACCTCGGGTTCCTTCGGGAGGACCTCGGGAGGACCTCGGGTTTCTTCGGGAGGACCTCGGGAGGACCTCGGGAGGACCTTGGGCTCCTTCGGTGACCTCGGGGAGGGGGGGTCACGTGACCCGCCCTCCCGAGGTATCGGCATCGTCATCGTCACTGATGACGTCATCGGCATCCGCATCGTCATCGTCACTGATGACGTCATCGGCATCGTCATTGTCACGTGAACCCCAGGTAGGGGGCCACCCCCCCCCCCCCCCCGAGGTTACTTAACCAACACCCCCCCCCCCCCCCCCCCGCTACCCTTCCCTCCTCCTCCTCAAGAGCTGCGCTCCAATTCGGCGTTGCAGAGAGTTGTAAACGGCTTTCATTTTTTGCTCAAATAATTGTCATGTGTAATAATGAACTGCGGTACTTTTAATCGGTTTTGAAGTATTTCGATGAGTAATTGCTTTAACATTATTCCCGAACACAAGAAAATATCGTCACGGGTGATGAGTTTAGAGTATGTTCACAACATGTATAAATTAAGAAACGCTGTTTTCACCACAAAAACTCAAAGACGGAATCCGATTAAGACAGCAGAAGTGTGTGTTTTTTAAAGCAACGCGTGAGGCATAGGACTCTATACTACATTCAGTGTTTGACTGTTTGTATATCTTGGTAACGCTCTCAGTGTTTTTCATACGCTAAAAAGAAAACAAACGAAACGTTTCTGAAAAGGCTTATAGTTAAATGGCGTATTTTTGTGATCATGGCATTTATTGAAACGTACAGTGCCGCAATTTGTATTAATAATAATACAATTAAGACATTTTTAATACTTTTTCAAGCTCTAATACAATTCTTTGATTATGATCTGATTTGAAACGCGCGAACAAGTATGTCACTCAAAAGTGTTCAAAATATCATCACTGGTGCCAATTGCGTCATGTTTAATTAACAAGGTATAAAATAAAAATAGTGTAAAATCAATAAAAACATTCTAGCTAATCTGAGAAATCCATGTAAAATTACACAAATTGTGGGTAAAGCTATCAATGTCGCGACTTTTGACAATCGGCAAAACTAGCCAAGTCACCACCAATCCTCCCGGACCAAATGCCACAAAAAAAAAAAAAAGATTCCGGTTCTTAGGTAACTAATCTTATTATAACGTTTTGTTCAATTAATTTTTACACCACCGTCGTTTCGCCAATCTCAGCCCTTCCAGTTTGAAGGAACGCCTACCTGATTGCACGTCTGCTAACTGCAGCACTTTTCGTTGGCGTTAGAAACCGGTGAAACAGTACAGTTTTAGTTTTGCGGATACGAGCGAACACAAACACTGTCTGTTAGAGTTGCATGTTGCACACTGCGCGTGCGCGTAGTCCAAAATTGGGGTCTTGAATCGGATCATGACAACGACGTGCATGTGCAGCGTGGAGCCCGCAACTCTAACGCAAATGCACCGCGCTTGCGTTTGATTCTACACGCAATACTAAAACTCTCTATTAAAGTACAATCCCATACCGGCTGCAGCACTACATTGGGACAGTGAAGAGTGTTGTCTGCATTCGGAAATGACATATCGCGAGCAGCTCCGCCATTCCCGCTGAGCAGGAGAGTCGGGGGACCTTCACTAGAGCGCTTCCCCCTTTCCGCCGGGGGAGGACGAGCAACGAGCTGGAAACGCGAATACTGAGAACAGCGGCAACCATGTTACTCAAATTTTCTGCTTGACAAGAGGAGGCGCTGCGATCGCGCTCGGAGTGGACACGGCTCTTATGTGCTCCACAAAATTTTACGTTTTCATGCGGAAAACTCGTTCTGTGCACGTAAAAAAGTATTGGAGTGGACGCGGGAAGTGTTCCGGATTCTACTCGTGTGATTTTCAAGCCGGTGAGCACAATACTTTTTGATTTACGGGACTTTTCGTGATTAGGGCCCACGAGGCCAGCTCACCCTCGCTAGGCCTGGCTTCGCCGGGCGCGCCGAACCGGGAGGCTCTCGGCGGAACCGCCTCGCTAGGCCTAATCACGCGGAAATCGGCAGCCCTGTGGACGAAGTAAACTAGAAATGGCATCAGGCCTTGAAGGAAGACCTGGAATCGGGTTAATTACCGGTTACAACCCCGAAGAGGTGGCACACACCACGGTGGTTCCGACGCAGCAGCTGCTTCCGACGGACAAAGACCTAGGAGCCACCTCGGGAGACAAGGGGGAAGATGCGCCCGGCAACAGCTGGGTTGAAGTTCTATATAAGAGGAAGGAGAACAAGCGGGACATGCAGGCTCCAGATATTCAAGCGCAAGTGAAGACTAACGCTACTTCTACGGGAGAGAAGCCTAAGCAACCGAAGCCCCCACGCTTACCCAGCCTGCGGGAGTTCAAGCACAAGGTCATGATCAAGCCCAGGCGAGTGCCCGTCGACTTGAAGCAGTTCAAGACCCAGATTGGGGAGGCCTTGCGCAGTGCTCTGCCACAAGAATTAGGTGAGGGAACCGTCGTGCGACTACTCGAGGCACGAAACACCATCATGGTGTGCACGGACGAGTGGAACGAGGCGGTGACCATAGCCGGGATCAAGAAGCTCAACTTCCCAGTTGGCCAATTGGATGTGGAAGCATACCACGTTTCACCCACCGAAGACGCGTGTCGTGGGGTGATACATGGTGTACGTCCCGAATTCACGAATGAACAGATACGACAGAAGACCAAGGCCTTCGGGTACGAGGTGCTGGATGCAAGGAGGCTCGGGAAATCGCACTCAGCCGTCATTGTCTTCGCGGGAAACAAGGTCCCATTCACGGTCAGTTTCAACTGGTTGGAGACGCCCTGTTTCATCTATAAGAAAACCAAGGCGGCGTGCCTCAACTGCGGCGAGGTAGGACACCGAGCGGACGTCTGCAGCAAACCCGCGGGCTTCGCATGTACGTTATGTGGAACTGCCAGCGTAGGAGAGAGCCACGTGTGCACGCCAAAGTGTGCCCTCTGCGGGGGGGCCCATCGGACTTACGACAGGACCTGCCCCGAAAAGTTTTATAAGAGAACCCAGACTGACAAGGCGAAAAGACAGAGCCGCGGAGAACAGCGCACCGGCGAGGCACAGGTGCGGTGGCTCTCCAAGGAAACAGAGCGGAGCGAGTCAAGGGCGCGCGCGCGCTCGCGGAGCCGCTCCGCCAGCTGTCAGCGAAAGCCATCGCAGACTACGACCACATCGCAAACGAAGCGCAAGCGAGGAAAGAAGACCAAGGGAGACGCTACCAGAGGCGAAATTCGCACCGACACCGATGACCACGGGAAGTGGCCTGCGCTACCGACGGCTGGGGGTCAGGGCGACACGCCCAAGGTGCAAGGGGGAGCGGACAAGCACGTACAAGAACTAAAGAGGGAATTGGCCCAGTACAAGAAATGTATTGAAGAAATGAGACGAGAGAACGAGAGAATGCGAACCGCCAACGCGGGCAACTCTGTTGGACAGATTCAAGCGATAGTCGAGGAAGCAGTTCAGCGAGCTGTCCGGGGGATGCAAGAATTCATGACCAGCCAACTCATGCATCTCGCACAGAGGACAATGGAATTGGAGAACTTGGGAAGAAGACTGGCACAACAGCAAGACAGCCTCACCAAGATACAAACCACGAAAAGAAGGAAGACCGGAGGAGGCCCACAGGAGTCGGATACATCAGACGCGGAGTCATGCATAAGCCAAAGGAGCCAGAAATGAAGATTTGGCAGTGGAACTGCCGGGGGATGGGACGCAAGCAGGCAAGCCTTAGTCTGCGGGTGTCCCAAGAAGCAATTCCCCCGGCAGTGATACTGCTACAAGAACCCGGAAAAAAAAGCGTGAAAATCAAAGACTATGTTACGTTTGAAGAGAATCAGTACGTCGCGACACTGGTGCATAAGCTGTACTCAGCAACGAAGCGGGAATTCGAAAGTCAAGGGGCCTCAAGCTGCTACCTCACTGTGATACCTGTGAAAACGGGAGACCAAGGGGTGCACGTGGTGAATATCTATTGCAACCCAAAAGACCATAAAACGGACATTCGGCGAGTCGTGTCTACGGCCGTGGAGGAAGCAGGGAGGGACCCGGTAGTGATCGCCGGAGACTTCAATGCGCCTCACCCGGCATGGGGGTATCGATTTGTCACACCCAAGGGCAGGAGATTGGCAGAAGTCATCAACCGGGAGCGTCTCACGCTCCTCACGGACTCAGACCAGCCGACGAGAACCGGTTCTAGCACGACCAGGGACACATGCCCGGACTTGACGATTGTCAAGAACGTGGAAAGTGCGGAATGGAGGAATTTACAGGAGCAACTGGGCAGCGACCATTGCATACTCGAAACTATCATACACCGAAGAGGTTTTAAGAGAAAATTGGGAAAGACCAAGATCACGGATTGGGACAAGTGGAGGAAGCAAAGGAGCGGCATACCTCCCACCATCGAGAACATCGAGGAGTGGACTAAAACAATCTCGGACAGCATCAAACCCTTCTCTACGGAGGTAGAGCGCACAGATAAGGACCCGGACGTGGACAAGCACCTCCTACATCTATGGGAAGCACGGCGGGCTCTCACCAAGAGATGGAAGAGGCAGCGGCATAACAAGGTCCTCAGGAAGAAGATTGCGGAGCTGACGGCAAAAGCCGAAGAGTATGCGATCAAGCTGGCCAGCCAAAACTGGTACGGGGTATGCGACCGCATAAGAGGGAACCTCGGGTCGGCACAGTCATGGAGACTCCTGCGGGCACTTATCGACCCAGGGAAGACCAAGACGGCCACCACCAACCGACTCGCGGAGCTGGTTTTCAAGATCGCAGAACCAGAAGACCGCATTATGGACCAGCTTGCCACGAGATACCTCTGCCTCGACCCTCCAGTGGTGCAGCCCGACTACGAAGGAAGGGAGAACCCGGACCTGGACAGACCCATCACAGTAGAGGAACTAGAATATGAGTTGCGAAATATGAAAAAAACGGCAGCGCCGGGGCCGGACTCTATTACGGCTAAGCTCCTCTATAACTTGGCGGAGGGGGACCTCAGGGAGCTGGTCCGGCACTTTAACGAAGTATATTGGGAGAAAGGCATCACGCCGGATGCCTGGAAAACAGCCGATGTGCGGTTCATCCCCAAGCCCAAGAAGGACCTCAAATTGGAAAATCTTCGTCCGATTTCGCTAACATCGTGCCTGGGGAAGGCATTCGAGCGAGTCATTAACACGAGACTCATCAAACACATTGACAAGAACCAGCTTCTACCGAACACGCAATTCGGCTTTCGACCGCATACGTCCACTCAGGACGTGTTGCTTTGGCTATACAAGGACCTCCTGGAGGACCCCCCGAAGGGACAGACGAGGTGCATCCTTGCGCTGGACCTGAAGGGGGCCTTCGATAACGTCTCGCATGAAAGTATCCTCCGAGGACTTAGCCAAGTCGACTGCGGAAGGAAGACTTATAACTACGTCCAAAGCTTCCTCTCAGGGAGAACGGCGACGCTTACACTCGGGAATATCAAGTCAGGAAAATACAACCTCGGGCCGAGGGGAACACCTCAAGGCGCCGTCCTGTCCCCGTTGCTTTTTAATCTGGCGATGCGTGGTCTACCCGGGGCGCTGCAAGGGGTGCCGCAGGTGGAGCATGCCATCTACGCGGACGACATCACTCTGTGGTGTCGTTCGGGGAGCGACGGGCAGATCGAGGAAGGCCTTCAGAGGGCGGCCGACATCGCGGCGGAGTACGCTCGGAGCTGCGGTCTTCGCTGCGCCCCAGAGAAATCTGAATTGCTAATACTGCACAACCCGCGGGAAAAGCAAGTCGAACACATCAACATCCTGATCGACGGACAAGCGGTACCAAAACCCAAGGTGGTGAGGATCCTGGGACAGCATATTCCGCAGGGTCTGGGGAACAAGGCGACGATAGAGTTGCTGGAGACTATGGCCACGCAAGTGGGCGGAATGATGCGAAGGATTAGGAACAAGAGGCATGGCATCAAAGAGAAGGAGGCGGTCCAGCTTGTGCAGGCCTTCATTGTCTCAAGGCTAACTTACGGGACTCCCTACCTAAAGCTAAACAAGACCGAAATGAACAAGCTGAACGCTATCCTCAGGAAGGCATACAAGAACGCTCTAGGATTGCCGGAATGGACAGCCACGGACAAGCTGCTCAGGCTGGGGGTACACAACAGCATGGAGGAGCTTCACGAGGCCCAGATAATATCGCAACTGAAGAGGCTGGACGCTACCACCAATGGAAAATGGCTGCTCGACAGACTTGGTATGGCAGTCCCGGGGGGCACCCAGGTTCCCGAGGGGGAAGAAGAAATAGACCACGACACAAGACAGAAGTTCAAGATCAGCAAACTTCCAAAGAACATGCACCCGGAACGGGACGAAGGACGTCGGAGAGCGCGGACCGCGGCACTCGCTCACTCATGGGACAACAGAGAGGGGACTCTCTACGTGGACGCCGCTGGACCGTCACTTGGAGTGGCTGCAATCGCCGTGGCCAGTGCTCAAGGAAAGATTCTTCGAGTGGCCTCGATTCGGGCAGATTCGGCGGAACAAGCGGAGGAGGCGGCCGTTGCCCTCGCCGTCAGCTGCAATCCCCGAGCCACGGTGATCACCGATTCGCAGAAGGCCTGCAGAAATTACGCTCGAGGCGTTTTGGGAAGACCAGCGTTACGCGTATTGAAGAAAGTTCAAGTTCAAGACATGGGAGTGCATCTCATATGGGCCCCGGGTCACATGGGGCATACAGGAAACGAGGCGGCTAACGCCGCGGCCCGAGCAGCTCTTTACCGGGACTCGTATCCATGTCCAGTGGAACCCGCGCCGGATATGCCTTACAACAAGTACTTGGCAACTCTGCGACAAGTAAGGAAAGAATTTCCTGCACCGCACAAAACTCTAAGCAAAAAAGAAGAGTTTATTTGGCGAAGGTTACAGACAGACACGGTCACTACACCGACAAAACTCCACACCTGGTACCCAGAGCGCTTTCATTCGGCGAGCTGTCCCTTCTGCGGGGCACCTTGGGCCGACGTCCATCACTTGGCATGGGTGTGCAAGAAGATCCCTGGTCTGACCCCGTTGGAGGAGCCCAAAAAAGAAGAGTGGGAAGCAGGACTGCGCAGTGAGGAAGCCGACAAGCAGAAGCTGCTTGTGGGTAGAGCCGGCGTAGTCATCGATGCGATTGGAGCCCTGGACTAGGGGCACCCACCCTCTCTTCATCTCTTTTATCCCCCTACCCTTCCTCCCTTCTCTCACTCCTTATCAATAAACAATGTTTTCAACAACAACTTGACAACACCCTCACGTTTAAACATTTTCTCTTTCCTCTCTCGGCAGAAGGCAACACCACCTTGACTAACTGAAGGCCTTAGCGCTCCTCCCGTGACGTTTCAAGGGTGGGAGCGTTGCCGGAAGTTCGCGCGTAAATTCTCCGTAAAGACACGAGTTTTTTTTGTTTTTTGTTTTGTTTTTTTTACGTTATTTAAAGCGAGGATTTTATTTAAGCCGCGAGGAGTGAGGCACACTAAAGTCCCTGTATCTGGGAAAAGTGGCGCATTCTCTTTCCTTCTCCTCTAAAAACCCTCTTTACCCCACCTCTGAGTTCCGGTTTGCGACGGAGGCGCCCTCTGGAATTTCCCAAGCGTCTCGACGTCTCGGTCAGCTGAAGCGGTCGAGATGCCGATCGTGTGGACTTTTCTCGTCAGACAAGTGTGGCAGTGACCTCATTTAGAGCCCGCATTCGTATCCGACCGTCCTGAAGCCGCTCTAGATCTGTTCGTCCAACCGTGGATCCCGAAAGTGCTTTTGGATAATCGTCCCTTCCGAGCTGCATTAGGTCAGTGTCTCGCGAGTGTTCAGCTTCGCAGCTGGAGCGGGCGAGTTGCCGATCGTGTGGACTTTTCTAGTCATATAAGTGTGGCAGTGACCTCATTTAGAGCCCGCATTCGTATCCGACAGTCCTGAAGCCGCTCTAGATCTGCTCGTCCAACCGTGGATCCCGAAAGTGCTTTGGATAATCGTCCCTTCCGAGCTGCATTAGGTCAGTGTCTCATGAGTGTTCGGCTTCGCAGCTGGAGCGGGCGAGTTGCCGATTGTGTGGACTTTTCTCGTCATATAAGTGTGGCAATGGGCTCATTTAGAGCCCGCATTCGTATCCGACCGTCCTGAAGCCGCCCGAGATCTGTTCGTCCAACCATGGATCTCGAAAGTGCTTTGGGATAATCGTCCCTACCGAGTTGCATTAGGTCAGTGTCTCGTGAGTGTTCGGCTTCACAGGAATTGCAAGTCGCTTTTAATCATCATATGAAAGCGCCAAATTGCAATTTTATTCTC
Organism: Ixodes persulcatus; assembly: GCA_013358835.2. Classification (NCBI taxonomy): domain Eukaryota; kingdom Metazoa; phylum Arthropoda; class Arachnida; order Ixodida; family Ixodidae; genus Ixodes; species Ixodes persulcatus. The sequence continues at coordinate 136,872 of JABSTQ010010222.1, forward strand.
AACGATTTCAAATGATTGACTACTTTATAATACGTGACCTTGGCGAGCTTTCGGGAGGGTTTGGCCTACGGGCGCTAAAAACAATTTGGCGGCCTAGAAAGCAAGATACTATTTTCTTTCTATTTGGGGGCAGCGGTGATGTGGTTGACGATTTCTGTGCGTGTATTCTGTGCATGCTGTAAAACTTTGCGGCACCGCGGGCCTTTCGCTACGGGGCTACGCGGTGTCGCTTTTCTTCCGAGCGTAATACATACCATTTTCGTCATTTTAATTGATGAAACCGTTTTTAGACATGAAAACTCCGTTTTCGTTTAGTTTTGTTACTCCGTAATTTTATCAGTGTCTGTTTCTTTTCTGTTTATCGTTCATACTAAAAAAAATCTAGGTTTAATTACGATTTACGCTGCTTTTAGACTCCTGGGCCAGCGTCCTAGGTCTAGAAACCTGGTGCAGACTTGGAAACCAGCGCTCGGTTTCGGCACCTAATCGAGTCAAGCAATTGCAGGTCATTTCAGTAAAAGGGAATGAGTGAGCCAAAAATAATTCAAATCTCATCCAGAGAGCAATGCAAAACAAGCGAATGCGAGATCAAAATCTCCATGAAAATACACAAGCACAGATGACATTAAAGAGAACAAAATCAGTCACAATTTTATTCATTTCACAAAACTGCCAGCCAAGTAAAAGGCCACGGCAGTATTCACTACAAGTAGAACACATGCAGAGTACATAACAGATCACAGTATGAAAAAAAGGAGATATATGACACGGAGATGCACCATACACCATCAAAATACTTTATTAGTTCACGAATGTGCAGGTTGCTTTACTGACAGGTGCAGTCACTGTTACATATCATAAAGTAGTTCTAAAGCCCTTACACCTTCTAATGCTGTTACTGGTATGGTATAGCCGAAGACAATAAATTGTACAAACCACATGGGGTTAAACATCGAGCTGCTTGATGAGACGGGTCTGCAGGTATCCGACTTCAGATGCATACTCGAGATAAGGATGCACTAGTGTGTTATATGCTGCAAGTTTGACTCACCTTGTATGCTAAAGAGTCCATCAGCTCGTGAATTATGTCTGACACAAACCTGAAGTCCTGGAGATGCCAATGAAGTGTGCGTTCTACAGGCAAAGGCTACCCCAATTCCCTAATACCACATTGAAACCATGGGAAACACAAGAAAAATGAATCCTAAAAACTTTCTCGAGAATGCCTTTACTTTATGCAGTCCTCTTCATAGTGGACTTTCTGCAACGAGAAAGTGCTTAAGTCCAAATTTTAAATTGTTCTCTTCACGTTGCACCTCATACTCCTGTCGTTGCGCCATTATCAGTTTTATCTGCATAGAATATAGTTGTCTTTGTAGCTCTTTGTTATTCATCAATACACCAGAAAGACCTGCATTCTGATGATACGACCTGATGCCAAGTGTAAACAGTGTGCCTGAAAAAGAATAAAAGATTATTATTTAGTCTTGTCAAGTGGCTAAGAGTGAGACAATAAAATCGGATGTAAGTAACAGTGTGTAACTGTCTGCACTCTGCCAGGAAATAAGCAGCAGTCGAAGATGAAAACTCATCAGCTGTTGCTGCGGCAATCTGTCCAGGACAAGCTGGAGAAGCAAGGGCCTGTAGAGCGCTGCTCAGACCTTGTTCAGGCAGCCATGGGACGATACACACTTGAACGAATAAATGAGCATAGACGACAGTCTTTGTAGGTGTGCCTCGGTCAACCTGGAAACAGTATCATTATGCTAAACTCACCAACACACAACACACCTCTATAGTCTGTTGCAACCTAAGAACGAAGGGCGAGGGTAAGACGGGCCGGGGAGGAGGAAGCAGACGGAACGCTAAAGAGAGAAGGAGGTTTCCCCCTCTCTTCTCCAGCGTTCCGTCTGCTTCCTCTTACCCGGCCAGTCTTATCCTCGCCCTTCGTTCTTAGGTTGCAACGGACTATAGAACGAATAAATGAGCAGAGACGACAGTCGTTGGAGGTGTGCCTCGGTCGACCTGGAAACAGTATCATTGTGCTAAACTCACCGACACACTAACACACTTCTAGAACGAATAAATGAGCAGAGACGACAGTCGTTGGAGGTGTGCCTCGGTCGACCTAGAAACGGTATCATTGTGCTAAACTCACCAGCAACTTGGGGGGGGGGGGGGGGGTTGCCAAATTAGGCTGCTCTAGGGAAGCTGGGAAAGTTAGGTTCTGTACAGCACCGCTTGGAACTTCCTGGGGGGCCTCAGGAGGACACACTCGCCTAGAATTGACAAAGATGGCACTACTGATAGGTGAGCCTCAGTTGACCTGGGAAGAGTATCGGACTGCCAAACTCACCAACAGCTGCGGTCACTGCGGCAGATTGCCCCGAGGGAAAAGCTCCGCTTGGACCTTGCTGGGGGCCCTCCAATGGACACACACTCCTAGAATGGACAGAGATGGCACTAGTGGTAGGTGTGTCTCGGTCGACCAAGTAATAGTATCAGACAGCCAAACTAAAGAGCAGCTGCGGTTGCTGCAGCAGTCTGTTCTGGGGATGTTTCAGTACTGTGGGCATTGCCTTGTGGTGTTCTATTCAGGTTTTGCTGGGGGTGCCTCGGTAACTTTAGGGAGCCAACATAAAAAACAAATAAATAGAACTGCATTTTGTAAAGGAGGCATCCAAAATCATCAGTTTGTGTATTGAATTTGTATTGTAAAACAGATATGTGTCTTACTGAATATAAAAAAAAAAATGGTTTGTGAGATGTACATACCGCTTACATTTCCAGTTTCCTTGCAGTGGTGGTTTACTCTCTTGGTTGAAGGTAACGAAAAAAGAAATGTTTGGGAGAGCATCTTTCCTAAATTTTTTGCTCTCCTTTGTTTTGCATGATTGTGTTTTGATTTGGTCGATACTGAAGTGGTCCTGTAATAGATTGAAGAGATCGGATTTTAGTCGAGAGAAGATCATGTAACGCCACCTCAAACGCCCGTTTCTGCAGATCCCAGGTGAGCCTGCCAAAGACCTGCACGTAAAGTTTGCGCTGTCAAAGCTGCTCGCGCGAGTGTGGGATTCTCAAATGTTTTATTTGCTTGCGTTTTTGTTTCAATAAGACAGCGAGCGAAGGAGACCCTAATGACACTGCGAGAGCGAACGCACTTTGAGCGGGCTAAGTACACACGCTCGTCCAGTAAGAGCGTCGTCAGAGACATACTCGTGCTTGTCGCACTGGCTGCGCTCGCACTTATATTGAAACGGAGTACAGATACATCCACATGCTCGGATCCGCAGCCGCGGCAGCGTTGCAAGCTATGTGTGCGAAACAAAGTATGATACGCGAGCACGTACGCAAAGCTTGACGAGAGCGCGTACTCCGCACGCACCCGTAATTGGGAGCGGCGCCGATGCCACCACAAGCACGAACAGGAGCAGGCCGTTTTGAACTACTTAAGGCCCCTACGCACAGTTGCGTTTGAAACCGTCTCACTGCGTTGCGACTGCGAGAACGCAGGACATCCGTACTTCTTTTATCGCATGCCAAGCCATCCCTTGAATTGGATTCCACGCTTCATACGAAGCACAGATGTGCCGGTCACTTACTTTCGTTTCTCGACTCAACGCAGTTGAACGCTCTCAAACGCAACTGTGCGTAGCGGCCTTTACTTCCACGGCACGGGCGTCCGTGCATGCCAAGCTGGCAATGTTGTGCTCGCTATTACATCGCTCGCGTTTACGGTGGAATGGAGTGCATAGCTCGCTCTAAACAGCTGTCTTCTTGCATGCTGGTGAGCTTTATACGGAGCACTCACCTCGCATAACTTTGCGGCTCCCGTCGGGTTGAAATCTTTTCGATCGATTCGGTGAAGCAAGATCTTCCTCCGAGGTTCATTTTCCGTTCCAGAGGGAACACTGAAAAGCTTTCCGGCCGACTTTTCTACAGGCGCAGCAGCTCGTCAGCTGCGGCGTAGTAGCATCTTGGGAAATTCATGGCGAGCGGAAGTCCAAAACCGAAAGCCAGATGTCACGTGACGACCGGCCAATAGTGTGCGCGGCGGCTAGTTCAAAGAATGGCGCCACTTTTCCCAGGATAGAGGGGCTTTAAGGCACACAGGATATACAAGCCATTCATATACACCCGCGATATTTTACGGAGGACGTGTTTTTGTCGTAAAAATTAATAAGATTATATATATATATATATATATATATATATATATATATATATATATATATATATATATATATATATATATATATATAATGTATATGATTATCTACATTACGCCATATGCAAACACTACACAGGGTAATTTTTTTTAAAGCTTTACAGATGTGTATAAAAAAGCCGTGAAAGCTACACTCATGCGGTTTGTGCAGGTGAGTTACGCGGTCAGGGGGACATTGTATAGGACGGTAATCGTAACGATCAGTCGACCAAATTAAGTACAATTTGAATCATGACGATCTGCAGTTGCGTCTGCAATACACAGGCACCAATATTGCGGCCTCCACAACAATACCGGGGTACAGAGTGCCGATACTCTAAGCGTAGCTCATTGAATGGCTCTCGTTCATCCCGTGAACTCGGAGCCAGAACAAGCCGCCACGTGGCCTGGTGCCTATCCTATATGCCGCCATAGTTCATCATAGCCACGCGCTGGTGTCGGCAAAGTAGAAAACGCGTGCTGAGCGCCAGGCATTGTTAGAGTTTGGCTATTCTCAGCCCCGCAGTGGTTGGGCACGAGCCACTACCCGAGTGCCCGCCGAGGCATTGATTGTTACGAGCCAAACTGGACTGCTCACACAGTTTTCGTGTCCAATCCATGAGCCGCGTTCCCCTGTCGTTAGGCGGGTGGTTTCGATCCCACAATTACGTCATCAAGTTTTGCGAAGGCAAGACTGAAAAAATAGTCCCCTCTTATCCTCGCAATTTCGCCGATACGAAGAAGCTTCTCAATCAATGGCGGTTCGTGCGAGTATACTTGGGCCAGACTAGGATCAGTACGCCTCTGTAAAGTCACAAACATTCCAACCCGATTTCGTTTCATGACCCCTTTAACTACACTTACTTTTGACCACCGCCTTTAAAGGGGCCATGAAACGAATTTTGGGTTGGGATGAATGATTTTAAATTGGGACTTTACTAATCGCATATCGTTTAGTTGGCCAAAAGAAAGAGGCTAGAAAGTCAAAAGCCAGCTTTTCGGTACGAACATTTGAAAATATAGCGGACTATTTTGTACCTTCTTGCCTTCGAAAGCTTTCCGCCTTTTCACTATGATACATCCGCGGTTCCAAAGGCGCGTCACCGGCGCCAAACGGACGTCAGCAGAGCCCAGCTCACGCATTGGACACGAGAACTGCGTCACTCGGACGTATGCGCTCGGCAACAATCAATCCGTCGACGAATATTTGGATTCGCGTTCGTGGCCAATGAGTGCCCTGACGGAACTTATTGTCACTGGGGAATGACAAGTTCTATGGTGTGCATAAAAAGCACGGTGGAAGCTAGGAGTCATCGCACCGGTGCCGAAGGAATGTCACGACCACGTGATTTAACAATTCGCATTTGAGTTGAGGATTAAAGCTAAGGAGGAAGAAGTAGGAAAATCGTTTTATGACCCCTTTAACGGAACGGCGCAACCCGTGCCAACAGTGTCACGCACTGTTAATTCCTCCAACGCGCTCGTTTGATTTCAATCGGGGGAAAAGAGTTGCCCGTTCTGTCTCAACATCCGGACGACATTTCTGAGCCGTGCACCGCGGACGTGAGCCGTGTTGCGTTCGGCAGCCCGAACGTTCGGGACATCCGTGCCAGTTATCGCAAACCCGACGGCGCGGTATACGAGGGAAACACAACCGGCATATAAGAGCATCCCGCTTACGCTTTCGCGACAGGGGACCCATACAACTGCCCCCTTTTTTATCTTCGTGTACAGACGCGACCGGCGATAATATGTGGACATTTGTTGTGTTGATCGCCGCGGGGCTCGTATTGAGCGCTGCAGCGTCGAGTCTGCGGAGATCGACTTGTCCGGCGGGGCTGTGTCCTGCCGCCGACGACGTGGGTGGGCCGTCTTGCGACCTCCTCGTTTTAGGGGACGGCACGAATTGCTACTGCTGCGGCAACGACGGTCAGTATGATTGACCGCCTACATTCGTTTATTACGCTTCGCGCAAGTCTGCTACGCTCAAATACGGAAGCCTTTAGAACTGTTACTACGCTAAAATTCTTTTTTGTTGAGAAATCTCTTATAATCGTGAGAATCTGCGTTAAAAAAGGGGGTAAGTCTTCATCAATGCTGTATGCTGAACGGCGTCAAGGCATGACTTATTATACGGCTGAACGAAGCGCGCCTGTTTTTTTTTTGTGTTTTTTTTTTTTATTAGAACGGGCAATTTTACAGATCCACAATAACAGATACGAAGATAGCTCTTACCTGAAAACTCTCGAAGCAATAGTTTTCTGAGTGCGTAAGAAATGCAGGTTATGGCTGGTTTGTGATTTTTAAGCACCTTGCTTCGTATTGGTTCTCGTGTGTTCTTATTGGGGAATGCAGCAATATCATCAGCCGTGGAGTGATAATAAAAGGCGCTCCGGGCATTGAAAATTTTCACAAAGGTGCCTTTACGTGGTGCATTTATTATCCTCAAATTTTATGAGTGTGAATGTAAAGAAAACAATTTAGGCGCCCTCCGAAACTTTATTTTTTTTTTTCAAGTCACTGCGAGAAAAAAACGGCATAGACCGTCTGACTGATGCTGCTACTCACAGATAATACCACACACGCTCGTATCTACTGGATATGCTTGCGGGTGTCTACATCAAATAATCTTTAATGAATCATTGCTTGACGTTTTGCCATGTTGGAGTAGGAGCGTCAACAGGACAGTTTTTACCTTTCAGCTCCCTGCACATAAAAAAAATCTGAATTTTTAGGTTTAATTCTTTTTTCTAAAATCCCCACTCATAACGTTTGACTATGATGAAGGCACCACCGAAAAGGCGGGGGGGGTGCCTTTGTGAAAACGTTTCGGCAGTATGATACTTTAGACCCATGTTGCGGATAAAAAAAACAGGACGCGGGATGGCCAAAAAAAAAGTGCTTTTCGTGTAAGGCTCGTCAAATTATGAGGCGCTGGAGAAATTCAGCCTTCTGCGTTAAGTCCTTATTTCGAACTCTTTTTGTTCGCCTTCCGCCCATTGAAAAGCATGCGGGAAGGGCCTTAGAACGCACCTGGTATCGCTGCGCCGCAGCGTTCTTCCGCACGTCTGCTTCATAGAGTTATTATAATGTACGCTAGAGGTTCAACTGGCGCTAGTGTGCTGTTGCAAATTGAAGCAGACAGCAAGCAGTCGGAAATTGACTTCCGGTAATGTATTTCTATGGGAAAAAGCGAGTGCATTTCCTCCCTGCGCTCGATTATAAGAGCAAATATCACGAATAATTCGTACGTACTAGGCACTTTGGAACATTTCCCAGTCACGCAGACGAAATAATTGGTCAGTGACGGCGTTTTTATCTTAAAATCTTGACATGAAAAACGGTGCTAAAACCGCTTCGTACATGTAGGGGTACATGCATTTATGTGCACTGTCGGACACTGTTAGCGCGAACACGGCGTCGAAGCTTTCCAGCATGGGTGATATACGTGCCAAACGAACGAAGGACATGTGGAAAACCAAGAGAGACGACAGGAACTACGAAGTAACACTGGATAAGTAACTCCTTATGCTTGCAGACGATCAAAATAAATTGAAAGTCACGTAATATAGTCCGATTTGCAATAAATAAGTACTGCTTTATTCTTTCTGCTCATGAATATGTGCGAAGATGCTTGGTTCAAATCATCACCCGCACGCTCCAAATCTTTGCAAATAGGGAGAAGCTAGGGAACAGGTGCCCTATAAAAACTGCCCGACAAAGGAAATAATAAGAAAACACACCTTTAGTAGTTCACGTAATTTATCCTTTACGTTTCGAACGTTTTTTTAACCACTCGTAAAGATGCACGACGGGGTCATTTTCATATAGTGACAGAACGGGCATATTAGCAATATATAAGTACCAGCGGAATGCTGGCGAACTTTGAACACACTCTACATTCCTTTCGATCGTTATTTTGCTTAGAGTCGTCGCTCGTTTCTATATACCTGCCATGGAACAGAGGTTTGGGCCTGAAATATAGCGAAGTTTAACATCGTTCAGTGGTAAAGAAAAAATGCTGTAACTCAAGCAATTACACTTCCACAATATTAATAAAGGTACATACTATCCGGTACAACCGAAATAACAAACGTTATTCATGTTATTTTCCGGCGAAGAGACAAAATTCACGCGCTTTTTCCCCTAGGAATACACAGGAAGACTGGAAAAGTAGACTGCATGCTGTCTGCTTCAATTTGCAACCGGAAGTCCCGTAGACACTAGCGCCAGCTGAGCCTCTAGCGTGTATTGTAATAACTCTATGGTCTGCTTTCCTCGCCGTCACCAAGGCAAAGAACGCCGAATGAATGGAAGCACGCACGGTACCACCGCGTGAAGCCAGCAACAGCTGACGCCATTTTACGAACGCCGTCTGCTAGCCAAAGCCGAACGCGGTATGTCAGATCAACCGCCTCCGCCGGTGCTCGATCGCCGACCGTGCGTGCTTCCATTCATTCGGCGTTCGTTGCCATGGTGACGGCGAGGAAAGCAGACGAGCGGAAGAACGCTGCGGCGCAGCGATACCAGGTGCGTTCTAAGGCCCTTCCCGCATGCTTTTCAATGGGCGGAAGGCGAACAAAAAGAGTTCAAAATAAGGACTTAACGCAGAAGGCTGAATTTCTCCAGCGCCTCATAATTTGACGAGCCTTACACGAAAAGCATGTTTTTTTGGCCATCCCGCGTCCTGTTTTTGTTTTTTATCCGCAACATGGGTCTAAAGTATCAATCTGCCGCCTTTTGTAGTCGGAGTTGTGAAGACGGCTCTTGGGTCTTTTTCAGAGCGGCCTGTCCGGGTCGAAAGAGCAAGAGCTGCGGATCGACGGAGGAGACCCTGCGGTCTTTACTGCCGGGGCGGCACCACGCTGGACTCGAGGAGGTGCCGATGCGTTCCCAGGCGCGGCTGAGTCACTCCGCAAAGAGTCTATAGTTTTGTATTTACGAATATCGAGTTTCTAAGTATCGTATAAAAAAACCGGCCCAATTTCGTTACCCGCGTTTAGGAAAAATACCCATAAAAAGAATTTGCGTATCCCTTGGTGTTTTTGTTGTTTTGCTCTTGTATTGCGCACATGCCGGATTGTATTCACGTTCGTGAACATGGGATAACTCTCTGTGGAAACAATTGGTATTGTATATCGATTCATCGATGAAACTGTCATATAAGCCGAAAAGACCCTTTCCAAAAGTACATCGAGCAACATTGGCGATCGCCGTTGCTCGGAGGACTGGTGGAAATTATCTAGGAAAAATTGAATGACGTACAACTAGGCTAGGTGGCGCAAGCTGCCGCCCGATATAAAGGGTACAGCCGCTAGCAGCAGAGCCGTAAATATAGAAAGTTGGGCCATTCGTTGGGAAGTATAGGAGACAAATAAGGAGGCGCCATTGGCCGAAAGCGGGCTGGGCGTGTTCCAGGGCGTCTTCAGAAATTCGAATGTGACCAACCAGAAGCCGGAAATAATACCCTGGCGGTGGTCGCGAGAAACAAACCTGATAACTGCATTGGAGTAACTTTCGATGACTGAAAATATGGTACACGTGATGTTTCAATCCCGCTCATCCAAAATGATGGTGTAAGAGTGCGACTAGCGTAACGATCGACATAATCCGTACGCCAAGCGCCGAGGGCCGGGAATCTGCCGTCCGAGCGGTCACACTCTGTCCGAGCAAAACAGAGTTGAGCGGCGCATTCGTTTCTTACATCTTTCTGCACGATCATGATCAAATCATCACGTGTACACTATTTTCAACCACGAAGAGTCACTACACTTCACTCTTACGCGCTTATTAAAACAATTTACGAACAAAGACCTTTGATCAGAACTGTTCCTCGTTACCACCGCTAGGGGATTCTTTTCGGCTTCTGGTTGGTCAAGAGAGCATGCCAAGCCCTCTTTCCGAGTCTGGCGCACGCCCTGGCTCTGCCCGCGCCTCCCATTGACCAAACTCTCTACATATACGGCTCTGGCTAGCAGCCATCCATCCATCCATCCATCAGACACGAAGCGCGTGATTGGATCCGAGTTCTCGCCGAACGCTGACGCGGCGCTCGTGTCCAATACGGGCTCAGAGGATCGAGCAATGGCGGACAGGAGTCGGCACCCATACTAAAAAACCCAGTATAATTTTTCACTATCTCGTTTATGAAACTGGAAATTTGTTTCTGGGAACCCGAAATCCAGATTGCAGACGAAGGAATGATTTCTGAAAGCCTAAGATCCAGATAGAGTCCAGATAGAATCCAGATAAGTTTCCAGTTCCGTAATCCAGATAGCGAAACGTTATACTGGGTTTTTCGGTAGGGACGGACTTCTGAAAAGGATCTAGTGAGTTTTACGAGGAACGCAGCGGATCCTAATTCAAGTATCAGCCTTCCAGGCATGCATGCGACGTCGTGTCTAGCGCGTCGCCACACCCTCCTTTTGTACGCTTTTCTTTTATTTTCTTGTTTCTGGCTTCCAAGCTTTCGCAGCTAGCGGGCGCAAGCCGGCCAAACTCTCCTTGGCCGTGGCCACCGTGACACCAGGGGCGGATTTATGGCTAAGGTTTGGGGGGGGGGGGGGGGCGGTGGTGATTTTTTTTTTTTTTAATTCTGCGGGCTAGCGATTTTTGCGGCATCTACAAAAAGCAACTATTAATCGTGTTTTAACGTTTGTTACAGCCTAAATATTCCCACCAAATTTGTATTAGTTTCTTGTTCTTTTATATTAACCCGCACTTGTTGCTTCAGTGGTTCAAAGATTTGCACTATAAGTGGTAAAAAAAAAAAAATAGAGATAGAGAGAGACATACGTTTGCATGGTTCTATATTCTATGTCTAAACAGTGACTATCCCCATTTAAAGGGGCCCTCCAACAGTATTTGAGCGTGTACTTTTTTTTGCGGTTTCTCCACGCTAGTGGTCCCGGAAACCCAGTGGACAACGAAAGAGTTTAAAAATATTTGCGCATCATATTTTAATTTGACAACTCGGAAACACCTCCTCCGACGGTGGCGCCGCGAGGTGCCGAATGCGCGCGCATAACGGCGCTCCCTTTCACTATACGTCACATTCACTGGGTTTCGTGATTGGCGAGAGCCGTCCCAGAAATTTTGAAGCGGAATAAAGTATATCACACGTTAACCGTCATTATTTTCTAAAAAGTCGTTTTTATAGAGCTAATAAAGTTGCAAAGTAAAGTTCAAAAAGGGCGAAAACAACGCCTCGTCGCTCATGCGCGCCTCCCAGCGGTGGAGTACCTCCTACTCGCCGAGGTGGCTCCGGTGGCGGAGTTGCGGGAGACGAGCCTTCCGTGGCTGTCGAAGCGGACTAAGGCAGAGACACGTCGCGGCGCTTGCGTGGTGTGTCCTCGTACGGCGCGACGCCCAGCTCCGCACTCCTTTTTAAGAATTCGGCGCTCAAAATCCGATAAGCCCGGTAAATTCATCGATGATGGCAACCCGATTCCAAAGCTACGATGGTTGCAGCGAGGCCTAATGGCCGACCGGGCCGACGGGCTATCAACCAAACTCGCGTCCAATTGGCCAACCGCTTTGCTCCAATCGCTAAACTGTTTCATTTTACGTCATGAAGCGCAATGTTTTGCTTATTTAAAGTTGTGTTCTGCAATATTTAATTTGCTAATAACTCACAAAATATTGCGAATTTCTGTAATATTTTTTTCCCTCGGTGGTCCTGATTTCATGGAGCTCCGTTTCAGCGCGAACTTCAAACCAGTCAAAAAATTGTTGGTGGGCCCCTTTAAGCAACACAGGCAATTGAGGCGCGCGGCGTGAAAGAGTTTGTGCAGGGACTCGATCACACAAAATACATCAATTTAGACAAAAAAAAAAAAAAACACCACAAAGACCGGAGAAGAAAGGATTTGTTATCAAGACAAATGTAAGACGGCCGAATAATATGGAGAATTTCTAATTCCTGGAAGAACGTGATCAAAATACCTTCTTATTTTCATTGTTATTTTATTGACTCACTCTCGAAAATGCACAGTTCTTGAGAAAAGTGAGCATTTAGTTGGAGTAATTAAACTCTAATAAAAAAACAGTGGGTGGGATTTCTCAGCGACTTTACTCTCAATGACTTGGTATTTTACGGGAAACAGCCAAACAAAAATAACTGTTCGATTCTTTATGGTCTTGTGGATCCGTGAAACCAATAGAAAACAAAAATGCGAGCTCAAATGGTCTTCAGCGCAGTGCCTAGGCGAATTGCGTGGAGCAACATTAAAATTATTTATTAAACAGATTCATGTTTATCTGATGAGATGAAGAAAAAAAAAAAACCTACAATTGGGGAGGGCAGAATACAGACATAATTATTTACACAAGTTATCAACTTAAAGGTTCTTCAGAGCACGAACATCGCCTTCCTTCGTCGTGCTCCCTGCGCGTAGCGGTCTACCACCTTCTCTTGGTCGACGTTCACATCTCGGTGGACGTGGAGGAGGGCAAGACCGTTGAGTCGCTTTTCGCCACACCGCGATCGAATCCAAGTTTTAATTCGACGAAGGGTGGAAAAGGACCGCTCAGCCGTCGCAACACTAACTGGCAGTGTGGCGAGAACGCGCAGCAGAGTCCTGATGTTGGGGTAGAGCTCTGGCTCCGACTCTTGAAGTGTCTCCACAGCTGTCGATGGAAGAGGCCCCTTCTCTTGTTCGCGTCTCCATTTCGCCACCCACAGTGAAAATTTGGCTCTGATGATGGTCTGCAAAGCTACATCTCCCATTCAGAGGAGCACGCCGTATTTTTCTGCCAGGATACTGAGCTTTCCTGGAGCTCCCTTCTCATTCACATGGCGAGGCAAAAGTGTGTTGAGGCTGTACACTTCCAGCACCTCTTCCGGAAAACGCTGCTTAAGATCTTCTACGACAGATTCCACAAGAGGAATGTATACATGTGCGCGGAAGTATGACTCGGCTGTCTGTGGAGGCAATTTTGCGCAGTTCATTTGTCGTTGGACTAGACGAGGCACATCTAGTTGGGCTCCCATATTCTCGGCAATTTCTTCTGCATGCGCGAAAATTTCTTTGAAAGTCTTCTCGACGTTTAATGGATTCCGCTTTTCGCTCAGGACGACGATTGTGTCTTTCACGATGTCCGAGGCACTGTTCATTTCCAGATCCGGCTTTTGCAGCAACCGACTTAGGGGAAGCGTGACTGAGAGTACATCGTAGAGAGCTAGGGTTGCGATTACAAATTCGGCATCCAGGATTGATGTAAGCAGTGATCTCGCCTTGGCAGCCGAGCTTGGTTCTCGCCACTGCGAAACCGTTTCCAACGCCTTTGCGATGCTTCCCAGGCTCTCTCTAAACTGCAAAACAGCGTCGTGACGTTCGACCCAACGTGTGTCGCATAACTTGGTCAGCTGTTTGCCAAGCTGGAGTTTCAAAACGGCGTTACGCTTGGGCGAGGCCGTAAAAAACGCAATGACTTCCCGCATTGTCCCGGTGGTGTTTCGGACACTTTGCACAGTTGATGTTTTGGATATAGAAAGGTTCAAGCTGTGGTTGAAGCAGGGGCATCGAACTGCATGCACGGCTACTTTTTGAATTTCCTGAATGGCACTGCAGAGCTCGGAGGTCATTACTGAGCATCCGTCTGTTGCAATGCCTACACAGCCTTTGGGGTCGAGAGACAATGACCTCAGTAGACTTAGCACGATTTTTCCGAGCTTGGTACCAGTCAATGTTGGCTCCAGTGCGTCGTCTTCGTCTTGCTCTTCCTCGTCGGACCCGCTGTCCGACATGGACGAATTCTGATTCTGATTTGAATCTTGAGGCTTGAGTTCTCGAGGATCTAAGAAACCCACAAAATCTTCTCTGATCTTTAAATCATGTTCATACCTCAAAACAGGGGATAGCTGAGACTTGTGAGCCACGTCGGTTGTCTCGTCGAACATAATGCCATAATATTTGCTCTGTCGAACTCGTGCCAAGATCACGGACAGAACTTCGTCTCCGCAACATTCAATAAGGGCATTTTGAGTTGTTTTGCTTGTGAACATCTTCCTTCCTGTGGCTGTGGAGAGATGTTTTTCGAGGGCATGGTCACCACATTTCACTCTGAAGCGCAGCAGCTCCTTGAAGTTTCCTTCATTCTCCGAACTGTCATTGCCGTTCTTCCCAGTGACCACTGGGCCGTCATCCCAATGTCCACGGAAGGCAATATTCTGCCGGGCCAGGAACACAACGTTGTCGACAATCGAGAGAAGCCGCGCGCGGTTTTCAGACACCTGCCGCATTCGCTGTGTATCGATCTGGTTTGCCACGACCCTTGCTGGGTCGCGACAAGTTTTCAGAAAAGCCTTGCCCGCTTCCACTGCTTCGATGTGATATCTAGCTTTGGAATGGGTTTCCAAAGCTCCATCTTTCCCCAGAAGCTTCGCGAATTTTTTCAAAGGCTCCGTTACAAGAGCCTGAAGGGCAACTGTCTTGTGTTTCCCCCCAATGTGCCCGGGGGCAAAAAGAGGACAAAATTTGCAGAACAAACCTGCCTTGGCATCCGAGACAACCAGCCAAGGATATTTCAGTAGGTGGTCACTTCTGACGTACCTCCGTTCGCCTGTTTGTCCCTTGTTGTGTTCGGAGAAAGGGAAGGAGTAACCTTGCGGTGGCATCCAATGGCATTCGAGTAAGCCAACCACGGTGTGGTCGTCTGGCCTCGCCCCAACGAAGTTGCCAATGTCATATTGCAAACCAAAGTCAGCTGCTGGATTCCGAAGTGTGTGGACGGCCGGGGCTAGTGGGGTAGTTCCGTCAGAATTCTCGACCATGGGCGACGGGAGAGCCTCAATCGTGAGTTGTTCGTCCACGCCATCAGACTTCAAAGTGAGCTTCGAGTCGTTGCTTGCAATGTCTGCCTCAGTGACAATCTTTTTGGGCACAGCTTGGAAGAAGTTATGCAGAGTGGTACTTTTCCGCTTGGATGACTTTGGTGGACCATCTTCACTCTATGTAAAAAACACTTGTTTTACTAAACAGATAGAACCCATTTATAAGTGACGTAATTTATAAATACCACGAGTGACTGATTCAGCACTAATTACCAATATCAGCTGTGCGATCTTATGCGTCTCAAGCCGAAGTGTAAATGGAAGGTGAAAGTAGTAAAGGCTGCGTACACAAATACAAAGGAAAAATTATTACAAAAATTAGCTCAATATAACATACCAAGTCCCAAACGCTGGTTGGCTGGGAGTTCTTAAGCCATCAGTGTCCTTCCACCCCACAAAAAGATTTAGTGAGCAAATTTCGCATAAATATTTTGATTATCCATCGACCGAAAGAAACGCCGCACACAGTCTATGACTAATTTTTATGCATAGAAAGAGGAGGAAACAAGTAATGTCTGCAGCGCGATGTTTTTTTTATGTCGCTGCGGATGGTGGCAAAGAAACGAACAATTCACACGTTCCATTTAGCTTTTCTTTTCCTTACTATCTATGTCAATTACTTTTTCGGCCTGCGTCACGGCTACCAACCACCTCATACGCGAGCGAAGTGCAGAAAATGCCTCGTTATAATTTGTCAAAAGAGCAACGTCATTTTACGGACTAAAGTGCAACTCACCATTGTAGCGGCTGCAGAACTCGACTCCCGGTTACTTCATCCGCCTTAGGCTCACTTTGTCTCTGGAGGTCAACAGCACTTTCTCGTTACCCGAATCACCGTTTTGCCCAGGAGTGAACGTGTGAACGACAGGTCGAATGCGCCGCCACTAAGCTCGAACGTGCGCGTCACCACGTGCTCCAAGTCAATCGTCACTGAAAAACAGCGATCCGCGACGGAGAAGGGATGAATGGTGCAACACAGTAAAGAAGTCCACGTTTGGTTTCCCTCGCGGATCTTGAAGCTGCACTGTTCTCGGCGCTCTAAGCTACCCGACTGACTCCCCTTCAAAGTAGCCTGACCGACCGTTCCTGACTTGTGAAACGTGAGCGCTGGCATTTTCGAGGTACCTTCGCTCAGGCCCGGCGGCGCATGACCTAAATCCGCCTCTGCGTGACACGCTTTACTTTTCGAAGCATAATCAAATTTAGCTTCAGTAAGGGTGCAGTTTAGCCTGTGTATAGTTAATGCCAAGGAAGTGGACTGTTTCCGTTTCACTCCAAGTCCGACAGCAGCCGACGATATATGCGGTCTGATGCATGAACAAAGCACAAAAGTGAATGGTAATGGCGCTCGTAATCTCTGTGCGCTTGAGATCCCCGGCTAAACCATTTGCGCAGAGTAAACGCCCGATAAGTGTACGTCTTTTTTTTCTTTTTTTTTCTGTGCGTGGTAGATTTATCTAAAGTCTCTTGATACTTATTTTACAAGTAACGACAACCAAAAGAAATGACAAACCACATCATTCCGCTAGATCAAAATGGTGGCATTCAGTCTAAACCTCTGCTGTGCGCCGCCATTTTCTTTCTAAAACCTGCACCGCCACGCAGTCGGCCCTTCAAAGAATGCCGATACTTGTAGGAAGCTCTTTTTAGAGACTTCAGATTTAGCCGGTCATTCGTAACTTTCAGCGACGGTGGTAGCGCGGTGCGAGAGTTGCGCTCCCGAGCTCCCGGATGATCGGCTTCAGAATGAAAGTGCTCGCTTACACCTACCTGACGGGGAAGTGGTTCAATATATAGACAATTGCAAGCATGGCGCTTCGCTGGTACCCCACACGGGCAAGCATAGGCAGCGTGCGCGAGAACATTGCTTTGTCAAGTTTGTATGCTTGCCCGCGCGAGCCGAGACACGGCGGCCAAGGTCGGCGGCGGCCATATATGCTACGCTTGCAGTCGTCTATTAGCGGCGAGATGTTTTGGTGGCGCCCTCTCGTGACGTCATTACCTTGCGAACAACAAGTTCGATGGTGTTTGTAATGAGCATGGTGGAAGCTTGAAATTATATCGCTCTGAAACCAGCACTGCAAACACCGTCAAAATTGAAGTTCTAACATTCCTCTTATTTCTGTGGATGATAAATCCTTTGCCGACGTCATAGTCAGCATTCGGACAATCGTGGAAGGCCGACCACAGCGACGCTTTCGATCGAGCACGTTGCCAATACATCGCAGGAAATAAGTCTGCAAACAGATTCGAACGCGAGTTACCGCGAGATTCGCGCTTCGAATGCCGCATATGCCAATGAGTTCAAGAAGAAAACTTGGCACGCGGCATTCGAACCACGAATATTGCGGTGACTGGTGTTTGCAGACTGTCGTTCGTATGATGCATGCATGTGAGCAGTGTGACTCCCGGCTTAAAGGGATACTGAACCAAGGAATTTAGTGTCCATAATAAGTGGTGCACGTTCTTTCCACGAGCCACCAGCCACCGGTGTGCGCGAGCACACGCAACAAAAATGACGTCAAAGACCTCCATTCGTGGTTAAGATGACAGTGAAATGTATAGGCTTCGGGCCAAAGGAGAATAAAGACAAGTTTTTCATCTACAAAGTGGTGTCTGGTGTAAAAGGTAAGCGATTAATTGGTCTAACAAGCACGTAGCTTTCACTTGTAGAGATGAAAAGCCTGTGTTTATTCTCCTTTGGCCCGAAGCCGATGCATTTCACTGTCCTCTTAAGCGCGAATGGTGACCTTTGACGTCATTTTCGTTGCGTGTGCTCGCGCACACCGGAGGCTGCTGGCTCGTGGAAAGAACGTGCGCCACTTATTATGGACACTAAATTCATCGGTTCAGTATCCCTTTAAAGGGGCCATGAAACGAATTTTGGGTTGGGATGAATGATTTTAAATTGGGACTTTACTAATCGCATGTCGTTTAGTTGGCCAAAAGAAAGAGGCTAGAAAGTCAAAAGCCAGCTTTTCGGTACGAACATTTGAAAATATAGCGGACTATTTTGTACCTTCTTGCCTTCGAAAGCTCTCCGCCTTTTCACTATGATACATCCGCGGTTCCAAAAGCGCGTCACCGGCGCCAAACTGACGTCAGCAGAGCCCAGCTCACGCATTGGACACGAGAACTGCGTCACTCGGACGTATGCGCTCGTCAACAATCAATCCGTCGACGAATATTTGGATACGCGTTCGTGGCCAATGAGGGCCCTGACGGAACTTATTGTCACTGGGGAATGACAAGTTTTATGGTGTGCATAAAAAGCAAGGTGGAAGCTAGGAGTCATCGCACCGGTGCCGAAGGAATGTCACGACCACGTGATTTCACAATTCGCATTTGAGTTGAGGATTAAAGCTAAGGAGAAAGAAGTAGGAAAATCGTTTCATGACCCCTTTAAGGCTCCTATATCGCTCGTGCGTAACAAAATGAGAACTACTTACCCATCAGACCCATTTATACTGAGAGAGTTTGGCCTCCATAAGGAGATTTTGACAGCCTGGCAATCATAGCAGCGTAGTCTGACAACCGGAGGATGACTACTTCCGTCCGCCATTTTGTGGCTTTCATTCATAGGAACTCGGTGAATTCTCAGAAATAAACAAGACAAGGAAGTAACGCCATTTTGTGTCATCGCGAAATCCACTGGTTCTGGCGGACCAGCTCCGCCCATTGGCCAAACTCTCTATAAACGGCTATGTTAGGCATTGCAGACCCAACCTCGCACCGCTGTCCTGCGACGATCTTCCAGATGGCAGCCATTTTGAGAGGAACTATAGTGAACCCCCCTGAACCCCCCGTAGACCTTTCTAAAAATCGCCTCGTCCGCACTGCCATCTTTGTCTGCTGGACTGTAGAACGCCTTCCGAGCATGCGCCGTAGCTCTGCTGTGCGGCATATCAGACGTTGAGCACGCGTCCGCAGCTCAGTGACTCGGCACTTTTCGCCAGAGTGATAAGTGCTGGAAAGGTCTACAGGCCATGAAAGTTGCGAAAAGGAAACGCACAAAAACGACGGGCTCCTTAACACTTTCGGTGCTGTTTGATTGGGTATGTCGGATCGTAGCCTGAGCTGCAGTCCGACTTCACATAGACCAACTCAATGTTCTGACGTCACGCCATTGTGGTGGCGCTGCCGTCGGTACTGCGCATGCGCAGATGCTTTACTCCTTCCGAATTTGGTTTCTGCGCACGCGCAGTGCCCACACCTGTTGTGGGCAAAGCGGGGTTCTTTCTAAACACTGTTTTGGTATACGAAACACAGTATAGCCAATTGGGCCGATCTCACTAAGTGTTCGGCGCATACGTGACGCCGCCATAACTTTAGTTCGCAGGGAGCAGACGTAACGTTTCTCGTTTTTATTAATTTTTTTTTTTTTTACTTTTTTGCTTTCCGATTGTGTTGCAATAGAACGTTACGCAGCTGACAAACAGAGTGCTCATGGAAGGTAGATCTTTCAAGCTTAACGCTTTGATTTGTTGGGCAGCACACCTCTTCTTGCTCGTGTTCCTCGATGATTCTTTGATGTAAATACAAGCAAGGGCACAGTAGAACGCATTAAATGATAGACAAACGTATATAAATATACATTTTCGGTATTATTTTCATGGAGAAGGTTTGATTTAATTTAACATTGTAAAACTGGTTTGATTTAAACCATAATTTACATCACGATTTAAATCATGCTGATTTTTAGTCTCCACCCTGCCAGGTAAATTGTGTTCTCGTGTATTAGTCAGGGTGATGAACATTCGTGTCTCGTTCATATACTTTTATAATATCTTAAAATGTTGAAGATCGCATAGTTGCTACGCTTTGTTTGCAAGTCTATTCGTCACGGCTCCGGACATGGTTTTTGGTTCACGCTTACCTGAAGTCACACCTTTACTCTGCCAGTGACGCGGGAAGTGTACCGCCAGGACGCTGCCATGATTCGGGTGGGCCCACTGCAGTTCCCAGAGGCGATCTTTCATCTGTGTCTTTCGCGACGCAAGATATAACGTAATCGCTAGAGCATGGATAAATAAAACATCCAGCCATCCATCGCAAAGAATCGTCTTTCCTTTGTACGCACCTATAGCCCCATGTCCATCATGCTATGAGAGGCGCGTCGCCAAAGTAACACAGGACTGTTTGTTAATAAAGGAGAAGTTTTATTCAGGGCACTTATTCCGGTCTTTATTTCAAACAAGCGCGTCTCGGTCGCGCTGCAACGTAGAACAAATAGCGCCCGCAAGTTTGCCGAAGGGAGCGAATGCTGAAAATCGCGGTCTCAGTTCTACTTCGGTTATAGTATCGGGAGACTATACAACAGTAGAAGGTGGGAACGAGTAACTGTAATGACAGTAAGAAAAGCTGTATAGGAAATACCATTGCGACTTCTACTCGGAAGTAGCTGGCTGATGGAGGATGTTCGCTATCAAACGGGTTCTTATACTTCGTTTCAGCTTCCGTCCGAGCGCAGCCAAAGGCTGAGGGACAATTCGCAACTTCGAGAAGAGCATTCCTACGCACCACAAGGTAGTCCGCAAAAGCAATTTTTTTTTTTAAATAACTGTTTTGTGCGTAAACATTGCACAATATTCCAGATGTGTACTGCTGAGAATGATTTGCAACTAAAAAAAATTAAATATCTGAAGTTTATGTTTTTATTAATATATGTAAATGCGTGTGGTTTGGTGAAAACACGTACATCCTCAGGCAACACGGCTGCAGCGCTCGGTTTTTCTGTGTGATTTCGTTCTCGTAATGGCCGAATCATGTGCTTCGCTGCTTTCCTCACCGAGTCGCTTCGAAACGTCCTTTTGCAAAGGCACGTTTGGGCGTCAGGCGCGAGAGGTCGTGATGAATGTCTACTCTCAAATTCGGCAGGAAACTCCGGTCGCGTCGTACCGCCAATGCGTTGTAAACAAGAAAAGCGTCCGGGCCACTACAATTCACTGATACGCGGCGAAATCAAGGCACCCCTTTACCTGCCGATCAAATTGAACGCCGAGAAGCTGGTCGAAAGGACTGCTCCTCGAGCCCTTGTATATTTAGACAATACAAGGAAACATCAACGGCCGGGTCATCGGGCACCTTGCAATGTGTACTTACATCTCGAAACTATGCCGAAATGCCGAACAGATGGAAAGCTCGGACACAGACGCCAGCGGCCAGCCTACGTACTGACATCCTCTGGGACTA
This sequence comes from Ixodes persulcatus, assembly GCA_013358835.2. Lineage (NCBI taxonomy): Eukaryota > Metazoa > Arthropoda > Arachnida > Ixodida > Ixodidae > Ixodes > Ixodes persulcatus. The sequence continues at coordinate 158,105 of JABSTQ010010222.1, forward strand.
AATTTCAGAACGTGAAAGGGCACTTCTTAAACCTGTAGCAGACGATACCGTTGATACACCCGTAGCAGACGAAATACTCGGCGAGCGTGGGCGGCGCGGACGACCAGCGGCGCAGCGGAGTGACACAAAAGTGCAGGCGAGATCGCGTGACCTATTGCCGGCGTGGGATTGGCTCCGGTCACTCGTAGCTTTGGCTGCGCTCGGACGGAAGCTGAAACGAAGTATAGGCATCACTCGTTTTAAGGCAGGCATCTGGGAGAGTGAGCAACAATTGATGATGGTGCGTCATAACAACCTTTTTTTTTTTGTTTTTTTCTTACAGCGTACTAGAGTTGTGGTGAAGTTGGCCGATCAACAGGTTCCTGCTCAGTTGCTTCACCGCAAAGCATCAGTGTAGTGAGCCTTCCTACCTTAGTACGAGGGCCTCAGACGTTCGTGTGGTTATTAGGTTACATGAAGTCCTTTAGCAGCAGATACTATCAAAGTAACATTTGAGATGTATGGCACTCATGATATCCCCTGTTTTCAACGCTTCGCCGCTTCTGACTGGTCAGCACCCCCTTTTTCACTCCAGCATGATGTGCGACTACATCTCAGTTCAGTAATGGTATGGTGCCTGGAGCGCGTCTTCGACTGGTGTGTTTAGCGTCCTATGCCGCCCATACATCAAAAGTTTTCCCGAAGTGGCAACAAATGATGTCACAGAAGCCGAAGTGTCATGCTGTTGCATGTCGTGATCCTGGCGGTTGGGCGCAGAAATGCTAACGAGAAGCTGCCAGTAGCACAAGCGAACGCGAGTGTCACTGTCGTCACGATGTCCCAACATCTGGCTTGTCGAAGCTTCCGTGGACTGCCATACTGGAGGGCGACCTGCAGAAGAACAGGCGTCTGCCACATACACCTCAACTGTTGGGACGCCGCCAGGATCGCGACCGGCGACAGCATGACACTTCTATGACGTCATAAGACGGAAATCGAGAGACCATTTTTTTGGGACGCGGTAAGCACACCAGTCGGAGACGCGTTCCAGGCACCAGAGTAATAGTGCTCTTTGGGTCACTGACAACTGACAGGGTGTGGATTAATCTGCCCACGCTTCTTGCTTCATGATTTGTCCTTCGTCATTCTTTATCGGTCAATGCCGCATTCTGATTGGCTGTGGAGCAAACTTGAGATGTTCAAGAGTCGCCACGGTCTGCGTTTCTTAAGCTGTCAGCGACCATTGTAGGATAAGTTGCTGATCTAACGCCCCGAAAACGCGTTTTACTCGCACCACATCTCTAGAGTTGTGTTATTTAGTAATACTGGGCTACGGGTGGTGGGGTAACCTCGTCAAGCCGGAACACCCTGTCCAATCGAATAACAATACAAACGTGACGTGGTCCTTCAGGCCATGACTTGCTAATGTGCTGGCCTTTTTTTTTTTTTTTCTCAATAGCACTTATGTTAACAGCATTGTTGACCCTGTGGGAAAACCGCGCCCGCCTCTTGTGAACCATGCAGATTTACCGCAGCGCTTTCGCGCAGTATTGTTGAGTTTAACATGGCGCAGCCTGTCGCAACAGGGAAGGTACACAAAGAGCGCGTGGCCAATCGCTACGAGTGGTACTTATCGTCGAGACTTTACATCCCTTTTCGGCCGCTATGAAGTCGACCTTCAGCACCGCACAATCAGTTCCATCCCGTCACGGCGCTGAGCAAGTTCGGGTCCGTGTCTCAACGTCGGCAACCCGGACACGAAGACGTTTTTGGAACGTTCCGTTGTTGTGGTTCCGTGTTGAGGTGGCTGAAGAAGAAGGCCGTTCACTTTTTGCACCAGACTCCCAGAACGCGGACGCAGAGCGCGAGACAGATGACCTCGGCCACCAGGAGCGCGATGACGCCGTAGCACACGAGTAGATGAGCCACCGCGAACGTGTACACTGTCTTGTCGCAGTAGTTGTTGGGCTCGTGGAGCAGGGGCTGGAATCGGGGCTTGTAGATCCGGAGGACCCAGTAGTTGCCCATGCCAAACCAGATGAGCAGGAAGATGGTGAGCGCGTACTCGGTGATCTTGGTAGACGTTGACGACCATACCTCGTCCATGTCTCCGTCGGCGAGGCCGTCGTCAAGACGCTCGTACCTTAGCCGCCGCATCTGGTGGTAGAGCAGCGTCCCGACCTTGATGAGTCCGAAGGCACCCCCGATGAGGAGGTACAGGGGAATGTTGGGCTCTTTGGGACACTCCTGGAGGTACTGGATTCCTGAAAGAGTTTTTGATCGGTTGGGTGAGATTACGAACACGCGTTTTAAAGTAATGACAATGGGGCTTCTGAATGCAGAATTGTATTGACTGTGTAGTTAAAGTTTCTTAATGCTGTTCGAGGTATTTGTTGCTACAAAAACTTTAAAAAGAGCTACACTTCTGCTTTAGCACAAAGCATACGGTGGGCCAGTCCCCGCGATGTGCGGAGCGCGTTCAGCAAATAACGATGTTTAAATGTTTGGCTATAAATCGCTATTTACGCAAAAGAGTGACCAGGGCATTTGATTTCTTGTTGTCCCTGCGCAGATAAAGGTTTTCTAAACAACAAAACAAATTCGACGTCCGTGTTTATAGACGACGTAGTGTCGGTCTGCCTTTGAGATATGGCGACGCTGGTCTACGCTATAGGTAAGAAGGTTAGTCAGTGCAGTATGACTGCTAGCTTTTGTTTTTCTTTTTTTTTTAAGGCGGTTGCTTTACGGACGACACTTTGCAGAGATTTCGAACTCGTGTGCTGTCGCCGCTGCTTTGGAAAAACCCTCCTCTCTGCTCTTAGCGTGAGGCTAGGGAAGTCGGGTTTTCCCGTCGGCCGCGCAGCCCAGAGAAAAAAAGAGAGGCGAGCCACGGCATCATTCCAGTACCGACGCGACGAAGGTAAAATCTTCGTGTCGTCGGCTTCAAACACTTGTTTTTAAACACTACTATCGTTAGGCGAAATCCCATTTTGGCAGTATCCAGTTGCTACGCGTAATGTTGGTTGGTTTTAGAAACTTCCACCGCGCTTACCTACTTACTTTACGAATCACCGAGTACTGGTAGCGGTCGTCAGTGGCATCCACGATGCCTACCACGACGGCTATGAAAATTAACCACGTCGCACCTCCGTCCTCGGGTACGTGACGGCGCTATTCCACCCGCATTGCGCGACCGCGCTACACCTCTCGCTTTCGTTTCTTTGCACATTGAGGGCGAAAAATACGACTTTTTATTAGCGTGCATCGTGCAGCAGTGATACACTATACCGCACGCCGACAGGATGCTCATGCAGATCAAAACGGGCAAGGGTGGAAATCGAACCCAAGATCGCTGGGTTCCGCAGCGCGAGTTGTTGTTCCACTTGACCCAAGCTGCGGTGAGGTTAACGTCCTCGCGGCCAACGATTCCCCCCAAAGGCTTTCCAAGGCGGTCTTTTGGTTCTTGTCATCAATTAACTCGACAACCCCTATTGACGATTTTCATCGCGCGCATCCGAAACTAATTTTTCAGCTTCGTGCTTAGACCATCAGGAGCTGTAAATATTGGATCCACGTGTGCAAGCTGATGGGACAACTTGCCGAGACAGCTTTGGACAGCGCTTACTAGGTACCGTCGATTTCGCAAAAAATCGTAAAATTAATCGCAATGAAGTTTTGGCAGCGGAATTCGCGGGTGAAGCTGACGCGTACGAGGTACGCGTCAGTTTCTCACGCAAATCCCGCTACCAAGATTTCATCTAAACGTACGAGGCAACCTATACGGAGCGCAAGTTCGTCTGCTTCCTTTGTAGGGGTTGTGGTGACGTCAGAGCGCCGGGCTCTGATTGAAGGATAGTGGGTAGACTGCAAGGCAGCTAGCTTTAAAGGGGCCCACCAACAGTTTTTTGACTGGTTTGAAGTTCGCGCTGAAACGGAGCTCCATGAAAGCAGGAACACCGAGGGAAAAAAATATTACAGAAATTCGCAATACTTTGTGAGTTATTAGCAAATTAAATATTGCAGAAAACAACTTTAAATAAGCAAAACATTGCGCTTCATGACGTAAAATGAAACAGTTTAGCGATTGGAGCAAAGCGGTTGGCCAATTGGACGCGAGTTTGGTTGATAGCCCGTCGGCCCCGTCGGCCCGGTCGGCCATTAGGCCTCGCTGCAACCATCGTAGCTTTGGAATCGGGTTGCCATCATCGATGAATTTACCGGGCTTATCGGATTTTGAGCGCCGAATTCTTGAAAAGGAGTGCGGAGCTGGGCGTCGCGCCGTACGAGGATTTACCACGCAAGCGCCGCGACGCGTCTCTGCCTCAGTCCGCTTCGACAGCCGCGGAAGGCTCGTCACGTCTCCCGCCGCAACTCCGCCACCACCTCGGCGAGTAGGAGGTACTCCGCCGCTGGGAGGCGCGCATGAGCGACGAGCGACGAGGCGTTGTTTTCGTCCTTTTTGAACTTTAATTTGCAACTTTATTAGCTCTATAAAAACGACTTTTATGAGAAATAATGACGGTTAACGTGTGATATACTTTATTCCGCTTCAAAATTTCTGGGACGGCTCTCGCCAATCACGAAACCCAGTGAATGTGACGTATAGTGAAAGGGAGCGCCGTTGTGCGCGCGCATTCGGCACCTCGCGGCGCCACCGTCGGAGGAGGTGTTTCCGAGTTGTCAAATTAAAATATGATGCGCTAATATTTTTAAACTCTTTCGTTGTCCACTGGGTTTCCGGGACCACTAGCGTGGAGAAACCGCAAAAAAAAAGTAGACGCTCAAATACTGTTGGAGGGCCCCTTTAAGGTCTACCCACTATCCTTCAATCAGAGCCAATCAGAGCTCGGCGTTCTGACGTCACCACAACCCATGCAAAAGAAGCAGACGAACTTGCGCTCCGCATTACGACCGAGTTCTTGAGGAACGACATGGCTACTCGTTAACGGAACTAAGATCAGCGCCGATATTTTCCAAGGCGTGCGGTGGGGTGTGGTCTTCGTACGTTGGGTCGCTTGTCAACCAAAGCTTATTCAGAATGTCTAGGTACAACTTTCCGTAACACGTAAAGCCGGGATCACACTGCTAATACATCATACAAACGAAGGAGTGCAGACATGTTCAAAGCCCACGCATGCGTCAAGCAAACATACTCCAAACATGACTGACACGTGTCCACAGATAATGACGTCATCATGTCTGTTGCGAACGCCGTGTCATTTGTACGATGCTTGAGCAATGCGACTGCAGTTTAAGTGTGAGAAGTGTCTCGTCATTTAAAGGACACTGCTTACTGCAGTAACCACGCTGTGGCGGTCCATCGGCCTACCAAGCCGCAGATAAAAGACGAAGACGTTACTCGTCGATACGAGCCCGGCGGCACGAGAAAATAAACAGAACGTTTTAACCTAAGCTCGGAGTCGGTCGCACCATCTCTTCCGTCCACAACATGGAACGCGCTTCAAAATGGTGACCCGGACGTGATGGTGCGACCGACTCCGAGCTTAGGTGAAAACGTTCTGTTTATTTTCTGGTGCCGCCGGGCTCGTATCGACGAGTAACGTCTTCGTCTTTTATCTGCGGCTTGGTAGGCCGCAGATATAGTTAGTATACCTATTTTTTTCTTCTCCTCAGCTACCGATGGTCTATTCAGTAGATGAGGCCTTCGTAGCAACCGTCCAATAAAGTTCAGTTGGTTCCTCAATTTTTAATTATATGAGTTAAACAAGAAATACTAAGAACTCTGAGATGGAACCATGGTGCGTTCCTTAGTCCTGTCCGCGTGCTTGCGGTGTCCGACGACCACCCTGCAACACAGCGTTCGTGTTCATTCGTTGAGCGGCAGGTGCCGCTCGAAAGTAGCCTTTTTTGGCGACCGATCGTGCTGACTGGCAGCCGACCACACGGGCTAGATGGAGCAAGTCGCCACCTGATTCATGTGGTTCAGTCGTATTCGTGTGAGTACACGTAGCGGAGCGCGTTGGATAAAATACAGTTCATACAGAAAGAATACAAAAAACTATAAAGACACCTGAGACTGCTAACGTGTTGGAATGGGAAAGCATTCTTATACATAGCGTATTCCTCCAAGCTGCGCGCAGCCTGAGCCCGGCCGGGCGACCTGCGCTGATGCTGCCCGGGCGGGCTTTGCGGCCGTGCCCTACCGGCGGCCACCGGCGGCCGGGCCGCTGCGCCATGACAGTGGGGTGGCGTTCCTTGGAATTATGCCGCGTGCGAGCCAATGGGAGTCAATCCATCGATGCATCAATTCACTGCTAGAGACTACAGGCTTCGCTCCATCGGACAGGGGCACTTAGGTGCCGTTTGCCGCGGCTTCAAAAGCTGATAATGCCGGTTCGCTCAATGGGAGAGTTAATGCGTTCGCATTAAAACAGGGAAATGGACGAAGAACTCTGAGTGTCTGTCCCTCGTCAATTTCAGTTTTTTTTATTCTTTCTGTGTGAACTATGCATTCATCTACGCATCCATGGCGCCTCTGTTCAATGTTCTGGGGCTATGGCGGTTTCCAGCAGTCAGTGGTACTACCTGTAACTTCGCGGTGAATTTGCGCTGATGTTAGTACAAAAGTCTTTCTACACGAGCGATAACGTGTTTAAAAATTATTGAACACGTCAGGGCACATGGCAGGTTGTTCGACTCCTAACTGGAACATACTTCCTCAAAATATTGTAAAAGGCAGAATACTGCGGTCTGTCCAGGTGAGTTATATGGCCGGGGGCATAGTATGGGCGGCTAATCTTCACGGTAAGTCGGGTAATTAACTAAATTCTTGAAAATATTCATTTAATGAGTGAAAACAAATACATGGTCTCAATTAGAATCATGCTCAGCAACTTTCTAATCGAAACCATCTGTATTAAAAGTTAATAATCAAACGTTAGCTACTTTTTCGACTTATCCTGAGGGTTCTACCCCTATAGTATGTCCCCCTGGCCGTATAACTCACCCGCACAAACCGCATTAGTGTACACGTTTCACGGCTTTTGTTCAATGCGTCTGTTCCAATTAAAATCACTCTCCCTGTATAAATCCCACGTATTTGCGGATGTAGCTATGCCCAGTTTTGTACGTTTAAGACTGGGTAACATATTTGTCTTTCAGTGTTATCGACTGCTGTGCAGCCGCTTGCGACCGGTTAGGACAAGAGAACACCCTGACGCCATCTACCGGGTATCATTGGAACTCCTCTGATCCGCGCATATTTTACAATTCATTACTTTCCCTCGTGTTTGAAATAATTCTGCCAACATTAAAAGCGGCGATTTTTTTAAGGGTAGATTCAATATCACAGATACTGCAAAATCTTCAGTCCAGCTGCGCGCAAATAGAACGTGTTCCAGTAAGCGATCGGTCAAACCTTGGACGCCAATGTGTGAGCCAGCCTTTGCGTTCGAATTACGGCAAGATTGACTTTACGTCGAACGTACTCGAATGCGACGTTCGATGGACGTCGAGTGACAGACGCGCACGACGATCGCGTGTCGGCCATACCTTTAAATGGCGTTTACTCACCTATGATCATCATCAGGAGGGGCAGAGCGGAGAACATGGCGATTAGCACCGTGACGACGGCTGCAAAGGAAACAAAGGTGGATTTTCAATAACAGGCTTGGAGGCAACAACGGTGGGAGAGGAGAGAAAAAAAAATCTGTAATCGGCAAAGGAAGGACTTTTGGGTATAATGGAACATGACAAACACTTTGCACAAACCGTAGAAGTCACATGAATAGTAATACGAGCAGTAAGTCCGAGAACCTCATATATACCTGGTTACAATGTCTACGCTGTGTTTCATGCTTAAGGTGGAAGTACAACGATTGAAACGATTGAAATAGTACATCAACACAAAACTCTGGGCGTGTACTTCTCTGAACATATGATATGGAATTACCACATTGAATATTTAACGAAAAAACGTTCTCAAGTAGTCGGGGCAGTTGCTAGGTGCCGAAGTGTTTTGCCGGCAAACATTAAGCTAAAAATATACTACGCCTTATTCAATTCCCATTTTAATTACTGTAACTTGGTATGGGGAACAACTACAAAGACAAACTTAAATTGCATTCTATTACTTCAAAAAAAGATATTACGTTTTATTGCGGATGCTCAGTATCACTATCATACTGAATCCTTATTTCATAAATATAAAGTAATTCGTGTAGAGCACTTGTATGAGTTCCGCCTACTTCATTCAATCCGCTTCTCATCGTCTACGTTTGTTAATTTTTTATAACGTACTTCCGAACTAACTTTACATGAAAGCACTATCAATACACGTTTTCCAGAGAAATGGTTGGTCCCTCGGAATCGCACAAACTATAATCTTCAATCGCTTCACTACAACATACCAACATTCTTAAATAAATGGCATTTTCATAGTAGCAATGTTTTCACTGTTCCTAAAAATAAACTTCGCGCTTACTTTGCTTAAAACCATAGGAAATAATTTTGTTTTTTTAAGTTTGCATGTTGGCTTGACGTTGTGGCGTGAAACATGCATTAATTTGTATTATCACACTTTACAGACTGTATTACGATACTTTCGTGAAGTTTCTGCTGTCGTTTGTTACGGGACCCCAGACCCCGTCAAGCTGCTTATATAGCAGCTTTTTGTCTGAAGGTCCCTCCAGTGTATACCTGGAAAAATAAACCTTGAATTAAATTGAATTGAATTAATGTATTTCCAGTAAATACCGCTTAGAATTAATTCATTCCTTTCAGAACACGGTTAGTTGTTCCTCTACACGCAATAGGAGTCGAAGAAAAAAATTGCCATCTATAATCTCTGATATGGCATCTATAATCTCTGATATGCCATTTATGTCTCATCTATAGTCCATCTATATAATCCCATCCCTCTATAATACCATCTATAATCTATGCCATCTGTAATCACTGATAGGATGAAAACGAGGGACAAGTTTCAATTGTTAATTTTCTGCGACTTCCTGTAAAAATTCGGATATCCTTTTTAGTGTAGATAAGTTTGCTGTGCCCGTGGACGTACACACGTAGAATTGTCCATGTTCTTTTTAGCAGAAGGCATATCCGGGGTGAAAAAAGGTCAGATGAACGGATGGATGACTACGGCTTGAACTCTTTGGATCGGGCTGCGGCTTGCGCCACCTATCAGGGCATTGAAGATACACGCAGGTCTTGGCATGGCCTCCAAGATTTCTCGCGCGCTGGCTGCGCTCCTCAGGTCATTGCGTCGGCCGAAACAAACTGCTACTGTGGGGCGCTTGGTGGCGCTTGCAACCAAAACCAAACGATACAAAGAAATAGCTGCGAATTATCATCATCGCCATTATCGTCGGCCTACGGAACTTAGAAGCAGCGTGAAATGTGCTCCCCGCCTCTCGCCGCAACTCACAGACCTTTGGTAAGGAAGAAGTTCCGAAATTTCAAGGTTCATCTTTTCAAAGCGTGAAAGATGTAGAACAAATATTCATGCACGTAAGTCAGGTTCAGAAAGAGATTCTCATGCATGACGACAAAAAAAAAAATATATCTATGCTTGTCCCGCCGGCCCAAACAGTATCTGCGGAGGGAAAATATAGATTCGCATTAGAAGAATAGAAAATTGGGCTAGTGGGTGGGAATTCATCGTGTCATACTCGTGTAATGCTGCCATAGAATGACGTGTCGTTTTCGTATGCCTTTCTAATAAAAATCGTCATTTGATATGACGATAAAAAATCTCGGAGGCCATGGTCCTGGTTGACATGGGACCTATTTCGGACAAAAACCTGGCGATAACTATACTTCGTCTCACCCTTAAAGGAGCTGTGCAACGATATTCAATTGGAATGTTTTTCACTTTACACGAGCTTACTGGTACTAGTGGGACTCAAGGATACTCGCATGCAATGCCACTGGCCAAGAAACTCCTTTGTTGCGGTGTAATTTCAAGGACAAAAGCGATCATTTTCATTCAATCTCTCCCTTGCAAAATTCGATGACGTAACGCGGGGATCGCAGTACACCCGTATGGGGTAGGTGTACCGAGCACTCCGCGTTTATGGGTAGTTCCACGTGCCGCCGCTTCATGACGAAAAAGTGGCGCTGTAGCCAGGATACCGGTGCATTTCTACTTGAAGGGGCGTGGCGTGAAGCGTCACGGGGCACGAGAGCGTCTCGTACTCCGCGTGCTCATGCAGGACACACTTCTATGCTTGGTGCTATTATGCGCCGCCCGATGGCACCAGGTGCAGGGTACCGGTGCCACCGGCGTCATGAACAAGTGTCATGCTATCGATTTTCTGTTCGGCACACCTCACCATACCCGTATGACGATATTTGAATGCGGTTCATAGATTGGACCCGAGCATTGCGTGGGCACTCGATTTAGGCTCGTGATAATTGATAGATCGAGAAGCATTCGAGTAGTGGCCCGTGTCCAATCGCTGCAACGACGACAATAGCCGAGCCATAACAATGTCTGGAACTCAGCGCGTGTCCTGTGCTTTGCCAACCCCAGCGCGTGGCTATGATCAACATTGGCGGCATATAATCGGCTCCAAATCACGTGGCCACTTGTTCTGGCTGCGAGTTGAGGGCGTGAACGCTGCTCGTTGTTTTTTAATTTTTTTCTGGGAATTCTAATGCGTCGGGTGAAAAACTAAGGCGTGTTTCATAGGTCATTAACGTCAGGGATCCGTTCTAAGCGGTATTTGCGCAAAGTAAAAAAATTGTTGCATAGCCCCTTTAAGCTAAGACTAGAAGCTCCGCCTTCAGCGCGAGCTTTCTGCCCTTGCTAACAGAAGTGTGAACGCGCAGGCACGCGCAACCGAAGCACTGCGCAAGCCAGCGAGCTCGCGCTGAAGGCAAAGCTTCTTCTCACAGCTTAAGGGGGAACGGACTATTGGCGACGTGCGCGACCGAAAGCGTCGCTGTGGTCGGCCTTCCACGATTGGCCGAACGCTGACTATGACGTCAGAAAAGGGTTTATCATCGACGGAAATAAGAGGAATGAAAGAACTTTAATTTTGACGATGTTGGCAGTGTTCCTTTGAGAGCGCAATGATTTCAAGCTTCCACCATGCTATTTACAAACACCATCGAACTTGTTGTTTACAAGGTAATGACGTCACAAGGGGGAACCATAGGAGGGCGCCACCAACGTTACTAGATTACCTCAGTTGTGGAACTCCCGCGGAGGGGGGTACCTCCCCCTCACTCACTTCAATCCGCCTGCCGTCGTTCGAAGCGCCATCCATATTTTCATTTCATAACTGAGCATTTCAAAAAGCACAGCTGAAGCGCCAAATGGCGATCACAACGCCGCCATTTCTCCCGCAGCGGTCACTCGAGGAACTGCACGTGACATCTACTTTTGGCTGCAATCGGCCATTTCGGAGCCGAAGCAGATACGGGGTGTCACACCCGTCTCCCCAGCGGACGCACCGCGACATATCAATGAAGTTAAGATACACCTAGGTCGGGACGCGCTACCTGAAGTTACCGCTGAGGCATGGTTGTATAAAAACAATATTAATTGTGCTGCAAAACCTTGCAAACTAAAAATTTTAGAAAACATCACGCGCCCCTCATTTTGTACTAACTCCAGTAAAAGTTACTACAAAAAGAGTTTTTTTCCGTTGGTTTTTACGTTTCTAGTAACGTTGAAACGAACGTATCCCGATTCAGTTACCAAAGCAGCCGTCCGGCGGCGCGTCAAGCAACGCCGGGCGAGTCGTGGTGAGTGAGGGGGGTACTGTTCGTGCATGCAGCGTCTATGAGCAGTTCCGTAACTGAGCTAATCTAATAACGTTGGGCGCCACCAAAACATCTCACCACTAATAGCCAGCGCTCGTCCCGTATGTTTCTTCTTCGTCTATGTCCTCTTGTTTTCGCGCTGCTTCCAACATCAATGGATTCGTACCGGCGTGCGGTCGTGTATCACTACTGCGTGGTGCATGTTAAAAACCCCAGGCTTGCAGTCGTACTCACTGGCTAAATTGCTTATCTACAGTGGGTAACAATTTCGCCATGTTCTGGCAGACTAAACTCCTGCTGCATGAACAACTAATGACTAATTTGTTTTTTTTTGTTTTTAAATTCGCACTAAAGTTTGCATTTTGAGGTATCATCCAGCGAAACAGCGCAAAGACCAGAACCGCAAATAAAAATTACGAATCAACAAAGATCAACTGTCCTGCCTCTATTCTGATAATGCGAACAATGAAAATGCAAGCTTCATGCCGCGGACTCACACTTGACATCGTGCTTGGAGGCGATTCTGCAGGTTTCTGTTTCTGGTTTGGTTACAAGTGCCACATGCGGAGATCGAGAGAACTGGCTCGGCTCGTTTTTTCTGCTTGGCAGCCGACCGTTTGGACAGGCCGGAGCAGAGCGCGTAAGAAATCTCGGAGGCCATGGTCCTGGTTGACATGGGACCTATTTCGAACAAAAACCTGGCGATAACTATACTTCGTTTCACCTTAGCATTGAGTGCTTTGTCTGGAGCACTCGCACGAGCGTTCGTGCAGCCACCTAGGCTACATCCAAAGCAAATAGCTCGCGCTTTTAGCACGCGCGGCTAACAATAGTCAATGCTAAGGTGAGAGGAAGTATACCATTTTTCCTCCATTTCCATCCTGTTGGTGACTATACTCCGTTTCACCTTATGTTGTACCGCAGAGAAGGCTAGAAGCGCGAGCTCATAGCGTTGGGAGCTGCTCTTAACGCATGAGAGCTTGTGCCGCCGTGATGTGCCATAAAGCAAGGAGCTCGCGCTTGGAGCCTTTCCTGCGGTACATCATAAAGTGAAACGAAGTATAAAGGGGAGGCACCGGCGATCCCGCGTTAACTTTCATATGGGCTGTGTCTGTACCACAGTTCAATCTCCTCGCTTCCGGCCACTCAGAACTTTAAACTTAATAGCTTGGCCAATTTTTAGCTGGACGCAATAATAGCGTGGATTTTTCTATAACATTGAGGAGGTGTCTGCTAAATGTTTCCGAACCATGTAATTTGCAATTTTTATAGAGGAATATCAGGGTTTACTTTATGTTCTTGAAGAGGCCCTGTCTGCTCCAATATTTCCGGGTATGCCATAGCTTAGTTATTGCCCGGATTTGGTCTGATATAGGTTCCGTGTCCACCAGGGCCGGCGAGTGTCTTCCATTCCCTCATAGGTGGCGCAAGCCGCAGCCTGATCCATAGGGTTCAGCCGTGGTCGTCCATCCATTCATCTATCACCTATCCATCCCGGATATGCTTTCTTCTAAAGAGAGAGTGGAAATCTTTACATACGTCCACGCTGACGACAAAACTTCTCTACTCTAATAAGGATATCCAAAATTTTATTGGGAAGTCGCAGGGAATTTTGTGTGATCGGCGGCCGAGTACGCGAACGCTCCGCAGTTTGGACAACGCGGAGCAGAAGCTCCCGTTCCAGAACCCAGGCATCCTGCGATATGCTCCCACCCCTGCCCGTTTCGATCTGGATGAGCATTGTACCGGCGTGCGGTCGTGTATCACCACTACTTAGCGCACGTTAAAGACTCCTAGCTAGCGGTTGTACCGCGCTGGCTAAATTTATCATCTGCAGCTGATACACCAGACGCCCATTCGGCCTTACTAACTTCCCTGTGCCTAAACTCAAACCCAACACAATTACGTTTAAATAAAATCCACTCTGCCGAATTCAAGGCCATACCTGGACATTAAGGATTGCTCGTCGTCTAGTCTTTGGCGACAGATATTCCCGTATGTCGCAGCTCACTGACAATGCCCAACGGTCGCTCTTTTTTTTTTGTTTTCTGTAGGTATACCATTCGTTATTTACAAGGCGTGACGCCGGACAGCAGCGCTTCACCTGTGCTTTATTTATCCCGCGGAGAAGCTCGTCTCCGGGCACCGTGTGTGCTGCTTACGCATAACGATTTTGCTCCAAGAGGCAAGTGCCCTGCAGCAGCGCGAAGCACAGTGCAAGTAGACCCCATAAATCACGCCCCGCAGAGCACATTCGTCTCGATTACGGGCCATGACCAGCGACACGAGAGCGTACCAGATCCAATACATTTAGATCAGCGCTTGACGCTGAAACTGCCTTTTTCTTCCGTCTAACCAACGATCTTTCTGCGGTTCTTCTGTTCGTCGAATCCGCGGCACGTGGCGAAATTCTTTTTCCTTTGTTTTGCTAGACAAACATGGTTTTGTTTTGTTTTTTGTTTTGACTGTCTCGATGAGGTTGGAAGAAGAGAGAGTATAGTCTGAACGAGTCCGAAAAGGGGATCAGAAATTTCACTTGGGCTTCGCGCATCTCCCGGCAGGGGCACTGTCGGTTTAGGGCTTCCACGCAGGCGCGGTCGCGAACCGCGTGGCCTTGAAAACGTGTGCGCGAATGAGGACGGTTCCTCATGTTGTTGCGCATCTCGCGGCCTTTGCCGGAAATGAGAGCGAACCTCCAAGACACTTGTTGCATAACGAGGCACATCTCTCTTTTTCCACCGGGGTCTCGAGCAAGCGTTACAGGCTAATGCTACAAAAACACTTCCCTTCACCATAATTCCGAGCGCAACCAACTGGTAGAAACATACCAGTTGACGAACGACGTGACCTTGAGTTTTTGGCACTGCTTTATCGACCCCCTTCGACCCGTAGCCTTGGATGCGCTAGGACTTATGCTGGAACGAAGCATAGCTAATATCAGAACGGTGGCCCTTTTTTTTTTTCTTAGGTGACAGTGTGGTTGACGTTGACTGAGTTTGGACACCATAAATGTGAGAGAAAATATTTTTTTTAGAGAGCAGCTCTTAGGCGCCCGCTTCCGGCTTGAGCGGCGTCGGCGTAACCGCGCGGTGCATTATGGGAAATGTCCCATAATGCACCGCGCGAGCCCCCCCCCCCCCCCCCGAGGTCACGTGACCCCCCCGGAGCAGATTGAAGATTGAGGGGAGGAGGAGGAGGGGTATACCCTCCCCTGAGTACCCTTCCCTCCTCCTCCTCAAGAGCTGCGCTCCAATTCGGCGTTACAGGGAGTTGTAAACGACTTTCACTTTTTTTATTTACATTTTTAATATTTCAGCGTTTACCGCAAGCGAATCTTAAGCGCCAGAAAAACCCGTTTGCTCTACACTCAAATCCTGAAGCTGTAATTAAAAAAATTGTGTACTAAAAAAAAAAGCTTGTAAGTTTGGGGTTGTTTTTTAAAGGGGTCTATTTGTTATCCGTCGAAGCGCAGTGTAATAAAAGCGTTTCTAATGGTTAGTCGGACTACCTAACATAAAATCACAAAGTATCGGTCACAATGTTTCGTTTTTAAGTCGGTAGTGAGTGTCTAGCACGGAGGTTTTCAAACTGTGGTCCGCGGACCCCCAGAGGTCCTTGAGAAACTTTACGTAAATCCGCTAACAAAAAAAAAAAAAAAAAAAAAAAAAACGCTATATATATATATATATATATATATATATATATATATATATATATATATTTTTTTTTTTTTTTTTTTAGGCTGTCGCACACGACGTTTGGCGCAGAATGCATTGGGGGTCCCCGAACGGCCTCCAAGTGGGTCAGGAAGTTCGTGACGGCCAAAAGGTCCAGAACCACTGGTCTAGCACATGTTCCGAACTCGCCTTTATGGCTCTGCAATGCGTAAAAAAAAAAAAAAAAAAAAACGATATTTTGACGGCTGAATGGCGGCCAGCAGACACAAAGAGCCGACGAAGGCCAAAACAAAGCCTAATGAAACGTCCTCCTCCGACTCTGTGCGTGGCGTGCACCGTAGACAAATCTGATTTGTAAGAGACTAAGAGTACTGCCTACTCCAGCGGCGTGCCCCATTTGATCCCTTTTCCTCCGTTTCACGTTTCGGCCGCCAGTTCGCACCAGTTATCACTGCATACTTGGATGGGTGGTGGCTCCCCGTTTCTCTATTTCACACGCTTTTTCGCTGTGTGGCGGTGCCTACTCAGGAGTGGCTTAATGGCCGGGGAATGAAATAACAATAAAGACCGCGATGCTCTTTTTTATGTTGATAGGTTAGCTTCTATCACCGCAACGGTCGGTAAGTGAATCTCATGCACAAAAATTGTAGTGGGAAAAAAGGACGAAGGGGGGGGGGGGGGAGAGGAGGAGGGAGGGGGGAGGGGGTACCAACGAAGTTAATCAATGATGCCGTTGAGTGCACCTCGAGGGCTAATAAGCTTACATCGGTAATGTTCTTTACCAGACGCCCGCACGCCCACACACTCACCCACACATATACACGCGCGACAGAATCAGACAAGATCGAAAGTGATGACGGCAGAAAACTTGCGTGTCGTACATCACGGTTCGAAAAAAAATAGATTTAATTTTATCTGCGAACAAAATATGTTAAATTGTGAAAAGAAAAGAAAAAAAAAAAACATACATCTCTGCAAGAATTAAAAAAAAAAAAAAAACTAGAGGAGGAGACTTGCGCTTTTTTTACAGTTTACTTCGAGGCCAACGTGGAACTCCGTCCCTTTACCCTGAGAACAAAACGTTACCTTTTATAAACACGGCAGTTGACGAAATTCCGGTTCGTTATATAAGAAATTAATGTAATAAACAGCTCGCCAAATCGACTATTCTTCCGACGTCCTGCGAAGGTACTCCGCGATAGAGTATGTGGTAGCGTGCCTCTTTACACGCTCATGTTTTCTATTATTTGTTTTCTTGTTTATACCTCAAGATGATATATCTCCCTCTATGGCCTACTTCTTGTCTCCACAAGAGAGGAAAAAAAAAAACGAGTTTGTGTGTTTGCGCTACTTCCTGTCCCCACAATAGCGGGAAAACAACAATAACAACAACAACGTCGTCTGTTTTCGTCCCGAATTTGTGTTTATTCTTTCCGATTGTTTAAGTATATTTACCAACACGCTCGTTTTTAATGTTAAACAACAACAAGTTCGTGTTTTTGCGGCGCTTAGCATCAGACCATGTTGAAATGGAGTAGCACTGCTTGTCTTCTGGAATGTCTATGCTATCCCGTTGATTAAACTGAGACAAAAAAAAAATATAGGGGGAAGCTCAGCATTAAATGTCCATTCAATGCTGAGCGTAAGTGCGTCTGCTTCTTGCACAGGAGTTGCGATGATGTCAGAGCGCCGAGATCTTATTGGATGATTGAAAAAAAAAAATAGTGGGCAGACCTCAAGGCCCTTAGCATTGAGGTCTACCCACTAATCTTTCCATCAAAATCAATCGGAGCTCGGCGTCGTTCTGCCGTCCCCGCAACTCCTGTACAAGAAGCAGACGACTTGCTCTCGGCATAAAGATGGAGTCCTCCAGCGTCTCTGTGGAACAATGAGAACGCGGTCATACCCAGCACGTCGTCGCTTGTGTTCAGCTATCTTCTCTTCAGCCCGCTCCCCCCCCCCCCCCCACCAGTGTCGTGCGGAACGGCGTTCCAATGAACAAC
The DNA here is from genome assembly GCA_013358835.2 of Ixodes persulcatus. NCBI lineage: Eukaryota > Metazoa > Arthropoda > Arachnida > Ixodida > Ixodidae > Ixodes > Ixodes persulcatus. Next base: position 175,503 of record JABSTQ010010222.1, read on the forward strand.
GTTGTGCGGAACGGCGTTTCAATGAACAACGTTCCTGGAACGCGTTCCTTGGAAGAACGGAGGAACGCCGTCGTTCTATTATGCCACTGCTTCTCAAATAGGGGTCCGCGAAGCCATTCCAGGGATCCGTGAAGCTATGCCTATAATCAGACAAACCCGGCAATCCCGCCCCCCCCCCCCAGTGTCGTGCGGAACGGCGTTCCAATAAACAACGTTGTGCGGAACGGCGTTCCAAGGAACAACGTTCCTGGAACGCGTTCCTTGGAAGAACGGAGGAACGCCGACGTTCTATTATGCCACTGCTTCTCAAATAGGGGTCCGCGAAGCCATTCTAGGGGTCTGTGAAGCTCTGCCTATTGGGGAGGAGGAGCGACCGTGACGCCCCAAGCGGTTAACTTTAGAACGACACGGATGGGGACAACAAATACAATGACTCAGCGCTCGGCCGACATAACCGAACGCGGCGTCAGCGTTCGGCTGGAGTTCGTGTTCTCCAATGAGGGAGAGGAGGGGCTCTTTTGTTTCCACTCCGGCCTGCACGAACAATAGAGCATGCACGGTCCCAGCTCAGCACAAAAGCCGAAGTGGGTCAAGCTCTCATTCTCTGAGGATAGATCCGGCACTTAACGTCGCTTCGTCGATTGTTAGTATTTTTTACATTAAACTGTGCCCCGCGCTCTATTGTAGAAGATGACATGGACATGCCCATAAGGCCTCTGGACATGTGCACAGGCCTTGTGTTGAGTAAACACCGAGTATGGGGACAACAAACGGGTCAGAGCGCCCCCTATTGGGGAGGAGATCGAACAGTCACGCCCCTAGCGGTGCGCTTCAGCTGTGGGGACAACAAACCGTATTTTCTTGTTTGTTTTTGATCCGAGAAATCGAAGATGACGATTCGAAGGCCACTCCTCGTGCGATCAAAGCACTGGTCAGAGCGAAGCGCTCGTGCCCAGACCGTGCTCGGCCAGGTTCAATTTCTTTGTTATGCTGTGTTGGTAAACACCGGGCTGTGGGGACAACAAGCTCGATAAAACGCCCCCTATAGTTCGATCTCCTGCCCAATAGTTCGATCTCCTGCCCAATAATCAGACAAACCCGGCAATCCCGCTCTCCCCCCCCCCCCCCCCCCACCAGTGTCGTGCGGAACGGCGTTCCAATAAACAACGTTGTGCGGAACGGCGTTCCAATGAACAACGTTCCTGGAACGCGTTCCTTGGAAGAACGGAGGAACGCCGTCGTTCTATTATAATAATAATAATAATAATCTTTATTTGGACTCCTTGAGTCTCAGGTGGAGGGGCAAAAGGTAAACAGATTTACCTGACGAGGCCCCCCACATTGCTCAGCAGAGAAGCAAACAGACGAGAAATGAACACAAGTAAAAAAACGACAATAAATCTTATCAAACAATCTGTCACTGCGCGAAGTAGGCACGAAACAATCCTTCTACAAAATTGTGAATTATTAAACCACACCACGAGGAAAATACAACTTGGCAGGAGCTAGGAGCTTTCAAGCGAATTAACACGAATAACGGTGGTCAGAGCTGATTATACACTATTCAACCCAATGCATATGCATAACCAAAACGCTATTGCCTATTGTAAAATATAACGTTTCATGTTACTTTTGAAGGCAATAAGGGAAGTAGCATTCCTCATTAATTCAAAACACTTGGATGCTCGTTCAAAAGCTGTGGTATTTTATACGCTAGAGCTTGTGAGCCATAATTTGTCCGTATTTTGGGCTTTGTGTATATTTCATTTCTTAGATTATATTGTGTTGTTTTAGGGTGGTAGATCTCACAAAATTCATTTTGGTCACTGCTGTACTCGCGGTATATTATCATCGCTAATTTTAAAATAAAAAGCTGATGGATACTTAAAATTCGATGTTTTACGAAATATGGGGCTGAATGATCGGTATAGTGAAGGTTTTCGATGCAACGAACAGCTTTTTTTTGTAGGCCGAACAGTCTATCTAGATTTGTTTTTGTTGTGGTTCCCCAAATTAGTAAGCAATAATGTAAATGAGATTGTACAAGACTGTAGTATAGTTGGCACTTAAGCCAACAGGGAAGGAGATGTTTAAGTTTATACAAGATTCCAATAGATCTGGATATGCTAGAGCGAATATGATTGATGTGATCTGTCCAGCTTAAGGTTTCTTCGAAAAAGACACCTAAAAATTTTAGGGAGGACACTCTTTCTAATTCTGAGTTTCTAAATTGTACCGAGAAGCTATTACAAAGTTGCTTATGCACAGGCTTGAAAATAACATATTTTGTTTTGTTAATATTGCCGCGCGCGCAGCTTGCCAAGTAGGCAGCGCGCGCGTGGCCGAACGGTTATCGCGCTTGTCTCCCACGCGAAAAGCCAGGGTTCGATTCCTGGCCGCGGCTGTACATTTTTGTTGTCGCTGTAATGTGACATTCTGGTAAATTCGAGAACCGTCTTGCTGATTCGAGGTTAGAATGTTCTAGGCACCGAACCTTCTACGCCGAATGCTCCAGAAGCCAACGCGTGTACAAAAGCGGCTCTGCGTGGCCAGCTGGGGTCAGTTTCGCCCCAGCGTTCGACTTTGCTGTCACGCCGATCTCGACGCTCGCGACGCTCTGTTCTCTTCTGTTCCATTTTTATTTTCGGGCACAAGTTCGCCCTATTAAACGTTCAGTTTAGTTCAGTTTTCTTTGCCTCATCACTTGTCATTCGTGACATTTTGGTGGAGGTGCTGGGTACCGCATGCCCGTGCAGCGTTCCCCTCCAAGAGCCCGCAGTGCTAGTCCGATTCCAAGCCCGGTGAGAAGACAACTCTCCGCGGAACCCGAAACTCGGACCAGCCGCCGCATCAAGGGAGAGGATCCTGAGTACGGCCTGCTGTTGGACAAGCCCAAGCCAAAGAAGACGACGATGGCAAACCAGGCGTAGACCCCGGCCGCTCCCGCCATCGTATACCTGCCCGTCGCAACCAGAACACCGACGCCTTTCCACGGAGACGACCACGAGGATATTGAAGACTGGCTGCAACACTATGAACGTGTAGCCCGCCACAACGGATGGACGACTGACCAATGCCTTCACAATCTCTACTTCGCGCTCGAAGGAACTGCGAGGCATTGGTTTGAAAACCACGAAGCGTTCTTCGCTACGTGGGAGTCCTGCGCCGCCGAGTTGAAGCGAACATTCCTCAACCACCATCGTCGGCAGCGAGCGGAGGACCTTCTCCAAACGAGGGTGCAGGGCCCCAACGAAAGTGTGACCAGCTTCGTTGAGGATGTCATGCGCCTATGTGCCCGAGCCGATCCGGAGGCAGCCGAGGAGAAGAAGCTTCGCGTCCTCATGCGTGGCGTGAAGGCTGAAATTTTTGGGGGCCTTGTCCGCAATCCTCCGACAACTGTCGACGGTTTTGTGGCTGAAGCCACTAACATCGAGCGTGCACTGGCGTCCTGAGCACGCCACTACCACCGACTCGCCGGCGCGCCTACTGCCCCAACCGTCGCAGCTACCCGTCTGGATTTGAGCACCACCGGTGTCGACGGCCTTCGGGAAATCGTCCGCGACATCGTCCGAGAAGAACTCAGGAAGCTCCTGCCTACTGACAACCAGCCGGCTGCGCTGTCGATCGCCGAAGTTGTCCGCGAGGAGGTCCAGAGGGCATTCCAACCGGAGGCTCCTGCCAGCGTAGCAGCACCCGAGGAGCCGACTCTGACTTACGCCGCAGTAGCTCGGAGACCGGCCCCAGCGTCCCGGCAGTATTGGACGCCGCCTCGACGTGACCCACCCGCGCCGCAGACTTTCCAACGTCGGGATGGGCAGCCCCAGCTCGTCCGCACCGAACAACCACCCCCTAGGAAGACGGATGTGTGGCGCACGGCCGATCGACGACCACCATGTTATCACTGTGGTGAGGCCGATCACGTCTACCGGAGGTGCCCGTACCGACAAATGGGCCTCCGAGGTTTTGCGCCGAACGACCCTCGCCCAAGACACGGCGAACGCCCGCGTGACATCGAGGAATACCTCCGTCGCCCTCCGTCACCAGCGCCGACAGCACCACGAAGTTCAAGGTCTCCATCCCCCCGACGTTCCGCATCGCCATTCCATCGGTCGCGCCGTGACAGCCTGTCTCCCACTTCCCGCCGGGAAAACTAAGCGCGGCAACTCCCGGAGGTGAAGTTGCCGAAGAGGACCGAAGCAAAGAGCCTCCAAGAACGCCGGAGCGCTCCCACTCGCCTGACGTCCCGCATCGCAACGACGCCCCTGCAACGGTGTCCAACAATCTAAACGTTGTTATCGACGGCTACGACGCATCGGCACTCGTGGACACCGGAGCAGACTACTCAGTCATGAGTGGGAGGCTCTCTCGCCGCCTGCGAAAAGTTACGACGCCTTGGGGAGGACCACAAATTCGGACCGCCGGAGGACACCTTATCACGCCTGTCGGAAGTTGCACTGCCCGCGTCGAAATTCACGGCGAAACGTGCCCTGTGAAATTCGTCGTTCTACAAGACTGTTCCAGAGATGTCATTCTCGGCATGGACTTTCTGTGCGAATACGGCGCCGTCATCGACCTGGGTGAGAACAGATTGACGCTGCGGAAGCCTGTTCCGCCTTCAGAGAAACCCCAAACAGCGTCAGCCGCCGTCCGAGTCGCCGCCACCCACGTGAACCTGCCGCCGCGATCAAGTGTTGTCGTACCCGTCATGGCCGATACAGCTACCTGCGGCGAGGTTGTCCTGGAAGGCAACCTTCAATTGCTTTTAGGAAGAGGAATAGGCGTCGCAAGAGGAGTAGCTGAATTTCAGGACGGCCGCACTGTGGTCCTCGTGACGAACTTCCGAAATGAAACGCAACACCTAACAAAAGGCGCAGCCATTGGCCACGTCGAGGAACTCCACAACTCCGTCGAAATCGCCGCCATTACTGACGAACCATCGCCACCTCAACAAGGCAGTACGTCGCCAGCGCAGCTCGACATTGACCCTAAGCTTCCGGGCCCGAAACGACAACAGCTGATTAACCTCCTCGCCGAATACACCGACTGCTTTGCGACATCATCGAAGGTTCGCCAAACCGCCGTTGCGAAGCACCGCATCATTACCGAGGACGACGCGCGCCCTGTGCATCGATCGCCGTACAGAGTCTCCGTAAAAGAAAGGGAGGTAATCCAGGAACAAGTTCGAGAGATGCTGAACGACGACATAATCCAACCTTCGAGCAGTCCGTGGGCCTCTCCAGTCGTACTGGATAGGAAGAAGGACGGAACGCTTACGTTCTGCGTGGACTACCGGCAGCTGAACGCGGTGACGAAGAAAGACGTCTACCCACTCCCCCGTATCGACGACACGTTAGACCGGCTACGCCACTCTCGATACTTTTCATCGATGGACCTGAAGAGCGGCTACTGGCAGATCGAAGTCGACGAACGGGACCGAGAGAAGACAGCTTTCGTCACGCCAGATGGATTGTACGAGTTCAAAGTGATGCCCTTCGGACTATGCACGGCTCCAGCTACTTTTCAGCGTGTCATGGACACCGTACTGGCAGGACTGAAGTGGCAGAGCTGTCTCGTCTACCTCGACGACGTCGTAGTGTTTTCCGGCGACTTCGACGAGCACTTGCGACGACTCCGAGCTGTTCTCCAATCCATACGGACCGCCGGACTCACCCTCAAGCCGTCAAAGTGTCGGTTCGCCTATGACGAACTGAAGTTCCTAGGTCACGTGGTTAGTAACGAAGGCGTTCGCCCAGACCCAGAGAAGACTCGCGCCGTCGCAGCATTTCCAGCACCGAGAGACAAGAAGGCCGTGCGAAGGTTCCTTGGACTATGTGCCTACTATCGACGCTTCGTCCGGGATTTCGCAAGGATTTCCGCACCGCTCACAAATCTCACGAAGGACGACGAGAAGTTCGAATGGGCCGAGGAGCAGCAGCAGGCATTCGACGAGCTGAAGCGACGACTGCAGACTCCTCCTGTTCTTGGACATTTCGACCAGGATGCGGAAACCGAGATTCACACGGACGCAAGTAACGCAGGACTTGGCGCGGTACTGGTTCAAGTACAAGAAGGAACCGAGCGAGTCATCGCTTACGCAAGTCGGACACTGTCCAAGGCGGAGAGAAATTACTCCACGACTGAGAAAGAATGCCTTGCGGTCGTCTGGGCAATCACGAAGTTTCGTCCGTACTTGTACGGGAGCCCGTTCCGTGTAGTCACGGACCACCACTCGCTCTGCTGGCTTGCGAACCTCAAGGACCCGTCAGGACGCCTCGCTCGGTGGAGTCTCCGACTACAAGAGTTCGACATGACTGTGGTCTATAAGTCGGGCCGCAAGCACAGCGACGCCGACTGCCTGTCCAGAGCCCCCGTCGAAACACCTTCCGGCAGCAGCGACGACGATGACGACGAGTGCTTCCTAGGCGCGGTGAACACCGACGACATGGCACGACGTCAAAGAAACGACCCTGAGTTACGCGCGCTAATCGAGCACCTCGAAGGACGGGGGGGTACTATACCCCGTGTTTTCTTGAGAGCCCTGCCGACCTTCGTCCTCCGACAAGGTGTACTTTACAAGGAGAACTTCGGAGGCAACAGCTCGCCATGGCTGCTGGTAATCCCTACCGACCTTAGAGCGGAGATCTTGCAAGCCTGCCACGACGACCCGACATCCGGACACCTTGGCTACAGCCGTACGCTGGCCCGGATTCGTGAAAGGTATTATTGGCCCAAGCTGCCGAAGACCGTACACCTCTACACACGGTCGTGCCACGAGTGCCAGCGACGCAAGAAACCACCCACGAAGCCGGCAGGTCTCCTGCAGCCGATTGCTCCCCCAACCACACCGTTCCAGCAGATCGGAGTGGATCTACTTGGTCCTTTCCCACCATCGACGCAAGGGAACAGATGGATAATCGTCGCCACAGATTATCTCACGCGGTACGCCGAAACGAAAGCCCTTCCTTCTGGGACTGCTGTGGAAGTCGCCAAGTTTTTCATCGAGTCCATCGTCCTCCGGCACGGCGCTCCCGAGGTTCTGATCTCAGACCGAGGATCATCATTCATGGCCCAGCTGACGCAAGAAATCCTTCGTCTCAGCCACACCAGCCATCGTCGCACCACTGCGTACCACCCGCAGACCAACGGGCTGACGGAGAGACTCAACAAGACCATCGCGGACATGATCTCTATGTACGTCGACGTGGAGCACAAGACATGGGACGAGGTGTTGCCATACGTCACATTTGCCTACAACACGGCCGTGCAAGAGACCACCGGGGTAACACCCTTTCAACTGGTGCATGGTCGCAAGGTAACGACAATGCTGGACGCGATGTTACCCTACGAACCGGCTGTCGACGGAAGCGACGATGCCCAGGTGGTTGCCCAACGGGCAGAAGAAGTCCGCCAGCTCGCCAGACACCGTATTCAAGCCCAACAACGAGTCGACACTGGCCGCTACAACCTTCGTCGTCGGGACGTCCACTTCCAGCCCGGAGACAGGGTGTGGGTGTGGACACCGATCCGCCGCCGTGGTCTCAGCGAAAAACTCTTGAAGCGCTACTTCGGACCCTACAGAGTGCTCCGCCGACTTGGAGATCTGAACTACGAGGTGATGCCCGACGGAACACGGACTTCATCACGCCGCCCTCCACGACCAGAAGTCGTCCACGTCGTGCGCATGAAGCCATACTACGCTCGATAGGACTGTGGACCTTATGTGTTCTAAATGCCTCTTTAGCTTACCGTTCTTTTTGTTTGCTTTGTTTTGCTCTGCATCGGGGCGATGCACTTTTTAAAGGGGGGAGTAATGCCGCGCGCGCAGCTTGCCAAGTAGGCAGCGCGCGCGTGGCCGAACGGTTATCGCGCTTGTCTCCCACGCGAAAAGCCAGGGTTCGATTCCTGGCCGCGGCTGCACATTTTTGTTGTCGCTGTAATGTGACGTTCTGGTAAATTCGAGAACCGTCTTGCTGATTCGAGGTTAGAATGTTCTAGGCACCGAACCTTCTACGCCGAATGCTCCAGAAGCCAACGCGTGTACAAAAGCGGCTCCGCGTGGCCAGCTGGGGTCAGTTTCGCCCCAGCGTTCGACTTTGCTGTCACGCCGATCTCGACGCTCGCGACGCTCTGTTCTCTTCTGTTCCATTTTTATTTTCGGGCACAAGTTCGCCCTATTAAACGTTCAGTTTAGTTCAGTTTTCTTTGCCTCATCACTTGTCATTCGTGACAATATTCAATTCTATTTGACTAGACTCTAGCCACAGCGCAAGTTCACGTAACCAAATGTTTAATAAACCTTCTATTACACTAAGATCCTTATCAGTAAAAAACACATTAGTGTCGTCTGCATAAAGTATAATATCTGGAGTTCGCGGAATGTTTACTATGTCATTTATGTACAACAGAAAAAGTAATGGTCCAAGAATTGACCCCTGAGGCACACCATAATTTATTTTCATTAGTTGCGATTCATACTCATTGATTTTTACATATTGCGATCGTCCAGATAAATAGCTATGAATTAAGTTCCATGTTGTGCCCCTTATACCATAGTGCGTCAACTTTTTTAGAAGAATGTCATGTTTAATCGAATCAAATGCCTTGCGAAAATCCAAAAAAATTCCTACTGTATATAATTGATTTTCAAAACTATTAATTAGCTTATCTTTGATATATAGCAAGGCCACTGCTTCTCAAATAGGGGTCCGCGAAGCCATTCTAGGGGTCTGTGAAGCTCTGCCTATAATCAGACAAACCCGGCAATAAAAGTTGTATTTTTTCAGATTAAGAAGAAATGTTTTAATTATCTGGTGAGTTTTCTCGTGTGTATGTCAATGAGAGAAGTCTCCTTCACATTAGCCCTTAGTTATATCCGTTTAAATAATGATTATAATAATTAACCACTACCTTTCCCCTCCCCTCATCACGAACGGGGCCCTCCATCGTCTCCGCCAACCCACAAGGGGTGCGCGAAACTTCAATGGTTAAGAACCACTGTGAAACTGTGAAACTGGAACGGGAACCCATTACGTTTTCGAGAAAACGGAAAAGGGAACGGCGTTTCTTTTTGCAATTTTACACAAATTTAATTGGCATTTGAATGTTTTTTTTTTTTTTATCAGCGACTTTTTTAATTTTCGACTTTAAGGGACGGGAAAGTGTCCCAGGAGATAGTCGAAAACAAAGAACTGGAACGTATGTGATCGTGGCGATGCGACACGTAATCTGATGCGGATATTTTGATTAGCTCGCTTTATTTTATGTACTGATTATCCCGCGCAATAATTCATTAAAATGCGTGAATATAACGTGAAGGTAACGACCCGTTCCAATCTTAAAAATGTAACGGAAACTCTTTCGAACCACTGGAACTTGTGTAACGGCAATTTGTTCCAAAATTGAGAAGGAACGAGAAACGGAGCCTTCGTCCCTGTTTTGGAAAAATGTTAACAACACCGCTTCCTTTTTTTTTTTTTTGCGAGGTTTTGCGAAGTAGTTTAGGGAGGAGGATGTCACGTATACCTCACTCTACTGCGCATGCGTACGCGTTTCGATGTGACGACCACATCGTTTCAAAGGGGGTGGTGGCTTAGAAGAATACCAACCCTTTGAGTGACACTCCAAATAATACTCGGGCGCGTTCCCGTGTGGTTTCAGTTTCGGTTTTGCTCCTTTTCCCTTCCAACTAAGCTGCCGTTCTATTTTTACGTGTAGCTGTATGAATGACCAGGCGATGAGCGAGGCAATGTTTTATCTTATAATCTGATTATTTGATGGCATGTAATTTTTGTTTGTTTGTTTTTGTTTCGACGACTTCTTTTCATGCTCCTTCGTTGTTACGGAATGTCGAATCTACGTCGTTCGACCGCGCGCTTCATGGCGAACACTGAGATCTAAAAGTACTAATGAGCTCGCTGTTCGACGATTGTAAAATCAAGAAAGTTACAATTCCGAATGAACAAAGGCCTATTAAGGCCGCGCTATGCCATTAGACTGTACGGTTAATGTTCACAGTACTGATTGATAAGATAATAAAACACTAGGTGAACAATATATCCTATGGAGCATTATATCGAGTACTGGAAACGGAAGAAACAGCTAAAGACTCGGGAATTTTAGTTTTAAGAACTTTTTCACGTATACGTCGCGATTCAAAATAATTATTTTATTAACGCCTACAAAACTCCCGCGTATAAAAGTAGAGAATTAAAATTAACTGTCGGGCTAGTTGGTTAAACGTCTTAATTACAAAAGTTCCGTGACATTTGAGTTGTGTAGATCAATGTTGGCGTTTAATTGTCTTTCTTTCGCATTGTTTTCTTTTTATGCCGTGGTGTTTGTGCGTACTCGTAATTTTTTACCTTTTTTTCCTTTTTTATTTTTAGAATTGTTATTAGTACGCATTTCACTCGGTTGCCTGCTCCCACACGCAAGCACACTTCTGCTTTTGTGGGCCAGCACTCTTTATTCGGCGTTTTCAACGTGAAATAAACATTGTTATTGTTAAAAGAGTGACCTAAGTGTGCGAGGTCGAGGATGTCAATGCATAGTACAAATGTTTCTTTTCGGATAGCCTGCTACAGCGTTACCGAGTCCAAAGTTTCCGTTTGGCAATCGGGAAAGAAAACAAGGAACAAACATTGCACTCAAAGGGTTAAAAGTGATGGATTTGAGAGCCAGGGTGAGGAATAAAAATCAAGATGATTTATATCGTAGTTTAAGTAATAATATAAATCGTATGTAAATTACACCGAGTTTCCTACTATAAATTTAATTTCCTGCAAAAAGAAGTTTTTTTTATATTTACCGTTTGTGTATAATATGATTATTTTTATGTGTATTTGTTTTCATTTAAATAATGAAAAAAGCCAACCAAGAAAGATCTATATTTTAAGCTAAACACAACCAAAAATTGTTTGACGGTTACATAATTTACCACTGAAAGCAAATCAGAACGCGAAAAATAAAAGAAAAATAATGCTATATTGCAAACAAATTGGAACTCAAAAAAAATAATAAATTCAGCTTTTTTC